>OY740785.1:109208473-109600973 GCA_963514005.1 Raja brachyura
TGTAGGGTGATGAATGAGTGGAATTCATTGCCACAGAAGGCTGTTGAGGCCAAGTCAGTGATATTTTTTAAGGCAAATAGATAGATTCTTGACTAATACGGGTGTCAGGGGTTATGGGGAGAAGGAAGGAGAATGGAGTTGAGAGGGAGAGATAGATCAGCCATGATTGAATGGCAGAGTAGACGATGGGCCAAATGGTATCATTCGGCTCCTATATCTTATGAACATATGAAGTTATGAATCAATATGGTGATCACTGACTTCAAGATTCAAGATTCAAGAGAGTTTATTGTCATGTGTCCCAGATAGGACAATGAAATTCTTGCTTTGCTTCAGCACAACAGAATATAGTAGGCATGACTACAGAACAGACCAGTGTGTCCATATACCATTATATAAATATATACGCACATGAATAAATAAACAGATAAAGTGCAAATAAACAGTTAATGGTCTATTAACGTTCAGGGTTTTGTTTGAGTTGAGTTTAATAGCCTGATGGCTGTGGGGAAGTGGCTATTTCTGAACCAGGACGTTGCAGTCTTCAGGCTCCTGTACCTTCTACCTGAAGGTAGCAGGGAGATGAGTGTGTGGCCAGGATGGTGTGGGTCCTTGATGATGCTGCCAGCACTTTACTAGAAGGTGTGAAATATGAGCAGGTTTGTCTGCTGTGATGAATAGTTTTATGGCTGTCAGCAGCGTGAATGTAGTGCTTCTGCCAATGAGTCTATCAGCGAGACACAACATTTCAAGTAACCCTTGCATCCCCTCTCTCTCAGTCCCTCCCCCACCCTACTTGTCGTACTAGTTTCACTGTCATCCTGTTGAGTTTCACCATCTGCACAAGTCGTGATCGCCTACCCCCACAGCCAACAATGGATCATTGTGGGCCCCACCTTTCCTTGATCATTGCTACTCATTGCATATCTTTCATTCATTTGTTCCACATCTCTCTATATCGCCGACTATATCTCTCATTTCCCTTTCCCCCGACTCTCAGTCTGACCCGAAACGTCACCTATTCCTTTTCTCCAGAGATGCTGCCTGACCCGCTGAGTTACTCCAGCATTTTGTGTCTATCTTTGGTTTAAACCAGCATCTGCAGTTCCTTCCTACACAGTATTTATCGGCTGTTCCTCACATTGAGCCTTGAACTGATCAGTTTGCGCCAGGGCTTAAAATGAAACTCAGTTGAAATATCAGGGGGAATTCTCATTGCCAAATGTTTGCGAACTTCATTAGCTTGAAGTGACAGCTCATCAGTGATCTCCCCTACCGACTGATTGCCAATCTGTTGGTATCTCTGTTACTTTAGCTGCTGTGGTACAATGCAGAGAAAGCAGCCAAGGGACACAATGTTGTCAAGCTGGAGAGGGTGCAGAGAAGATTTATGAGGATGTTGCCAGGACTCGAGGGCCTGAGCTATAGGGAGAGGTTGGGCAGGCTAGGACTCTTATTCCTTGGAGCGCAGGAGAATGAGGGATGATCTTATAGAGGTGTACAAGATAATGGTAGGATCAGATCAGGTAGATGCATGGCATCTCTTGCCCAGAGAGGGGGAATCAAAACCCAGAGGACATAGGTTTAAGGTGAGGAGGGAAAGATTTAATAGGAACCTGAGCGGTAACATTTTACACAAAGGGTGGCGTGTGTATGGAACGAACTGCCGGAGGAGGTACTATCACTACATTTAAGAAATATTTATACAGGTACATGGATAGAACAGGTTTAGAAGGATGTGGGTCAAACAGAGGCAGGTGGGACTAGCGTAGATGGGATATGTTGGCCCGTGTGGGCAAGTTGGGCCGAAGGGCCTTGATTCCACGCTGGTGGGTCTCTGGAACTCTCTGCCACAGAGGGTAGTTGAGGCCAGTTCATTGGCTATATTTAAGAGGGAGTTAGATGTGTCCCTTGTGGCTAAGGGGATCGGGGGTATGGAGAGAAGGCAGGTACGGGATACTGAGTTGGATAATCAGCCATGATCATATTGAATGGCGGTGCAGGCTCGAAGGGCCGAATGGCCTACTCCTGCACCTAATTTCAATGTTTCTGTGTTTCTATGTTAGACTTCATCTTAACGATGTTGACCAATGGTGAAAACAACAGTACCAAGCAGATCTGTGGAAAATACATTATGTGAAGAGATTTCAACTATTTATTAAAAGTGCCACTCATCAGGAAATACCTGGAATTTGCAGGAAGCCAGTTATGATTTAGTCAGGCAATCTTTCATCATAAGTTCGGTTCAGTTTATTGTCACATCTACCGAGGTACAATGAAAAGCTTTTGTCGAGTGCTAACCAGTCAGCGGAATGACAATGCATGATTACAATCGAGCTGCTAGCGGTGTACAGATGCATGACAAAGCGAATAACGTGAATAATGAATGATTAGTGCAAGATAAAGTCCAGTCATGCCTGATCGAAAGGTTATATTCTGTCCAGGTAGTGCTGCATGGAGAGTGCAAGGTGGTTTATATGTGAAGAGTCTGAATGGCGCGTGGTGAGACGTGGTGGCGTAGGCAGTGACACGCGGTCGCGCGCGGCGCCCCGGGATTTTGGGATTCACAAAATCTTCGCGGGCCTCCTGTGTGACACGCAAAGGACGCCCAAGTGGGACAGGCCCTTATCTCCGTACACGTGAGTGACAATAAATTAAAACTGGAACACGTGTTGCTTTACTTCAGCTAATTAATATTCTGACTTTGCTCATTGCAATCTAATTCCCTCTCACATCACATTCCTTGTCCTGTGTCGGATGACTTAACCTCGGTCTTAACATTAATTATCAGTAATGCTGTTCCATCTGCGCACAAAAAAAGACGTAATTGTGTATTATTTATACATAGGATTAGTGAGTGGTTTAATCTTATGTAGTTAAGATTTAGTTCTGTTGACTTATGGATAAACAGTAGATTTTTATTGTGGTGAAAGTGATGAATTGGTTCGATTATTTATTTCCAGAAAGATTTAAGATTTAATATATGAGTTTAGCTGACTGCACTTACGTTCTGCTGATGCTGAGGATTTGAAGGATACATGATTTCCTTTCCATCCACTTTTCTCCAATAAGCTGGGAAATGAATTTGTCTCGGAGAGAGGGGAACGAAATATTGAATAATTAGTTGCATAGTGACAAGGCAATTTGAGCTGGCATCTTGTGTTTTGATCTTTAAAAAAAATAAAAAAATCTCTTGTCTTGTCTTAATGAATGAGCCTGGTTCCAAGGACAGTGAGGGTGACCAAAGGCCCTCGAAGACCTTGAGCAGTCCTAAGCAATTGGCACAGTGGCGCTGCTGGTAGAGTTGCTGCCTCACAGTGCCAGAGACCCGGTTCCATCCTGACCTCGGGTGCTGTCTGTCTTCACAAGTCATAGGAGCCGAATTGGGCAATTTGGCCCATCAATTTGGCCCAATGTTCCCAATGTGGGGCCATAGTCTTAGAATAAAGGGGAGGCCATTTAGCACTCAGGTTAGAAAAACATTTTTCACCCAGAGAGTTCTGAATTTGTGGAATTCCCTGCCACAGAGGGTAGTGGAGGCCAAATCACTGGATGAATTTAAGAGAGAGTTAGATAGAGCTCTAGGGGCTAGTGGAATCAAGAGATATGGGGAGAAGGCAGGCACGGGTTATTGATAGGGGACGATCAGCCATGATCACAATGAATGGCGGTGCTGGCTCGAAAGGCTGAATGGCCTCCTCCTGCACCTATTTTCAATGTTTCTAAGTCTACTCCGAAATTCATTCATGGCTGATCTATCTTTCCATTTCAACCCCATTCTCCTGCCTTCTCCCCATAACCTTTGACACCCTTACTAATCAAGAACCCGTCAAAGACTTGCCCTCCACAGCCAACTGTGGCAATGAATTCCGCAGATTCACCACCCCATAGCTAAAGAAATTCCTCATCTTTCTAAACGTAAGTCCTTTTATTCTGAGTTTGCACGTTCTCCCTGTGAATCGATTGGATTCCTCTGGGTGCTCTGGTTTCCTCTCACATCCCAAAGATATGTGGGTTTGTAGGTTATATGGTTGTTATAAATTGTTATATGGTTATATGGTTATATGGTTATAGGTAAATTGCCCCTGCAGTGAAGGGAGTGGATATCAAAGTGGGACAACATGGAACTGGTGTTTTTATAGAAATACAGCATGGAAACAGGCCCTTCGGCCCTCTGAGCCCATGCCAACCTTTGATCACCCGTTCACGGTAGTTCTATGTTATCCCACTTTGCTCATTCACTCCCTACACACATTGGAGGCAATTTATGGAGCGGATTTAATCTCCAGATCCGCACATCTTTGGGATGTTGGAGAAAACCGGAGCACCTGGAAGAAACCCACATGGTCACAGGCAGAATGTGCAAACTCCACACAGGCAGCACTCGAGGTCGGGATCATATCGGGTTTCCGGCGCTGTGGAGGCAGCAGCTCTGTGCCGCCCAAGTGGCAAATGTAAACTGGTGATCGATGGTTGCCATGGACCCAGTAGGGCGAAGAGCCTGTTTCTATTCTGTGTCTCCAAACTCTAAACTGAACTAAGTTTGTGGAGGCAGATAAAAAGGTTTAGTTTTACCTTAAACAGGCCCTTCGGCCCACTGCGTCCATGCCGACCAGCGATCCCCGCGTACACAACCACACTAAGGGCAATTTTCTACATTTATACCAAGCCAGTTAACTGACAAACCTGTAGGCCTTTGGAGTGTGGGAGGAAACTGAAGATCTCGGAGAGAACCCATGCAGGTCACGGGGAGAACGTACAAACTCAGTACAGACAGCACCCGTAGTCAGGATTGAACCTGGGTCTACTGCTGCACCACCGTGCCATCCCCAGGTTCACAAACTTTGAAAATACTCAAATTTATTGGCCAATTATGTACACATACAAGGAATCGGAGCATTGCAACACAGACATTAAAAATAACATCATAAATTAAAAATGTAAAAATAAAGAATAAAAAGGGGCAGCTTTGCGATATATTGCACATGTAGATATCTAAGTACACTTGGAAGGTTCATAAGGGTTTGGCTCACAGACCAGAATGTAGTGTCATAGAATCATAGAGTGATACAATGTGGAAACAGACCCTTCGGCCCAACTTGCCCACACCGGCCAGCAATGTCCCATCTACACCAGTCCCACCTGCCTGCTTTTGGACCATATCCCTCCAAGCCTGTCATATCCATGTACCTGTCTAAATGTTTCGTAAACGTTGGGATAGTCCCTGCCTCAACGACCTCCTCTGGCAGCTCGTTCCATACCCTTTGTGTGGAAAAGTTACCCCTCAGATTCCCATTAAATCTTTTAGCCTTTACCTTAAGCCTATGGCCTCTGGTCCTTGATTCACCGACTCTGGGCAAGAGACTCGGTGCATCTAGTGGTGTACTGTAGCTGTTAAGTAGAGTTACTGCTCGTGGGAGGAACCTGGTTTTGCGTCTGGATGTGGAGGCTTTGATCGGATGTGGAGGTTTTGATTTTTTTTGTCCCGCTGGATTTTGAAATGTTCAAAAAATGTTGGCGGCCCTGATAAGACGACGGCAGTCGCCGAAAAAGTCGTCAAGTGGGACTGGCCCTTTAAGTTGCAAACTGCATTTTGTTGTCAGACTCAGATTCCCTTACATCTCCCATTCTGTCTCTGCTTCACATCAATGATCTCCCAGCTACCTGGTAGATGGCCCGACTCCTCCGCACCGTTAGATCCTAACTTCACTTCCCATTTCTGCTCGTCACAGCCTCTCGCTGGCATTTGCTGATGGGTAATGTTCTGAACTGCTATTTCTGGCTGCTAAATTATTACGGAACCCTTCCAACTGTTAACATTGGCTGCGGGCAATCTTAAACAATGCAAATGATCTGTTGGAAAACGTTGAAGACTCACGACAGCCACAAGAGTAACTGCGTTATCCACAGAGCTCCTTTTGTTCTCCCCATTCTTATTCCTCGCGGATATCCAGCAGCCAAATGCAATAACATTTTCTATTGACAGAGTTTTGTGTTGATGCTCGGAGAAACCAACACAGGACATTAAACCAGCAGGAGGCCTTTTGCTTTGTTGCTTCCTTCATTAGTCAGTCAAAACAGATCTGAACACTGCCCAGTCCATCATCGGCTCTGACCTCCCTACCACCGAGGCGACCTATCGCAGTCGCTGCCTCAAAAAGGCTGGCAGCATCATCAAGGACCCACACCATCCTGGCCACACACTCATCTCCCTGCTACCTTCAGGTAGAAGATACAGGAGCCTGAAGACTGCATCGTCCAGGTTTAGAAATAGCTACTTCCCCACAGCCATAAGGCTATTAAACTCAATTCAAACAAAACTCTGAACATTAATAGCCCATTATCTGTTTATTTGCTCTTTATATGTTTTATTTATTCATGTGTGTGTATATTTATATAATGGTAGATGGACACACTGATCTGTTCTGTATTCATGCCTTCTGTATTCTGTTGTGCTGAAGCACAGCAAGAATTCCATTGTCCTCTCTGGAACACATGACAATAAACTCTCTTGAACTTGAACTTTAACGGCCTTTAGTTTAGTTTAGTTTAGTTTAGAGATACAGCGCAGATACAGGCCCTTTGGCCCACCGAGTCCGTGCAGATCAGCGATCCCCGCGCATTAATAGAGGCAGCGGTAGAGTAATGGGCCTGTCCCACTTCGGCTACTTTTTAGGCAACTGCAGGATACTATGCAGTCGCCACATGATCGCCACATGATCGCCACATGTTCGCGGGTAGTTGCCAGGATGTCGCCTTCATGGCCGTGAGGAGTCCCCGAATTCTGGGAACTAGTCGCGGACTCATTATGGTCGAAAAATGTTGAAAAATTAGCGGCGACCAGAATGATGCCGCCATGGAGAGTAGCGAGAATTCTCGCGCCGTAGGTGGGTCGCCAGGAGGTCCTAGTGGGTTGCCAGGAGGTCGAAGGTTCTCGTAGGTTGCAGCTGGTGCTGACTAGTGGTGAATTTCCACATAACCATATAACAATTACAGCACGGAAACAGGCCTTCTCGGCCCTTCCAGTCTGTGCCGACCATTTATTTTCCCCTAGTCCCATCTACCTGCACTCAGACCATACCCCTCCATTCCCTTCCCGTCCATATACCTATCCACTTTACTTTTAAATGTTAAAATCGATCCTGCCTCCACCACTTCTGCTGGAAGCTCATTCCACACAGCCACCACTCTCTGAGTAAAGAAAAATTTCATTGGCTCATTGGGAAAAAAACCGGAAGCAGTAGTTTTCAGAACCAAGGATAACCGACCGGCAATGTTAAACCGGGTCTGAAGAAGGGTCTCGACCCGAAACGTCGCCTATCTCCTTCGCTCCTTAGATGCTGCTGCACCCGCTGAGTTTCTCCAGCCTTTTGTGTACCGGCAATGTTAAATGTCCGTCGAGTTTCACAGCCGTGTATCTCTGGCTTCTTAAAAGTTGTCTCCACTCCTTCTCCCTCCATCTCTCCCCTTCTCCCCCCACTACCCCCCTCTTTTAAAGGACTTACCGTACACTGTGTTTTAGCCGTCCTAATTACAGCGCCAACCTTCCTGTTCATCGCGGTGTGTGTGTGTATCACCTTGGCTTTGCACCGTGTGAATTTCACTCAGACAGCGCTCCCCCCCACTTGCCCTGTCCCCCGCCTACATAACGGGCTGGTGAAGGAAGTGATGTGTGTGTGTGTGTGTTCCACTCTGACAGTCGCTGTTCCAGTTGCCGGTTTTTCAGGTGACTTAGTGAGACGGGCCCATTAATATGCGGGGATCGCTGGTCTGCACAGACTCAGTGGGCCAAAGGGCTTGTTTCCGCGCTACATCTCTAAAGTAAACTAAACTAAAAATCAGCACTAATCCACACACACGATGGACAATTTAAAATTATACCCTGCCAACTAACCTACAAACCTACAGACCTTGTACGTCTTTGGAATGTGGGAGGAAACCGGAGCTCCTGGAGGAAACCCATGCAGGTCACAGGGAGAACGTGCAAACCCCGTACAGACAGCAGCCGTAGTCAGGATCGAACCCGGGTCACTCGCGCTCTAAGGCATCAAGAAGCAAGCCAGGAAGCGAGCGGGCAAGGTCATCTCTGACCCCTCTCACCCTGGTCACAAACTCTTTGAATCACTTCCCTCTGGAAGGCAGCTCCGGACTGTCAAAGCTGCCACAGCCAGACATAAAAACAGTTTCTATCTACGAGTAGTTGCTCTACTTAATAACCAAAGTAGCCTCCCTTTGATCTGGCATTTTGTTGGTTCACATGCTTGATCAATGGTGTGTTCTCATTAATGTTTTACCATTATTAGTGTTTTCTGAGTCATTCGTAACTGTCACTGCATGTCATGTTGTTACTTGTGGGTGGAGCACCAAGGCAAATTCCTTGTATGTGAATACTTGGCCAAAAAACTTGCTTACTTACTACTGCTGCCCCTTTTCATGCCTGCACAGTCTCAGTGCTTTGTATCAGCCGCTGCCTTGAATATGTCCAATGATAAAGCACTTGCAGCCCTGCACTGTTGAGAATACCTAAACACACAAACCCTTGAGTGAAATAAATTCTCCTCATCTCATTTCTCAATGGCTGACCTTTAATACTGGGGCTTTTGTACCTGGAGCTAGATTAGTCAACCATAGAAAATATCAACCCATGATCTACTCTATCAAGCTTCTTTAAAAAGTGATTTGTTTCAATGAGACCATTACTGATTCTATCACACCTGGGGGAATAAAATGTGTAGGAAGGAATGTGTAGGAAGGAACTGCAGATGCTGGTTTAAACCAAAGATAGACACAAAATAAATTGAATTGAATTGAATAAATTTTATTAGCCAAGTATGTATACATACAAGGAATTTGCTCCAAGTAACAACACGATATACAGTAGACTATTAAAAATAAAACATTATTATTTAAACATGTGAAGAATGAAATGAAATACTAGAGCAAAAGGAAGCTACAGATTTTTGGTTATTGAGTAGAGCTACTGCTCGTGGATAAAAACTGTTTTTATGTCTGGCTGTGGCAGCTTTGACAGTCCGGAGTCGCCTTCCAGAGGGAAGTGATTCAAAGAGTTTGTGGCCAGGGTAAGAGGAGTCAGAGATGATCTTGCCCGCTCGCTTCCTGGCCCTTGCAGTGTACAGTTCGTCAATGGAGGGAAGGGTGCAGCCAATGACCTTCTCGGCTGATCGAAGGATTCGCTGCAGCGTCCGGATTTCGTGCTTGGTGGCTGAATGGAGCATGATGATCCAGACCATGATGGAGAAGGTGAGGACAGACTCTACGATGGCTGTGTAGAATTGGACCATCATTGCCTTTTTGGGCCTTTTTGACTGTGGAGTCGATGGTCACCCCCCGCTTAAGGTCCCTGGAGATAATGGTTCCTAGGAACTTAAAAGACTCCACAGATGAAACTGTGGTGTTGTTGATGGTGAGTGGGAGAGTGGAACTCAGCAGGTCAGACAATCTCAACCCTGATCGTCACCCATTTCTTCTCCCCAGAGATGCTGCCTGTCCCGCTGAGTTACTCCAGCTTTGTGTGTCTATCGTTGGAGGGAATAACGGTCCTGTTCACTCAACCAAAGATAAACATAAAACGCAGGAGCAATTCAATGGGTCAGGCAGCATCTCTGGAGAAAACCAATAGGTGACATTTCGGGTCGGAACCCTTCGTCAGTCAGATGCTGCCTGACCCACTGAGTTACTCCAGCATTTTGTGTCTATCTTCGGTAAAAACCAGCATCTGCAGTTCCTCCCTCAGCGTTTCCTTATAAGACTATCTACCCATCCTAAGAATGAGCATAACAGGCAGCATCTCCGGAGAAAATGAATAGGTGACGTTCCGGGTCGAGACCCTTCTGCAGACTCTGGACTCACAAGTGACTGCAGATGCTGGTTTACAAAGAACGACATAAAAGTGTCTTTCCTCTTGCTTCGCATTTTTTCCTCCTATCCTCTCATTCTTTTATCTCATCCCTGCCCTTGGTATCATCCCCTCTTCCCCCCTCCCGTCCCCCACCCCCCCCCCCCCCCCCCCCTCCCCTGCATCCACTTATCTCTTGGATCAGAAACCACTGCAGATGCTGGTTTATACGGAAGATAAACTCAAAGTGCTGGAGTAAAGGGCCTGTTCCACTTGGCGGCATTTGCACGTTATGCGCAAAAATGTTGTGAGTCCCAAAATCCTGGGGCACCGCACGCCACTGCGTAGATCACCACACACCATGCGCGCATAATGCACGCCACGCGCAAATAACATGCGCGTCACGACGTGCGCGTCGTGCGTCGTGACGCTTAAATAATGTCGCGCAAATGATGCCCAAGTGGGACAGGCCCTTAACTCAACGGGTCAGGCAGCATCTCTGGAGAAAAAGGATGGGTGACGTGAAAGTTTCCTACCTCCAATTCTCCCCTCCCCCCAACCCCCTCGCCCTACGGCCCAACGAGTCCGTGCTGACCACCGATCCCCGCACATTAATCTTCACACACTAGTGACAATTTACATTTATACCAAGCCAATTAACATACAAAACTGTCTTTGGAGTGTGGGAGGAAACCCGGAGATCTTGGAGAAAACCCATGCAGGTCACGGGGAGAACGTACAAATTCTGCACAGATAGCTCCTGTATTCGGATCGAACCTGGATCGAACCCGTTGACTGGATAGTCAAGTCAAGTCACTTTTATTTGTATAACACATTTAAAAAACAACTCTCGTTGGCCAAAGTGCTTTACATTGGTGCAGGTATTAATGTTATACAACAGTGGTTCATAGATTAAGTCCATACATAAATACATATATATAGCCCTCCCTCAGAGGACGTCAAGGAAGGCTTGGGAGTAACGATGAGTTTTAAGTCTCGACTTAAAAGAGTCGGTGGAGGGGGCAGTTCTGATGGGAAGAGGGATGCTGTTCCACAGTCTAGGAGCTGCAACCGCAAAGGCGCGGTCGGTCGCCCCTGAGCTTATGCCCAGACCGCGGGTTAGCACGCAACAAAGACTTTTCACTGATAATAAACAAATCTAATCTATACTAAACTAAAGAACGCGGGTCTCTGGCGCTGTGAGGCAGCAACTCTACCTCTGTGCCACCGTGCCGCCCTCTATTTTGATTATTGATGAGGAAGACGGGTATTAAAATAATTGGCTTCAAACATTAGTTGCTGAAGCGCCTGGACATGGAAGGGCGGTATGCTGAGGTATCATCCCCACTTCAGGCAACAATTAGTCAGCAGGGTCTTGGCTGCCTGCTCTGCTCCTCTTTGCACAATAGCCACCTTGTTATAGAATCGTAAAAGCTGAGAATGGATTTTGAGAGAACAGCTCCACGGGACGCAGGGAAGTGGCAATGTTAATTATTTCCTTTCCATCTCAGCGTTGTGTTTTATTATGAGTGTGATGGGTGAAGGATGGATTCACGGTGCGCCCAGGCAAGGCAAGTAAACGGCATCGGTCAACGGCAGCCAGTGTTTGTGATTTGGCATTCACACGACAAGCTGAGTGCTGCAGACAATAGTCTATTTGATTATGAATAAATTAAGTGGAGTAGGATCAACAAACTCATCGGGAAAGGCTGGCTCCATCCTGGGGGTGGGGTTGGATTCATGGGAGGTGTGGTCTTGGAGGGGAGGATGCTCCTCAAACTGCGGAGCATCCTGGACAATACAGCTCACCCCTCCATGACACACTGGTCAACAGACTGGTTGCACCAAGATGCAGCACAGAACGCCACAGGAGATCCTTCTTCCCTGTGGCTATCAAACTGTACGACTCCTCCCCTTTCTGTCGTGAGGTAAACTGACCACCCCCCCCCTCCCAATTTTTCACATCCACAATCCTATCCACACATCACTTTCATTTCATATTTCATGTATTTTGTGTTTTTCCTGACTGTTAACCATTTAAGAGAGAGTTGGATAGAGCTCTAGGGGCTAGTGAAGTCAAGGGATAAGGGGAGAAGGCAGGCACGGGTTATTGATTGCGGACGATCCGCCATGGTTACAATGAATGGCGGTGCTGGCTCGAAGGGCCGAATGGCCTCCTCCTGCACCTATTTTCTATGTTTCTATGTTTCTATATAACAAACCATATAACAATTACAGCACAGAAACAGACCTTCTCGGCCCTTCCAGTCCGTGCCGACCATTTATTTTCCCCTAGTCCCATCTACCTGCACTCAGACCATACCCCTCCATTCCCTTCCCGTCCATATACCTATCCACTTTACTTTTAAATGTTAAAATCGATCCTGCCTCCACCACTTCTGCAGGAAGATCATTCCACACAGCCACCACTCTCTGAGTAAAGAAGTTCCCCCTCATGTTACCCCTAAACTTCTTTTCCCTTAATTCTCACTGTTGGCAAATCAATTTCCCTTCTGGGATAAATGAAGTTCTATTGTTTCATATCATATCATATCATATCGTGGATCAAGAGGCTCTCCATTGGTGGCACAGCGGTAGAGTTGCTGCCTTACAGCAAAATGCAGCGCCAGAGACCCGGGTTCGATCCCGACTACGAGTGCTGTCGGTACGGAGTTTGCACATTCTCCCCGTGACCTGCGTGGGTTTTGTCCGAGATCTTCGGTTTCCTCCCACACTCCAAAGACGTACAGGTTTGTAGATTAATTGGCTTGGTAAATGTAAAAATTGTCCAAGTTGGCGATATGAAGAGTACTGCCCTGCCGACTACAAAATTCAGAAGGTTCAGAAGGTTCATTCCTGTTGCATGCAAAATATTTAGACGCAAAACTCTGGAGCAACTCAGCGGGCCAGGCAGCATCTCAGAAGAAAAGGAGTAGGTGACGCTTCGGGTCGAGACCTTTCTTAAATATGGAGTGGGTGACGAAAATCTGGAGAGAAGGAGAAAGTGGCGTTCAATATATGTGTAAGAAGGAATCGCAGACGCTGGGCTTACACTGAAAGATAGACACAAAATGCCGGGGTAACTCAGCGGGTCAGGCAGCATCTATGGCGAAAAGGAATGGGTGACGTTTCGGCACAAGACCCTTCGTCAGATTGAATATGTCTGTTGCTCCAGAAGCAGTGCTCACTCTGAGAACAAAGATCAAAGCCTGCAGCAATGTTTAGCCTCTATGCCAACATGGAAATAATATGATTTTGTCAGGGAGCAGTTTCCATGGCGATTCACCAATGGGGCATTTATGAAGCTGCTGCTTAAATGGTACTTGTTTGTATTAGGTATAGTCCTTAGGCTTAGCCTTGCGGGGAGCGTGTGAAATTACTAATCATACGCATTGTAGTTATGTAAACCTCCTAATAGTACAAAGTGCGGTTTGAAAAGTATTTTCGGCACCGTTGAAAATGCTGTGAGCATAACCTGCCGAGTTTAGTTTAGTTAAGTTTTAGTGTAGGAAGGGACTGCAGATGTTGGTTGACACCGTAGATAGACACAAAATACTGGAGTAACCCCGCTGGTTACTTTGAAGAGAAGGAATGGGTGACGTTTCAATAGACAATAGACAATAGGTGCAGGAGTAGGCCATTCGGCCCTTCGAGCCAGCACCGCCATTCAACGTCATCATGGCTGATCATCCCCAATCAGTACCCCGTTCCTGCCTTCTCCCCGTATCCCCTGACTCTGCTATTTTTAAGAGCCCTATCTAGCTCTCTCTTGAAAGCATCTAGAGAACCGGCCTCCACCGCCCTCTGAGGCAGAGAATTCCACAGACTCACCACACTCTGTGAGAAAAAGTGTTTCCTCGTTTTCGTTCTAAATGGCTTGAACTGTGTCCCCTGGTTCTGGACTCCGCCAACATCGGGAACATGTTTCCTGCCTCTAACGTGCCAAGCCCTTAACAATCTTATATGTGATCTTCAGACTGTCAGAGGAAGGGTTTTGACCCAAAACATCACTCATTCCTTCTCTCCAGAAATACTGCCTGTCCCGCCGAGTTGCTCCTGCATTTTGTGTCTGTCTTTAGTTTCATTTAGTCTGGTTTGGCGATGCAGCGTTGAATCAGGCCTTTCAGCCCACCGAGTTCACACCGACCATCGATCGCCCATTCGTTGGACTCGTTCTACGATATCCACTTTTGCATCCTGTGCATCAGGGCCAATTTTACAGCAGCCATTTAACCTGCAAGCCTGCAGGTCTTTGGACTGTGGGAGGAAACTGGAAGACTGGGAATAAAACCCACGCAGGTCACGGGGAGAACGTTCAAATTCCGTACAGACCGCCCGTAGTCAGGATTGAACCCAGGACTCTGGCAGCAACTCTGTATTGTATTTGATCGATGTGAACTTTGCAAATTCATTCTCTCCCCCTCCCCTGAGCCAATGGTGGAGAAGTTGTGGCTTTGTGCTGCATTGCATTGGTTTGGTAACGTCAGCTTTAAGAATCCTTTTTAACATCAGGTGAAATGATGGACATCTTTTACCTGTCAGAGCGTAGAAATATATCTGTGGATTAATGTCATTTCACAATCTTGCACTCGATGAAATAACAGGCACTCACAGCAAGGGAGTCTTGGAAAAGGGCAGGGATATAGCAGGTGATTTTCCATTCAATAAAAGTTAACAGGACAGAAAATCGTTAGGCCTCTACCCTCAATTTTCGGAGAAGTGGGGCGGCACAGTGGTGCGGTGGCCGAGTGCTGCCTTACAGAGCCAGAGACCTGAGTTCGATCCTGACTCTACAGAATTCGTACGTTCTCCCCGTGACCTGCGTGGCTTTTCTCCAGGTGCGCCGGGTTCCTCCCACACGCCAATGATGTTATTTGGCTTCTGTAAATTGCCTCTAGTGTGTGTAGGAGAGTGTTAGTGTGCGGGGATCGCTGGTCGGTGTCAGACCAGGTGGGCCGAAGGGCCTGTTTCCACGCAGTATCTCTAAACTAATGAGTGCTTTCTATACCAGAATACCACTTTCAATGGCACTTTTTTGTCCTGATATGTACCGATATACAGTGAAATACCTTTTTTGCGTTCAGTTCAGTAAAAATATTAGCACCATCATAGTTACGTACAAGTATATAGGGATAGTACGCTGAGACAGTATACAAGGGTCGCCATGTTTTGGTGCCGTTTCTCATGATTCAAGTTGTTACAAATGTAGAGTTCTTAACTTGACCATGAGGTCCTGTTGTCCTGGTGGTGTGGCAGGGTCGGCCTGGCCCAGCAAAGTTGTCGGTGTTCTCCACCATTTACTTGGAGGGGCACCCCATCGAATTGAGCCCCAGGCTGCTGCAAGGCCTTCAGGGCCTTCTCCACTGATGGCCTCCATCTGGACACCGGTCAGTCTTCGCGCCCCCAGAGGCCGCCACCCGCAGACCACCTCGTAGCACTCAGGAATGCAGTTGCTCCTCTTGGCTGAGACCCGTGTTCGATCCTGACTACAGGTGCTGTCTAATCAGAATTTGTGCGTTCTCCCCGTGACCTGCGTGGCTTTTCTCCGGGTGCGCCAGTTTCCTCCCAAACTTTTTCACCCCGAGAGTTGTGAATTTGTGGAATTCCCTGCCACAGAGGGCAGTGGAGGCCAAAATAACTGTATGGATTTAAAAGAGCGTTGGATAGAGCTCTAGGGGCTAGTGGAGTCAAGGGATATGGGGAGAAGGCAGGCACGGGTTATTGATAGCGGACGATCAGCCATGATCACAATGAATGGCGGTGCTGCCTCTTAGGGCCGAATGGCCTCCTCCTGCACCTATGTTTCTATGCTTCTCGTCGAAACTATTATCTCCAGTTCCCTCGCCTCTACTTTCAGTCTGAAGAAGGGACCAGGCCGAAAACACATACTGTGTGTAGGAAGGAACTACAGATGCAGGTTTACGCCGAAGATAGGAAATGCCTACGATTCTGGCATTGTCCATGCCATTGCTCTTACGCCATTGTCAGATCCACACTCACAACCCAGGTTGATAGACACTAAATACTGGAGTAACACAGCGGGTCAGGCAGCGTCTCTGGAGAGAAGGAATGGGTGACCCTTCATTTCACTGAAGAAGGGTCTCGGCCTGGAATGTCACCCGTCCCTTCTCTCCAGAGATGCTGCCCGTCCCGCTGACTTACTCCAGCACTTTGTGTCTGTCTTCAGTGTAATCCAGCATCTTCCTTCACCACTCACATCCCAGCTTCCTGTTCTCCTTAATATTTTTTGTTACTGTGTGTAATTTCAATTTAATTGTGAATGAGTTATGAGACAACGGTAAATGTACATAGGATAGGAAAATTCCTCTTCTGGGATTCAACACAGATAGTAGAGATTGGGAGCTGAGAACACAGGGTGAGTGGAAGAATTGAAAGATCCCCAATAGTATCCATTTCAATTCCTCCCATTCTCACACTGACCTTTCTGTCCAGTGCTCACTCCATGAGTGGGGCCACATGCAAATTGGAGGAACAGCACCTCATATTCCACTTGGGTAGCTTACAATCCATTAGAAGGTGGACAGAAGTGCTGGAGAAACTCAGCGGGTGAGGCAGCATCTATGGAGCGAAGGAATTGGTGATGTTTTGGGTCGAGGCCCTTCTTCAAACTCATGTGGGGGTGGGGGGCTGTAGAAGGAAAGGGTCTTGACCCGAAACGTCACCTATTCCTTTGCAGAGACAGTGGGCTGTGTGAGAGCTGGGAAGGGGAAGGGAAGGAGGGAGAAAGCAAGGACTACCTGAAATTGGAGAAGACAATGTTCATACCACTGGGGTGCAAACTACCCAAGCGAAATATGAGGTGCTGTTCCTCCGATTTGCAGTGGGACTCACTCTGGCAATAGAGGAGGCCCAGGACAGAAAGGTCGGATTCGGAATGGGAGGGGGAGTTGAAGAGCTGAGCCACAGGGCGATCAGGTTGGTTAATGTGAACCGAGCGGAGGTGTTGGGCGAAGCAATCGCCAAACCTGCGCTTGGTCTCACCGATGTAGAGCTGTTGGCACCGAGAACAGCGGATGCAGTAGATGAGGTTGGAGGAGGTGCAGGTGAACCTCTGCCACACCTGGAACGACTGCTTGGGTCCTTGGATGGCCTCGAGCGGGGAGGTAAAGCGACAAGTGTAGCATTTCCTGCGGTTGCAAGGGAAAGTACCAGGGATTACAATCCATTAGATTTCAGTTTTAGTTCAGTTTTAGTTTATTGTCACGTGCCATTCACGCTTATTCCCTTACCATGTATCAATACTAAATGGCTCGATTGTAATCAGGAAGATAGACACAAAAATGCTGGAGTAACTCAGCAGGACAGGCAGCACCTCTGGAGATAGGAACGGGTGACGTTTCAGGTCGAGACACTGTAATCATGTATTGTCTTTCCGCTGACTGGTTAGCGTGGAACAAAGGCTTTTCACTGTACCTCGGTACACGTGACAATGAACTGAACTCAACTGAAATCTCGGCCAATATCTCTCTCCTTTTTCCCGACAAGACTATCTGTACATTTTCGAGATGAATAATGTATTTTTAGATCTTTCATTCCGAGAGACATTATCATCTTACTAACCGCAGCCTCTCCCTCCCCCAGCACCCAAGCACAATCTAATTGCTTACTGCGCATTGGAGCATATTTGTTATCCTTCAGTTATCATCCATATCTTTGAAATATTCCTTCATCCACTAACTATAGAAGCAATTGCTGGTAATTATTGGTGTTATAATGGCAATGTATCCACCGTTCGAATAGATTTTTTTGCAAGAAATCAAATCAATCCTGGTGACATGAGGAAAAAAAAAACATGCATGCTTTCACATGATGGAATCTAATATTTCAAACTGTTCATACTCGTGAAGATCTAAGTTGCGGTGAACTCAAGAGTAATGGATAAGCAGTCGGTGATTCTGCGCCAGGGGAGGTAATTGACAATTTTGAAAGATTACGAGAGATCGGCAGGGTATATTTTATATTAACTGTACTTTCAATAATTTACTGTGTAGCCAATGTCACGTAGCAGGAAGTGGGTGGTCTTTGTGATGGGGAGATTGACTCATTAAGCCAAGTTGCAATTGCACTTAGGCAGCGATCATTACTCTCTAAAACCCAGGACATGCATATTAGAAAATTAATAGCTCGTGCCTGCTACACGCTGGAAGCCATGCTTTTACAATGTAATTAGTCCTTGTAGTCTTTACTGCAGCAACAAGGTGCCAGAATGTTTTCTATTCCTCCCCTGAGCAGTTTCGTTCACTTTTGTTTCGTTTAGAGATTCGGCGCCAGAAGCGAGTCGTCGCTGACCAGCGATCCCCGCACACTAGCACTATCCGGCACACACACTGGGGACAATTTACAATTTCACCAAAGCCAGTTAACCTACAAACCTCGATGTCTTTGGAGTGTGGGTGGGGAACCGGAAGCCGGAGCACCCGGAGAAAACCGACGCGGTCGCGGGGAGAACTCACAAACTTTGTACAGGCAGCACCTGTAGTCAGGATCGAACCTGGGCCTCTGGCACTGTGAGGGAGCAACTCTACCGCTGCGCTGCCGTGCCGACCTTCTGCACAAGACTGCATGAACTGGCAGGGAGTTGTAGATGTAGCCAGACCCCACTAACATTGGACCACTGAGGGCTCAACCTTTCCGTGATCATATTTGCTTTTTGCATATCTGTAATTCATTTGTTCTACAGCATTTACCTTGAATATCTCTCGTTTCCCTCTCCCATGACTCTCAGTTTGAACAAGGGTCTCGACCCGAAACGTCACCTATTCCTTTTCTCCAGAGAAGCTGCCCGACCCGCTGAGTTGCTCCAGCTTTTTGTGTCCAACCCCACTATTGACTCCTTCTACTCCTCTAAGCTGCCTCAAAAAAGTAGCCAACATAATCAAAGGCTTGTTCCACTGCAGTTATTCCTTCTTCTCCCTGCTCCCGTCGGGCAAAAGATACAGAGGCTTAAAAGCATGCACCACCAGACTCAGGAACAGCTTCTTCCCCTCAGTTATCAGGTTTCAGAATGGTCCTTCCATCAGCTCGGGTACTGTCCGATTCACCTCTACCCCATTGCGGACATTGGACTTTGTCTCTGGAACTGATGCGCTACAATGCTGAGAACTATATTCTGCACTCTGTATCTTCCCCTTTGCACTAGTTATTGGAACTGAGTTTCACTTGATTGTATTTATATATTGTATTATATATCAGATCTGTTTGCTTAGCATGCAGAATTTAGCTTTTAACTATACCTTTAGTTTAGAGGTACAGCATGGAAAGATGCCCTTCGGCCCACAAAGTCCGTGCCGACCAACATTCACCCCGTACACTAGCACTATCCTGCATTCTACCTGTGTGGGACCTTATCAAATGCTTTCTGAAGGTCCAGGTACACTGCTTCACTGGCTCTCCCTTATCCATTTTCAAAATGGATAAGGGAGAGCCTCAAAAAATGTTTTGTTACATCCTCAAAAAATTCTAGATGATTAGTCAAGCAAGATTTCCCCTTCGTAAATCCATGCTGACTCGGACTGATCCTGTTACTGCTATCCAAATGCACGGCTATTACATTTTTTATAATTGACTCCAGCATCTTCCCCACCACCGATGTCAGGCTAACTGGTCTATAATTCCCCGCTTTCTCTCTCCCTCCCTTCTTAAAAAGTGGGCTAACATTAACTACCCTCCAATCCACATGAACTGATCCTGAATCTGGAGAACATTGGAAAATTAGCACCAATGCGTCCACGATTTCTAGAGTTACATCCTTAAGTACCCTGGGATGCAGACCATTAGGCCCTGGGGATTTATCAACCTTCAGTTCCACATGTCTATCCAACACCATTATTGTGATTTTCCTTCAGTTGCTCCATCACCCCAGGTTCTCTGTCCACTAGTACATCTGGGAGTTGTTTGTGACTTCCTTACTGAAGACAGATCCAAAGTACTTGTTCAACTCGTCTGCCATTTACTTGTTCCAAAAAATGAATTCACCTGTTTCTGTCTTCAAGGGACATTTGTCTTAACTATTTTTTTCCTCTCACATACCTAAAGAAGCTTTTACTATCCTCCTTCATATTCTTGGCTAGCTTACCTTCGTACCTCATCTTTTCTCCCCGTATTGCCTTTTTAGTTACCTTCTGTTGCTCTTTAAAAGTTTCCCAATCCTCTGGCTTCCAGCTCATCTTTGCTATGTTATACATCATCTCTTTCAGTTTTATACTGTCCTTGACTTCCCTTGTCAGCCACGGTTATGACGGCACAGTGGTACAGCTGGTGGGCCTGCTGCCTGGCACCGCCAGAGACACGGATTCAGGTGCTGTCTGTGTGGAGTTTGCACGTTCTCTCTGTGACCGCGTGGGGCGCTCCGGTTCCCTACCACTTCCGATGGACGTGTAGGGGTTATAGGATCATTGGCCTCTGTAAATAGCCCCCTAATGTGTTAGGAGTCGATGAGAAAGTGGTACCGTACGATACGATATGATAGAACTCTACTTATCCCAGGTGGGAAATTGATTTGCCAGCAGTCGTAAAACACAAGATAAATAAACATGAAATTAAAGTGACAAGTGAAAAGGATTGGGGAGTGGGGGGGGAGGAGTCAGTCTACCCCATGACAAAGGGGGGAGGTTTTGTGCAGTTTTATAGCCACAGGGATAAAGGATCTCCTGTGGCGTTCTGTGCTGCATCTTAGTGGAACCAGCCTGTTGCTGAAGGTGCTTCCTCAGGTTGACCAATGTGTCATGGAGGGGGTGAGCTGTATTGTCCAAGATGCTCCGCAGTTTGAGGAGCATCCTCTCCTCCAAGACCACACCTCCAGTGAATCCAACTCCGCCCCCAGGATGGAGCCAGCCTTCCTGATGAGTTTGTTGATCCTAGTGGCGTCTGCACCCTTCGCCCTGCTGCCCCAGAACATCTGCAGCACATGGTAGAACATCTGCAGCATCTTACTGCTGACGTTGAAGGAGTGGAGCCTCCTCAGACAGTGCAGCCGGCTCTGTCCCTTCTTGTACAGGGCCTCGTCGTTCCTGGACCAGTCCACTTTACAGTCCAGGCACACTCCCAGGTATTTGTGCTCCCTGGTAAACTGCGCATCCACCCCATTGATGGAGACAGGGGACAGGAGTGTTCGTCTCCTCCTAAAGTCCACCACCAACTCCTTAGTCTTGTCGGTGTTGAGCTGCAGGTGATTCAGCCCACACCGCACTGGCACACCATGGACTCTGAGCTAGCACCGCCATTCACTGTGATCATGGCTGATCAACCCCAATCAGTACCCCGTTCCTGCCTTCTCCCCATATCCCCTGACTCCGCTATCTTTAAGCGCTCTGTCTAGCTCTCTCTTGAAAGCATCCAGAGAATTGGCCTCCACTGCCTTCTGAGGCAGAGAATTCCACAGATTCACAACTCTCTGGGTGAAAAGGTTTTTCCTCATCTCCGTTCTAAATGGCCTACCACTTATTCTTAAACTGTGGCCCCTGGTTCTGGACTCCCCCAACATTGAGTACATGTTTCCAGTGTCTAGCGTGTCCAATCCCTTAATAATCTTATATGTTTCAATAAGATCCCCTTCTCATCCCTCTAAGTATCCCTGACAAATAGTCAGATGAACTTTAGTGGCAGTAATTGTCGTGAAAAGCATAACATTGCGACCAAAATAAATAAACTGAGATGCTTTCATGTGGCCACTGCCACATTGTTACAAGGATCTTGCAGTGTTTTGTCAGGCTTTTATTAAGTGTACAAGGTATTTAAATTGGATAATAGATCATGAAGAATGGAATATTGATTTTTATCTCATGCCAGAGGGATTATTTAAGTCAGGGAGTTTCGCTGAGCTTAAGCCTTCAAGCACAAATAACACGTTGGTTTGCGGTAATCTTAAATGTTATTTCGCACTCAACTAATTGTACCATTAAAATGTCAGTGTTCCCTCACTGTTCAGCAACCAAACTCAGGGGTGAATGTCCTGCTGTCTTCACTTTGAAGAATATTCCTATTCCACAGAACCTCGCTGTAAAAAGCAACCGGATATTTGCTCAACATGTCCCAAATATAGTATCTAATCCACATGTTTAATCGATAATGTTTTATTGTTAAAGTTTAACGTTTTATATCACTGTCACTGAATGTCATGTTGTCACTTGTGGACGGAGCGCCAAGGCAAATTCCTTGTATGTGAATACTTGGCCATTAAACTTATTCATTTATTCATTCATGGTGCAGTATTTTATTTGCCACATGTACCGAGGTACAGCCAAATTCATTTTTGTGTGCAGGTCAGTGCAAGTATCACTATATATAAGCACTTAAGGTCAACAAAATAGAGAGAGTACAGAGGAGATTTACGAGAATGTTGCCTGGGTTCCAGCAACTAAGTTACAGAGAAAGGTTGAACAAGTTAGGTCTTTATTCCTTGGAGCGCAGAAGGTTAAGGAGGGACTTGATTGAGGTCTTTAAAATGATGAAAGGGATAGACAGAGTTGACGTGGATAAGCTTTTCCCATTGAGGGTAGGGAAGATTCAAACAAGAGGGCATGACATGAGAATTAAGGGACAGAAGTTTAGGGGTAACATGAGGGGGATCTTCTTTGCTCAGAGAGTAGTGGCTGTGTGGAATGATCTTCCTGCAGAAGTGGTTGAGGCAGGATCAATTTTAACATTTAAAAGTAAAGTGGATAGATATATGGATGGGAAGGGAATGGAGGGGTATGGTCTGAGTGCAGGTAGATGGGACTAGGAGAAAATGAATAGTCGGCACGGACTGGAAGGGCCGAGAAGGCCTGTTTCCGTGCTGTTATGGTTATATGGTTAAGGTCATAATGTCGTCAGTGATAGGAGCAGAATTCGGCCATTTGGCCCATCAAGTCTACTCCGCCATTCATTCATGGCTGATCTATCTCTCCCCCCCAACCCCATTCTCCTGCCTTCTCCCCATAATCCCTGACACTCATACTAGTCAAGAATCTATCTATCTCTGCCACTTAGATCCATCGTAGATACAGTACAAGTGTATAACGGTAGCACACTGAGAAATAGTCTACAGAGTCGCCAGTTTGGCTTCACAGTTGTTGAAAGAGAAGGGACCTTGATCTGACCATGGAGGTCTGTTGTCCTGGCGGCGTTGCAGGGTCGGCCTGGCCAAGCGTTGCCGTGGTGTCCTCCGCCGCTGTTGGCCGCGTGCAGTCCACGTTCTCGGCCTCTTGGCGTGGCGCCCGATCCAGCTCGATACACGTGACAATAAACTAAACTTAAACTGAGATGATGCAGAAACTTGAAAGCATGCACCCCCAGACTCAAGGACAGCTTCATCCCTTGTGTTATCAAGCTTCCGAACGGCTCTTCCATAGGACTCATGATAAGGATCCAACTCATGTACAAAAACCTGCAGGTTTGTAGGTTAATTGACTTCTGTAAGTTGTCCCTAGTGTGTGGGATCAAGCTAGTGTACGGGTGATTGCTGGTCAGCGAGAATTCAGTGGGCCAAAGGGCCTATCTCTAACCAAAATTAAACTTGAGTCTCCGGCACTGTGTGACAGCAGCACCACTGAAGAATTTGCATGAAGAATCTGAAATTACATCTGAGGAAGGGTCTCGACCCGAAACGTCACCCAGCCCATATCTCCAGAGACGCTGCCTGTCCCGCTGAGTTACTCCAGCATTTTGTGTCCTATTATTAGTTTTAGTTTTAGAGATGCAGCGTAGAAACTGGCCCTTCGGCCCACCGAGTCCTCGCTGACCAGGAAGGGCAATTGACAATTTTACCAAAGCCAATTAGCCTGCAAACCCGCACGCCTTTGGAGTGTGGGAGGAAACCGGAGCACCTGGGGAAAGCCCACGCAGGTGATGGGGAGAACGTCCACACTCCGTACAGGCAGCACCCGTAGTCAGGATCGAACCCGGGCCCGTGGCGCTGTGAGGCAGCAACTCTACCGCTGCGCCACCGCGCCGTCTATTTTCGGTGTAAAGCAGCATTTGTAGATCTTTCCCACCCAGCTCTACCACTGTCCCGCCCCTATTGCGAGAAGACTGTTAAGGGCTTGGACACGCTAGAGGCAGGAAACACGTTCCCGATGTTGGGGGAGTCCAGAACCAGGGGCCACAGTTTAAGAATAAGGGGTAAGCCATTTAGAACGGAGACGAGGAAACACTTTTTCTCACAGAGAGTTGTGAGTCTGTGGAATTCTCTGCCTCAGAGGGCGGTGGAGGCAGGTTCTCTGGATGCTTTCAAGAGAGAGCTAGATAGGGCTCTTAAAAATAGCGGAGTCAGGGGATATGGGGAGAAGGCAGGAACGGGCTACTGATTGGGGATGATCAGCCATGATCACCTTGAATGGCGGTGCAGGCTCGAAGGGCCGAATGGCCTACTCCTGCACCTATTGTCTATTGTCTGTTGTCTAAGACAGCGACGTCACGGGCTTTCACAGCGAAACGTTCGGAAGGTTAGCAAGGCTGTGACAATTCAGTTTTGTGGACTCCCAGGTAATGGCTTGGCGAGGGTTTCGTGATAAGCTGGAACAGAGAGCACCTAATTTGTGTCTAATATCACAGCCATCTGCCCCCAAACCTTGCATTCTGCCTTGATGGAATGGCACAAATCAATGGTCAGAGAATAGAGGTCACCACCTCATGTATCGAGACCTCTTATGACTGCAAAATTAAAAAAAAACCTATAATGCCTTTGCAGAGATTGCTGCTGCATTGATAACACTTAGCTCCTGCTTGGACAGCTGCAAAAATTGAATTGTGTTTTAAAGGTGGGGAGCATCAGATTCAGATAATACCAGCCTAGAGGTGACAGATTCAGATATTACTGAACAAACACTCTACAAGCTTTGGCATTACTGCAGCTGATTATTTTAATGCAGGCATGCATTATCGCCTGAATTTTAAAATAGATTAAAGTCTTTACTGAGATGGCAGAACCAAGACAGTCATGTGAAAACTTTGATGTTTTCCTAAGCTTTGCTGGCAATGGTTGTGCCCTGAAATGTAAATGAAATGCACGAGATGCTGAATGTGCAAGGTGTTGTTGAGGCCACGCAGTAGTTGAGTTTAGTTTAGAGATACAGCGTGGAAACAGGCCCTTTGGCCCACCGAGTCCGCGCCGACCAGCGACCATTAGACATCAACATGATCCTACACACACCAGGGAAAATTTACAATTTTATAGAAGCCAATTAACCTACAAACCTGTACGTCTTTGGAGTGCGGGGGGAAACACACACAGGTCACTTAGAAACATAGAAAATAGGTGCAGGGGGAGGCCATTCGGCCCTTCGAGCCAGCACCACCATTTAATATGATCATGGCTGATCGTCCGCTCTCAATAACCCGTGCCTGCCCTCTCCCCATATCCCTTGACTCCACTAGCCCCTAGAGCTCCATCCAACCCTCAATTAAATCCATTCAATGATTTGGCCTCCACTGCCCTCTGTTCCCCGGAACAATCTTCCTGCATCTAGCCTGTCCAACCCCTTAAGAATTTTGTAAGTTTCTATAAGAACCCCCCTCAATCTCCTAAATTCCAGCGAGTACAAGCCGAGTCTATCCAGTCTTTCTTCATATGAAAGTCCTGCCATCCCAGGAATCAGTCTGGTGAACCTTCTCTGTATTGAATGATGAATGAATGAATGAATGAATAGCCTTTATGAATAGCCTTTATTGTCATTCAGACCTTTCGGTCTGAACGAAATTTCGTGCCTGCAGTCATACATATATAAAAATAACAAAACCACACAATAAACACAAAATTAACATCCACCACAGTGAGTTCACCAAACACCTCCTCACTGTGGTGGAAGGCAAAAGTCTTAGAGTCTCTGTCTTCTTCCCTCCTTATTCTCCCTCTGCGTTGAGGAGATCCAGGCCTCCGATGCTGCCGTCCACCAGGCCCGCTATATTCCCTCTATGGCAAGAATGTCTTTCCGCAGATTAGGAGACCAAAACTGTATGCAATGCTCCAGGTGTGGCCTCACCAAGACCCTGTACAACTGCAGTAGAACCTCCCTGCTCTTGTACTCAAATCCTTTTGCTATGAATGCCAACATACATGCTTTCTTCACTGCCTGCTGCACCTGCATGCCTACTTTCAATGACTGGTGTACCATGACACCCAGGTCTCGTTGCATCTCCCCTTTTCCTAATCGGCCACAATTCAGATAATAATCTACCCTCCTGTTTTTGCCGCCAAAGTGGATAACCTCACATTTATCCACATTATACTGCATCTGCCATGCATTTGCCCACTAACCCAACCTATCCAAGTCACCTTGCAGCCTCCTAGCATCCTCCTCACAGCTAACACTGCCCCCCAGCTTCGTATCATCCGCAAACTTGGAGATGTTGCATTCAATTCCCTCATACAGATCATTAATATATATTGTAAATAGCTGGGGTCCCAGCACTGAGCCTTGCGGTACCCCACTAGTCACTGCCTGCCATTCTGAAAATGGCCCATTTACTCCTACTCTTTGCTTCCTGTCTGCCAGCCAGTTCTCTATCCACATCAATAATGAACCCTCAATACCGTGTGCTTTAAGTTTGTATGCTAATCTCTTATGTGGGACCTTGTCGAAAGCCTTCTGAAAGTCCAGATATAACACATCCACAGGTTCTCCCTTATCCACTCTACTAGTTACATCCTCAAAAAATTCTATAAGATCTGTCAGACATGGTTTACCTTTCGTAAATCCATGCTGACTTTGTCCAATGATTTCACCGCTTTCCAAATGCGCTGCTATCCCATCCTTAATAACTGACTCCAGCATTTTCCCTACTACCGATGTTAGACTAATTGGTCTGTAATTCCCTGTTTTCTCTCTCCCTCCCTTTTTAAAAAGTGGGGTTACATTAGCTACCCTCAAATCCTCAGGAACTACTCCAGAATCTAAAGAGTTTTGAAAAATTATCAATACAAAATACAATTATCAATACAATTAACAATACAAAAATATGGAGGAACAAGGAACTGCACATGCTGGTTTATAAAAAAAAGACATCAAACATTGGTATCTCAGTGGTTCAGGCAGCATTCCTGACAGGTGTCAGGGGTTATGGGGAGAAGGAGAATAGGGTTGAGAGGGATAGGTAGATCAGCCATGGTCGACTGGTCCTAGAACTGATGGACTAATGACTCTTCGTATATTGTGTCTGTGAAGACAATGGATAATTTATAAGGCGGAGATTGACAGATTCTTGATTCGGACGGATGCCAGGGGTTATGGAACGATAGATCAACCACGATTGAATTGCAGAGTAGACTTGATGGACAAAATGGCCTAATTCTACTCCTAGAACTTATCAACATGGATTTTCACCTGGAGGATTGGGTTCAGTGTTGGGCTTTGAATCGCAGAAGAAATATATTGGCTTCAGACCGGCAGCGTGTGGATCAAGCAGATTAGTAGCAGGTTAAATCAGAAACCGTGCTTGGATATATGTGAATTTTATCTCCTGAGCTTGGAAGGTTGCCATGAGAATTATAAAGCAATTTGATAAGGAAGGTTCAGGGAAAATATTTCCTTCTGTAGGAAAATCCAGAGTAATCCAATCACAATTTTAAGATTAGTGATATTAGAAATGTATTTCTCTGTAGAGTCAGGCTGCACCTCTGCCTGCAAAGGTAATAGAAATTTCAACCGGTTTCTATAAAACATTTCAGATGCAAGGCCAATTTATATTCTCAGCGCTGGGGCTGATAATTTATTTTAGTAAGGGATATGGTAACAGTGCAGGTGACTAGTTATGGGCCTGTCCCACGTAGGCTATTATTAGGTGACTGCCGGCGACTGTCACAGTCGTAGCAGGTCGCCGAAAAACCGGCGACTGGACACCCCCCCCCCGACATAAAATTTGAAATAGAATCATTACTTTAATACCAAAAAAAATGGTGAGCACCGGCGACAACCTACGTTACCCTGGCAACAACTACGACAGCACCTACGTCAGGAGAAGTCAAGCTACACTCATTGGCGTCAAAACCACTGTCGCCGACTGTCTCCGAAATGTTTCAACATGTTGACTTCTAAACTCGCTAGAATTTAGAAGATTGAGGGGCGGGGGGGGGTCTTACAGAAACTTACAAAATTTCTTAAGGGGTTGGACAGGCTAGATGCAGGAAGATTGTTCCCGATGTTGGGAGAGTCCAGAACAAGGGGTCACAGTTGAAGGATAAGGGGGAAGTCTTTTAGGACCGAGATGAGAAGATCATTTTTCACACAGAGAGTGGTGAGTCTGTGGAATTCTCTGCCACAGAAGGTAGTTGAGGCCAGTTCATTGGCTATATTTAAGAGGGAGTTAGATGTGGCCCTTGTGGCTAGAGGGATCAGGGGGTAATGGAGGAGGCTCGGGCCAGAAAGGTCAGTGTGGGAATGGGAAGGGGAGTTAAAATGGTTGGCAACCGGGAGATTCGGCAGGCCTTGGCGGACCGAGCGCAAGTGTTTGGCAAAACGGATGCACACGGGGACTGACACAACAGTCAAACCAGATCACGGCCTGTGCTTCGAGATGCCCTGTACTAATGTGGTCATGGGGGCAGTGATCAATTTTCTTTTCATTTATTTAATTTCACGTATGGTCAAAATTATGAGAGGAATAGATCGGGTAGATGAACAGAGTCTCTTGCCCAAAGAAGGGCAATTGAGAATCAGAGAACGTGGGTTTAAGGTGAGGGGGGAGGTGGGGGGGAAGATTTAATAGGAACCTGAGTGGTAACTTTTCCACACAAAGGGTGGTGGGTGTATGGAATGAGCCGCCAGAGGAGGTGGTTGAGGCAGGGACTATTGCAAAGTTTAAGAAACATTTGGACATGTACATGGATAAGACAGGTTTAGAGGGATGTGGGGCAAATGCAGGCAGGTGTAGATGGGACAGCATGGGCAAGTTGGGCTGAAAGGCCTGTTTCAATGCTGTAAGATGCTATGCCTCTATGACTCTGACGAGATTACGCACATTGAAAGGAGTGTCTTTAATGGCTATCCCATTATCCCGAGCTTTGGAGCCGACGATGGCAGATGCTCTGAGTATGACCTTGTTACCATGTTGCAGAAAATTTAATTGACATCTCACGACCAATATCTGAGCTAATCTTTCTTGTAAGGGTTGAATGAAAGTCTTGGGTTGAAATCAAAAGCTCTGATTCTGCTGTTAATGCAGGAAACATGTCTTTCATGACCTGCGATGTTATTAATTTTCCACCTGACACTAAGAAGACATCAGTTATGCCGAGATAAATTGTGCATAGAAATATCTGGGCCAGTTTCACCATGTGCACCATTCCGCGTAGAAATGACAGCGGTCGTGATTAAAGCACGATAGCTTGGAATGTGTTGGTTGCACGTGGAAAAGCTTGCAAATGAAAATCAAAAGAGGCGGCACGGTAGCACAGCGGTAGAATCGCTATCTTACAACTCCAGAGACCCAGGTTCGATCCTGACAACGGGTGTGTGGGGTACAGGGGGTATCCTGCTGGGGTGGCAGTAGAGGCAGACACGAAGGTGACATTTAAGAAACAGAGGACATAGGTTTAAGGTGAGGGGGAAAAATGTAATAGGATTCTGAGGGGCAAATTTATACATGGAGGGCGGTAGGTGAATGAAAGAGGTAATTTAGGCAGGTACTATCACAACATCTAAAAACATTTAGGCAGGTACATGGATAGGACAGGTTTAGAGGGATATGGGCCAAATGCAGGCAGGTTTGACTAGTGTAGATGGGGCATGTTGGTCTGCATGGGCAAGTTGGGCCAAAGGGCCTATTTCAACGTTGCATGACTACAACTCTCCATTAATGCTACTTCCCCTCTTATTTAGTTAAATTCATGCTTTAAATCCCAACTTACTTCTTGGAGTAAACTAAAGGGGCTGTCCCACTGCGGGGATCTAAGTTGCGAGTGTAGAAGAGCTTTGGAGAGTTTGAAAAAGTGTCATGTTGAAGACTTTCTTCGACTATGTTGAAGACCTCCTTCCACCTCCTTCGACCTCCTTCGACTATGTTGAAGACCAGCTTCGACTAGCTACGGGAAAATTGGACACCGAATAGTGGAGAGTGAAGACGGCCTCCTTCGATCTCCTTCGACCTCCCTTCGACTATGTTGAAGACTATGACTACTTTTGATTACCCTCGATTACCTACGACTAACATGCCGGCCTACTACGACCTACTTTGACTAAACCTACAAGTGAAAACAAAAAATTGATTTTTTTTCTATGGTGACCTTTTTTTACCCGCGGGCATTTTTCAGCATGTTGAAAAAACGCCGTGACCTAGTTGAGGCCTCGAGTACGCGGGGGCTACTCTCGAGCATGGAGGAGAGTTACAAAGACCTCCTAGGACCTCGTGTCGACCATGCTGCGAGTAAGAGTCGAGGGCAAACTCTTCTAAACTTGCCAATTAGGTTGCCGCCGTGGGACAGGCTCTTTAGGGCAATTAATGGAAATGGTTTAGGAACAAATGTAACTAATGAACTTGGGTTACACAAAAAGCTGGAGAAACTCAGCGGGTGCAGCAGCATCTAAGGAGCGAAGGAGATAGGCGACGTTTGGGGTCGAGACCCTTCTTCAGACGGGTCTGAAGAAGGGTCTCGACCCGAAACGTCGCCTATCTCCTTCGCTCCTTAGATGCTGCTGCAACCGCTGAGTTTCTCCAGCTTTTTGTGTAACCCTCGATTCTCCAGCATCTGCAGTTCCTTCTTTAACTAATGAACTTGTTGGCTTGAGCCTATTGTAAATTCCAAACTCACAAAGTAATTAGTAACTGTTTTTTTAATCAACTGTTTTATCTACCAGCAAATGGAAAATAGCATCTGAGAGCTGTGAAATTAGACACACACTTATGTTTACGAAGGTATGAAAAATTTGAATTTGGTATTTTCAACCAATTTAACACTTGTAAAAATGTGGCCATTAGGCTGAGGACAGAGGAACAGCAGATGCTGGAATTGTGCCATTTTAATGTTACTTTGTTTTTTTGTTGCATTATTTAGGTGGCATGGTGGTGCAGCGGTAGAGTTGCTGCCTAACATCACCAGAGATCCAGGTTCAATCCTGACTGCGGGTTCTGTCTGTGCGGAGTTTGTACGTACTGCCTGTGTCCTGCGTGGGTTCTCTCCGGGTGCTCCGGTTCCCTACCACACACCAAAGACGTACAGGTTTGTAGGTTAATTGACTTCTGCAAATTGTCCCCGGTGTGCAAGGCTGGAACTAGTGAACGGGTACTCGCAGGTCGGCTCGGACAAGGTGGGCCGAAGGGCCTGTTTCCACGCTGTGTCTCAAAAAACTATACTGAGGTAAATCTGCAAGTTGTACAGTTTTGGTCCCCTAATTTGAGGAAAGACATTCTTGCCATAGAGGGAGTACAGAGAAGGTTCACCAGACTGATTCCTGGCATGTCAGGACTTCCATATGAAGAAAGACTGGATAGACTCGGCTTGTATTCCTAGAATTTAGAAGATTGAGGGGGGATCTTATAGAAACTTACAAAATTCTTAAGGGGTTGGACAGGCTAGATGCAGGAAGATTGTTCCCGATGTTGGGGAGGTCCAGAACAAGGGGTCACAGTTTATGGATAAGAGGGAAGTCTTTTAGGACCGAGATGAGAAAAAAAAAATTCACACAGAGAGTGGTGAATCTGTGGAATTCTCTGCCACAGAAGGTAGTTGAGGCCAGTTCATTTGCTATATTTAAGAGGGAGTTAGATGTGGCCCTTGTGGCTAAAGGGATCAGGGGGTATGGAGAGAAGGCAGGCACGGGATACTGAGTTGGATGATCAGCCATGATCATATTGAATGGCGGTGCAGGCTCGAAGGGCCGAATGGCCTATTTTCTATGTTTCTATGTTTTCTATGTTTACTCTCTGCAATACCTGTGAACAAAACAATACAATTCATCGCGATGGAAGAATGAATGGGCGAATATCTGGCATTTGTAGTAATCAATACAGCTAAATGGGGCATAAACTAGCAACAGATGAGGTCATATATCACCCAGATATGAAAATTGCCAATTCCAGCAGAGGGGAGTTTAAATTCACCAAAGGCAGCCATTTATTAAACGTCCCCGAGACAAGGGCACCCTCTAAAGTGCATCCCGTGTTATTAGTCATTTGTTTTCCTCAAATCTTTATTTAGGGTATGCAATTCAATGTGACTGAGATCTGTGTCACATGACCTTTGCTGGTTGGAGCATCTGTTTCCCAAGGTAGCAAGCCGACTGCCATTTGAGAGGCTTTTTAGACAGGCACATGGAATGGAGAGACATGGATCACGTACAGGCAGAGGAGATTAGTTTTACCTAGCACCGTGTGTGGCATAGACACTGAAGTTCCTGGAGTTTTAGTTCTAGTTTAGAGATACAGCGCAGAAACAGGCCCTTCGGTCCACCAAGTCCGCTCCGACCAGCGATCCCCGCAACAACTAACACTATAGAAACATAGAAACATAGAAAATAGGTGCAGGAGTAGGCCATTCGGCCCTTCGAGCCTGCACCGCCATTCAATGTGATCATGGCTGATCATCCAACTCAGTATCCCGTAACCTGCCTTCTCTCCATACCCCCTGATCCCTTTAGCCACAAGTGCCACATCTAACGCCCTCTTAAATATAGCCAATGAACTGGCCTCAACTACCTTCTGTGGCAGAGAATTCCACAGACTCACCACTCTCTGTGTAAAGAATGTTTTCCTCATTTCGGTCCTAAAGGAATTCCCCCTTATCCTTAGATTGTGACCCCTTGTTCTGGACTCCCCCAACATCGGGAACAATCTTCCAGCATCTAGCTTGTCCAACCCCTTAAGAATTTTGTAAGTTTCTATAAGATCCCCCCTCAATCTTCTAAATTCCAGCGAGTACAAGCCGAGTCTATCCAATCTTTCCTCATATAAAAGTCCTGACATCCCAGGAATCAGTCTGGTGAATCTTCTCTGTACCCCCTCTATCCTACTATCCCTACAAATACTAGGGACAATTTTTACATTTATACCAAGCCAATTATCCTACAAACCTGTACGTCTTTGGAGTGTGGGAGGAAACCGAAGATCTCGGAGAAAACCCATTCATGTCACGGGGAGAATGTGCAAACTCCGTACAGACAAGCACCCGTAGTCGGGATCGAACCCGGGTCTCTGGCGCTGTAAGGCAGCAACTCTACTGCTGCGCCACCGTGCCGCACGCTTCATTAATAAAGATCTGCAGTTACTGGTTTACCAAGAAAAGTAACTGAGCAGGTGAGGCAGCATAGTTTAGTTTCAGTTTAGTTTATTGTCACGTGTACCAAGGTACAGTGAAAAGCTTTTGTTGCGTGCTAACCAGTCAGTGGAAAGACAATACATGATTACAATCGAGCCATCCATAGTATACTGTGTACAGCACATTCGATGGGCCAAAGGACCTGTTTCTGTGCAGTATTTCTAAAATAAACTCAGTGTTGTCTTCTAAATAGAAAACAGACAGTGCTGGGCTAGTTTGGTGGGTCAGGCAGCATCTCTAGAGAACATGGATAGGTGACCTGCCCACACCGGCCAACATGTCTCAGCTGCACTAGTCCCACCAGCTTGCATTTGGTTCATATCCCTCTAAACCTGTCCAATCCCTGAATCTAAAATAGACACAACATGCTGGAGTAACTCAGCGGGAGAGAGAGCATCAATAGATAACGGAATGGGTCATCTCTTCAGAGATTGAGGGAGTGCAGCTTAGTTTCACGAGGTTAATTCTCGGGATGGCGGGACTGTCATATGTTGATAGTATGGGCGGCTGGGCTTGTACACTCTGGAATTTAGAAGGGTGAGAGGGGATCTTATTGAAACATATAAGATTATTAAGGGTTTGGGCACGCTAGACGCAGGAAACATGTTCCCGATGTTGGGAGTGTCCAGAACTAGGGGCCACAGTTTAAGAATAAGGGGTAAGCCATTGAGAACGGAGATGAGGGAAAACCTTTTCACCCAGAGAGTTGTGAATCTGTTGAATTCTCTGCCTCAAAAGACACTGGAGGCCAATTCTCTGTATGCTTTCAAGAGAGAGTTGGATAGAGCTCTTAAAGATAGTGGAGTCAGGGGATATGGGGAGACGGCAGGAACGAGGTACTGATTGGGTTTTGGATCACATTGAATGGCGGTGGTGGCTGGAAGGGTCGAATGGCTTACTCCTGCACCTATTGTCTATTGTCTATTGTCCAGAGATGCTGCCTGTCCCACAGAGTTACTCCAGCATTTTGCGTCTATCTTCAGTGTAGACCAGCAGCTGCACTTTCCATGCATCTGTCTAACTGTCTACCTGTGCATGTCTACCTTCTTTGGGATTGTTGTGATCGGAGGTGAGGGAGAAAGCTGGAAGAGAGGAGGGACAGAACAAAGCCTGGCGAGCGATAGGTGGACACAGGTGAGGGGGAGTTTTGCCAGGTAGATGGTTGGACAGAGATGATGATACGACAAAAGAGGCGAGATAAGGATAGAAGGTGCAAATTGCAAAGCCAGAGGTGGAAGGGGGGGCGGGGGGGGGGGGGGGGGGGGGGGGAGGAAGGGAAGAAATGAATGCATGTCCAAATGGGCCCTAACTGGAAATGTGAAATGAATCCAGATCCATAGCTCCCTGAGCGGCAAAACAAATATATCAAAAGTGCCTCATTCCAGAACTATGTGACATTTAATTTCATATAATCATGACGATTAGCAGTTGCAAATGTGAAAATAATGCAATTATTGTGTGAAATAGAATTGTGCACAGGGTGATTACTTATTCAGTAACTATGCACTTTGAATCAAAGAATCTAAGCATTCGGAAGGCAAATCCAATGCCAGCATTTATATCAAGAGGACAGGAATACACAAACAGGGATGTAATGCTGAGGCTCTAGAAGGCGCTAGTCAGGCCGCATTTGGAGTATTGTGAGCAAATTTGGGCCCCATATCAACCTCCCTTCTCTTGGTTCCATTTATACCGCATGCTGCCTGCAACATAATCAAGGATCAGTCGTACCCTGGCCACTTCTCCCCTCTCCCATCAGGGAAAAGGTATAGAAGTGTGAAAATGCACACCTTCAGATTCAGCGACAGTTTCTTCCCAGCTGTTATCAGGCAACTGAACCATCCTACCACAACCAGAGAGCAGTGCTGAACTACTATCTATAGTGGCCCTCACAGCAAGAGGAGTTGAATAGAGGAGCAATGAGGTCCTTCTGCAGTTGTACATGGCCCTAATGAGACCACACCCGGAGTATTGTGTGCATTTTTGGTCTCCTACTTTGAGGAAGGACATTCTTGCTACTGAGGGAGTGCAGCTTAGGTTTAAAAGGTTAATCCCCGGGATGGATATGTTGAGAGAATGGAGCAGCTGGGCTATTATACTTTGGAATTTAGAAGGATGAGAAGGGGATCTTACTGAAACATATAAGATTATTAAGGGTTTGGACACGCTAGAGGCAGGAAACATGTTCCCGATGTTCGGGGAGTCCAGAACCAGGGGCCACAGTTTAAGGATAAGGGGTAGGCCATTTAGAACAGAGATGAGGAAACACTTTTTCACCCAGAGAGTTGTGATTCTGTGGAATTCTCTGCCTCAGAAGGCAGTGTAGGCTGATTCTCTGGATGCTTTCAAGAGGGAGTTAGATAGAGCTCTTAAAGATTTTGGAGTCAAGGGAAATGGAAAGAAGGCAGGGAAGGGGTACTAATGCTGGCTCGAAAGGCAGAATGGCCTATTCCTCCACCTATTGTCTATTGTCTATTTTCTATAAACGTTAGTCCCATATCATGTATCCATACACTGTAAATGGCTCGATTGTAATCATGTATTGTCTTTCTGCTGACTGGATAGCACCTAACAAAAGCTTTTCACTGTACCTCGGTACACGAAAGTGGACTGACGTGAGAACATTAACATTCAAGATGGTTGATGGCTTGCTAGTCAAATAGAGGCAGCATTATCTCAGATAATGTGTAGGAAGGAACTGCAGATGCTGGTGTACACCAAAGGTAGACACAAAATGACTCAGCGGTAACTACGGAGTAGAGAGAACAGAACGGGCAACCGGGGATGGGGGGGGGGGGGGGGGTTGTTGTGCGAGAGGCGCTGAGGGTGATGTTTTGGATCGCGACCCTTTTTCGGACTGAGAGTCAGGAAGTTTTGTTTAGCTTAGACCCTCTTCAGACCCCAAAACATCACCCATTCCTTCTCTCCAGAGATGCTGCCTGTCCCGCTGAGTTACTCCAGCACTTTGTGTCTATTGTCTCAGATAGTGTTGCGTTCATTAGGCACTCCACTCATCCAGGCAAGTAGAGACTATTCTGCGATATATAAGACTGACATGTGGTATTTTTTGGTGAGGAGACTTTGGGCTATAAAGGTGGATGAGTCACTAGCCACAAGATAACCAGGTCCCTCTATTATCTGCTCCTGCCTGCTTCCGTAGCTGTGATCTTTTTTAGTGATTAAGTTGTCAAAATAAAACAGCATGAAGCTGCATGTCCTTTTCATCCAAAGTGAATGACTCACATTTGAGACTCACACATGAGAGGAATAGATTGGGTAGACGCACACAGTCTCTTGCCCAGAGTAGGGGAATCAAGGACGTGCAGTAGGTTTAAGGTGAAGGGGAAAAGATTTAATAGGAATCTGAAGGGTAACTTTTTCACACAGAGGGTGGTGGGTGTATGGAACGAGCTGCCAGAGGAGGTACTTGAGGCAGGGACTATTGCAATGTTTAAAAAACATTTATAATGGTACATGGATAGGACAGGTTTAGAGGGATATGCAGGCAGATGGGGCTGGTGTAGACCGGACATATCGGCAAGTGCGGGCAAGATGGGCTGAAGGGCCTGTTTCCATGCTGTAAGACTGTGACCCTATTTGCAGACTTTGAATACCTATTCACTTAACCTATTGGTGTTTTTTGTTCATGAAAGAACTGGAGATGCTGGAAAATTCGAAGGTGGACAAAAGTGCCGGAGAAACTCAGCTGGTGGGGCATCATCTATGGAGAGAAGGAATAGGCAACGTTTCAGATCGAGACCCAACATCAGTCTGAAGAAGGGTCTCAACCCGAATCCCGACATCCGTCTGAAGAAGGGTCTGGACCCGAAACGTCGCCTATTCCTTCTCTCCATAGATGTTGCCTCATCCGCTGAGTCACTTAACCTATTGAGATCAGTTTATGATTTAATGTAACCATCAATGCTGTATACCTTGCCACTTATCTTTTATGAAAAATTAATAACATAAATACCTATCCCATTATCTGGAGTGTCACAATGGTGCAGCAGTATAGCTACTGCCTCATAGCACTAGAGACCCGGCACGATCCTGACTACGGTGCTGCCGATATGGAGTTTGCACGTTCTCTCCGTGAACTACATGGGTTTCCTCCGTGTGCTCCAGTTTGCTCCCATATTCCAAAGACAAATTGGTTTGTAGGCATTCGACAAGATTCCGCATGGTACGTTGCTCTGGAAGGTTAGATCGCACGGGATCCAAGGAGATAGCTGAATGGAGAACAAATTGGCTCCATGGAAGGAAGCAGAGGGTGATGGTGGAAGGTTGCTTCTCGGAATGGAGGCCTGTGACCAGCGGTGTGCCTCAGGGTTCAGTGCTGGGCCCGTTGCTGTTTGTCATCTACATCAGTGAATTGGATGAGAACATACAGGGCAAGATTAGCAAGTTTGATGACGAGCCAAAATGTTGTGGTTTTGCAGATATTGAAGATGGTCGTGGATAGAATAACATCTCCGAACAAAGATTTGAACATTTTCTTTTTTAAGAACCCCTCTTAAGGGGTTGGACCAGCTAGATGCTGGAAGATTGTTCCCAATGTTGGGGGAGTCCAGAACAAGGGGTCACAGTCTAAGAATAAGGGGGAATTCCTTTAGGACCGAGATGAGGAAAACATTCTTTACACAGAGAGGGAGTTAGAGGGAGTTAGATGTGGCCCTTGTGGCTAAAGGGATCAGGGGGTATGGAGAGAAGGCAGGTACGGGATACTGAGTTGGATGATCAGCCATGATCATTGAATGGCGGTGCAGGCTCGGATGGCTGAATGGCCTACTCCTGCACCTATTTTCTATGTTTTTATCAGCCATGATCACATGGAATGGCGGTGCTGGCTCGAAGGGTAGATGCAATTCACCAATTCTGGGCAAGAGACTCTGTGCGTTCTCTAAACTTTCCCACTCTCACCCTAAGCGTTAATTCGTTTTTGGAACGCAGAGAGAACATTGCATTCTTGTTTCTCCTAATGATCAAGTCCTATGTTCGTTGCTTTAATAGAGTGACCTTTTACTGAATGTTGATGGTGCTTTGTGTTTACATTTCAGAGTTCCCGCACGCTCATTTAAAAATTATTTTGGCACTTCTATGATTGATTGTAACAGGTGATTACATTATGCTGCATTTTAATGGAAAAGTATTTGAAAACAAAATGAATATGAGACAACGCCATTTATCTAATTTTGTTAACGCACAAAGCTGTGGATTAATTTTCTATGCGTGCTTCCTTCCCCCAAACATTTTGAGCTGATACCCTACTTGAGGTACAATCATCACATCTCCCTCTCAACATAGTGGTTTGTCACTCATATTTTAATGATGCTTTGCTCAACAATATTTACCGAACTTACAGCTTCATCAAATGTTGTGGTTTATTGCAATTGAGATGAATGACTTAGTTTCCTTAATGCATTTTTGATAATGGAAGGACAACTGCCAAATCAATATAATGGGAGGATTTTTCTGGCTCTGGATATGCTGGCCCTGGAGAGGGGCCAGAGGATGTTAACAAGAACGATCGCAGGCTAGATCCCAGGCATGAGTAGGTTAACCTATGATGAGCGTTTGTCGGCACTGGGCCTGTACTCGCTGGAGTTCAGAAGAATGAGGGGAGACCTCATTGAAACTTACAGAATAGTGAAAGGCTTGGATGTGGGAGGATGTTTCCACTAGTGGGAGAGTCCAGTACTAGAGATCATAGCCTCAGAATTAAAGGACGTTCTTTTAGGAAGGAGATGAGGAGGAATTTCTTTAGTCAGAGGGTGGTGAATCCTGTGGAATTCTTTGCCGCAGATGGCTGCTGAGGTCAAGTCAGTGGACATATTTAAGGCAGGGATAGATAGATTCTTCATTAGTACAGATGTCAGAGGTTATGGGGAGAAGGCCGGAGAATGGGGTTAGGAATGAGAGATAGATCAGCCATGATTGAATGGCGGAGTAGGCTTGATGGGCCGAATGGTCTCATTCTGTTCCTATCACATGATCTTATGATCATGATTTACATTTAGCATCTCTGGGGAAAAAAAAACAAACTTGCGTATACCAGGGGCAGATAGGGCGATCGTTTCGCTGAACACCTCCGCTCAGTCCGCCTTGGCCTGCATGATCTCCCAGTTGCTAAACACTTTAACTCCCCTTCCCATTCCCACACTGATCTTTTTGTCCCTCTTTCCTCCACTGTCAGAGTGAGGCCCAACGCAAATTGGAGGAACAGGACTTCATATTTTACTTGGGCAGCATTGCCCCTGTCCCACTTAGGAAACCTGAACGGAAACCTCTGGAGACTTTGCGCCCCACCCAGTGTTTCCATTAGGTTCCCGGAGGTTATATAGAAAACATAGAAACATAGAAAAATAGGTGCAGGAGTAGGCCATTCGGCCCTTCGAACCTGCACCGCCATTCAATGTGATCATGGCTGATCATCCAATTCGTATGTTCTATAGAAGGAGCGGAAACCACTTACGACCATTAGGGAGACTGACAAAAACCTCCGGGAACCGCACGGAAACCTTGGGTGGGGCACAAAGTCTCCAGAGGTTTCCGTTCAGGTTTACTAAGTGGGACGGGGTATTACAACCCAACGGTATGAAAAACAATTTCACTAATTTCAAGTAACCCTTACGACTCCCCCTCCCCCGGTTGTCCTACCAGTTCAACTGTTCGCGTCCTTGTATACTTTCATCATCACCTCTTCCCCAGCCAACAATGGGCCATTGTGGGCTCCACCCTTCCTTGGTCATCCGTCGCCAGCCCTGCTTTGCTCTTACCTCCAGTTTCTTCCCCTCTACTTTCAGTCTGAAGAAGGGTCCTGACCTGAAACGTCACCTATTCCTATTCTCCAGAGATGCTGACTGATCCCGCTGAGTGACTCCCGCTCTCTGTGTCCAAGAGTTATTTAGGTTCTTTTTAGTTTTAAAGATACAGCACTGAAACAGGCCCTTCGGCCCACCGCGTCCACGCCGACCAGCGATCCCCACACACTAACACTATCCTACACACTCTAGGGACAATTTACATTTACACCAAGCCATTTAACCTCCAATACTGTTTGGAGTGTGGGAGGAAACCGAAGATCTCAGAGAAAACCCACGCGGTCACGGGGAGAACGTACAAACACCGTACAGACAGCACCCGTAGTCAGGATCGAGCCCAGGTCTCTGGTGCTGTGAGGCAGCAACTCTGCATCCGCGCCACTATGCCTCCACTGTATCCCTTTATTATCACCTCTTTCCAGCCAACAATGGGCCATTGTGGGCTCCACTCTCCCTCGGTCATCCGTCGCCAGCCCTGCTTTGCTCTGGCCTTTTCTTACCTCCCGTTCCCTCCCCTCTACTTTCAGTCTGGAGAACGCTCCTGACCTGAAACGTCACCTAATCATAGAAACATAGAAATTAGGTGCAGGAGTAGGCCATTCGGCCCTTCGAGCCTGCACCGCCATTCAATATGATCATGGCTGATCATCCAACTCAGTATCCCGTACCTGCCTTCTCTCCATACCCTCTGATCCCCTTAGCCACAAGGGCCACATCTAACTCCCTCTTAAATATAGCCAATGAACTGGCCTCAACTACCCTCTGTGGCAGAGAGTTCCAGAGACCCACCACTCTCTGTGTGAAAAAAGTCCTTTTCATCTCGGTCCTAAAGGATTTCCCCCTTATCCTTAAGCTGTGACCCCTTGTCCTGGACCTCCCCCAACATCGGGAACAATCTTCCTGCATCTAGCCTGTCCAACCCCTTAAGAATTTTGTAAGTAAATTCTTCTCTCTCCAGAGACGCTGCCTGACCCGTCGAGTTACTCCAGCGCTTCGTGTCTATCGTCGGTTCAAACCAGCATCCGCGGCTCCTTCCTGCACACGAGAAAACAAACATCAGATATTGATCGCAGCCTGCAAGGGGCTGTGAAAGTATGATTGCCACTTGACTTGCCGGAACAAATATTGAAGTGGCCCTGGTTTCGTTTGTCGTGTTTTTCAGTGCGGTGGGTATATTGCACATTAAAATTAATTATCGCGATGAGTGCTCTTTGGTGGCATCGAACAACGTTTCACTGATTTATCCACTGCAGAAGCACAGAAGTTCATTATATCAGAAAAATGCAGCAAGATGGCACAGCAGTAGAGATGCTGCCTTGCAGCACCATGGTCCCGGGTTTAAAACTGTCTTTGGGTGCTGTTTGTCGGGAGTTTGTACCTTCTCCCCATGACCTGCGTGGGTTTTCTCCGGGTGCTTCGGTTTCCTCCCGCACTCCAAAGACGTGCAGGTTTGGTGTCAATGTAAATCGTCCCTAATCTGTGTAGGGGAGTGTTAGTGTGTGGGGATCGCTGGTCGGTGCGGAGCCGATGGGCCGAAGGGCCTGGTTTCTCACTGATTTTATCCAGAGACTCACTGCCTAGAATCACAGAATACATTAATATCAGAATTATTCATGAACTGGACATCACATACCGAGGCGGATCACATTTTGGTTATGAATTTTGATTAAAAATTGTTTATGGAATACAAACAAAAGCAGTAACAGATGTGCAATTAGAAAGCTATCATTTTTGTTTTTATTTCCCATAAACACAAACGCATACAATCATTAATCACATTCGCTGAACTAAAAGCATAATTTTTCCCTCATTAAAGCTTGCTAAACTTTTTTTTGACAATTCTGCGCAGTATTAATTCCTTCGCCCTTAATAAAGCAATACAGTTTGTATATTAGGTTTAAGGTTAGATTTATTATTTTCACATTTAACAAGAGGAGGGAAAGATTTTATGGGAACCTGAGAGGTAACTTTTTCACACAAAGGGTGGTGGGTGCATGGAACGAGCTGCCGGAGGAGGTAGCTGTTGCAGGGACTATCACAGCGTTTAAGAAGCGATTAGACAGGTATCTGCATCGGAACTGCAGATGCTGGTTTAAACCGAAGATAGACACAAAAAGCTGGAGTAACTCACCAGGCTCCTCTGGAGAGAAGGAATTGGTGACGTTTCGGGTGGAGATGCTTCTTCTGACATGGTTGAGAGGGATATGGGCCAAATGCAGGCAGGAGGGACGAGTGTAGATGGGAAAAGTGGGTCGGTATGGGCAAGCTGGGCCGAAGGGTCTGTTTCCATGCTGTATCACTCTACATACTGAGGTACAGTGAAAAGCTTTGTTCTGCTTGCTCTCTAACCAAATCAGATTATACTGTAAATAAATAGAATTAAGTCAAACTCAAGTACAATGATTACATTTAGAACAATATATTTCTCAACACTGCAGCACATTAGTTCCAGGGACAAAGTCCAATGTTTGCAATGGAAGTACTCTAGCGTATTGAAGACCATTCAATAGCCTAATAACAGAGGGGATGAAGCTATTCCTGAGTGTATTCCTGTATTCAAACTTCTATACCCATTAGGGTAAGGTGTGAAAATGACAGATCAGAGCAGACGATGCTCAAGGAGTGGTTCATTGTTGGCGTCGAGCTGGAGGGCAGGAGGAATCACAGAGGGGGAGCAATGAGAGAGCATGTTACAGAGCTCTCGTCGGAGAGTGTGCACAGAATTGGTAACACACCACGTTTTAACCCAGACTCGCTACCACACAACGATGAACCCTCTCCCCTCACTCTCAGTCCGATGAAGGGTCTCGACCCGAAACGTCACCCATCCCATCTCTCCAAAAATGCTGCCGGTCCCGCTGAGGTACTCCAGAATTTTGTGTCTATCTTATTGAGTGTAGAATTTTGGAGGTTATGCCCCTGTCCCACTTAGGAAACCTGAACGGAAACCTCTGGAGACTTTGCGCCCCACCCAAGGTTTCCGTGCGGTTCTCGGAGGTTTTTGTCCTCCGGCGACCACCTTCAACTAACATCGCAACCGGCTTCGACTAAACAAAATTACCGATTTTTAAAACGCAACCCACTTTCGACCATTAGGGAGACTGACAAAAACCTCCGGGAAACGAACGGAAGCCTTTGGTGGGGCGCAACGTCTCCAGAGGTTTCCGTTCAGGTTTCCTAAGTGGGACAGGGGCATTAGACACAAAAGGTTGGAGCAACTCAGCGGAACAGGCAGCATCCCTGGAGAGAACGAATGGGTTACCGATAAGTTTGGGAGCCCTCTTCAGACTCGACAGGCGAAAGGGAAACAAGAGATATCAACAGAGGTGTGGGGAGAAATAGAACAAATTAATGAAAGATATTATTAAAAGCAACGATTATGAAGGAAACAAGCCATTTCTTTCTGACTACGGGTGCCGTCAGTACGGATGTTTTGCGCATTCCCCGTGACCTGCGTGGGGTTTTTCCGAATCCTTCCACATTCCAAAGAGTAGACTAGGTGATTGTTACATTTTTGCATATCTTTCATTCATTGTTCTTTATCTCTCCACATCATCGTCTATATCTCGCGTTTCCCTTATCCCTAACCAGTCTAAAGAAGGGTCTCAACCCAAAACGTCATCCATTCTTTCTCTCCAGAGATGCTGCCTGTGCTGCTGAGTTACTCCGGCTTTTTGTGTCGATCTCCAAAGACAAAGAGGTTTGTAGGTTAATTGGCTTGGTATAGATGTAAATTGTCCCTAGAGCGAGTAGGATAGTGTTAATGTGCTGAGAGCGCTGGTCGGTGCGGACCCGGTGGGCCGAAGGGCCTGTTTCTGTGCTGTAACTCTAAACTAAACTAAAAAGTGCTATTTTACTTAGGAGTGACTACGTGAAGAAAGCCGTCTGTCCGCTAAGAGCGTCATTACGTTGACCCGCTCAGCGCGAATGAGCCGACTGGCGGCAGCTCCGCTCTGTCCGGCGGTAAGTTCAACCCGACACTGTTACTTTTTTTCCAGGTTTCTTCTTTTTTGCAGGACTCTCTGTTCCGAGAGGTATCTGCACGACTGGGGCGAAGTCCGGACGGGCCGCGGGGAATCCCGGTCTAGGCCACGGATACCAGGACCGTCGGACCACCCCCCCCAAATTCACTGACATCGCAGTCAGTGCTTTCCAGACCGGCTGTGGCTCCCCGGAAGGGGGTTAAACAACCACACGCCGGCAAGGTCTGTGAGCCAGGCCAGGAGGGTCCCATCACCCGACTACAGGGGACGTCTGCTTCCAGGCCGGCTGTGGTTCCCAAGTAGGGGTTAAAATAAACCACAGGTCGGCAAGGACTAGGAAGTCAGGCCAGGAAGATTCCCCCACACATTCATGGGCCAGCTATATTTAGACCGCTGTGGTTCCCCACTTAGGGGTTAAACCTACAGCAGTGGGGCAGGCCTGTGGAAGTCAGGCCAAGAGGGACCCCACCAACATATAGCGGGCAGCTGCTCCCAGACCGCTGTGGGTCCCCAGAAAGGGTGGTTAAACCTAAGGTAAGATGGTCAGGCCCATGGACTATGGGTGTCAGGCCAGGAAGTTTCATGATTGGCAGCATGGGTAAAGGGCCTGTCCTACCAGCATCCGACCATGCGATGAGCGCGATCAAACTAGAAGTGGGGGCTGTGCGGAGGTCGGGTGATGCCCTGTACAGGGCCGTTCCCACCAGCATGCGCCTGCATGAGGCAAGCGCGACCAAACTGGCAGCGAGGGCCGCGCGGAGGTCGGGTGAGTGGCGCAACGCGGCGCAAAGTGAGGCGAACTTGGAGCGAAGTCTTAAAGGTAAGTTCGCCAGGACAGAGAGGGGCACACAGAGAGGGGCACAGAGGCACACACACACAGAGGGCCACAGAGCCACACACATAGAGGGTCACGGAGGCACCTGCAGATAGGTTCACGGAGGCACGCTGTCGAGGCGGTGTGTAATGCGTCGAGGCGACTGCGAGCCGATAAGCCTTTGCCGCGCGGAATTTTTGAACATAGTCAGTTTTTCGGAGCCCCGCGCGATGTCAGGCCGAACTTCGCACAATTCCGCACGGCTCCGGCGATCGAAGTGGGACCGGCCCCGCGACGCCGGACGGCTCAAGCGACAACGTTAGGTCGCGCTCATCGCATGGAGTTGCATGCTGGTGGGACAGGCCCTTAACGTTTTGAAATGTTCAAAGCCACATGGAGCAGCTGATGGAGAGGTGCTCCACAATGATTTTCACACAGAGAGTGGTGAATCTCTGGAATTCTCTGCCACAGAAGGCAGTTGAGGTCAGTTCGTTGGCTATATTTAAGAGGGAGTTAGATGTGGCCCTTGTGGCTAAAGGGATCAGGGGGTATGGAGAGAAGGCAGGCACAGGATACTGAGTTGGATGATCAGCCATGATCATATTGAATGGCGGTGCAGGCTCGAAAGGCCAAATGGCCTACTCCTGCACCTATTTTCTATGTTTCTATGTTTCTATGATATACGCCAAAGAAGGGAGTTATCAGCCCGGGTATTATGGAGAACCCACAGGCAGCAGCACCTGTTTCAGGGCAGCACATTGTCCCCCTCTCTGAGGAGGGGAGCATTCAGGGTCAGTTTCAGTCTGACCCAGAGCAAAAACCTGATATAGGGCTGCTGGAGGGGCCATGTCAGCGCAGGTAGCCTCAGGGGCCTGCGGCAGCACCTGTTTTCAGGGCTGCCTACGAATCTCCCTCGCTGTGGAGGGGAGCGCGAGTGATCAGTCTGTGTAACTGACTTCAAATTCTAAGTATGTCCATGGAACATACTGGAGCACATGCATATGGCTTCAAGAGATACTCGCAAATGCTACAAGTGCCGGCAGTGAACAGCGCTATCAGGGTGACATTGGAGGGCATAAAATCCAAGAAATGAAACCAGCCGCCGAATCCTCCCTTCAGGTAAGACTTTTCCCACAGGTAAAACCAGGATATGGAAGCACAAGCTGTCGGACTAATCAAGGCCGACGATGAGCAAAGCTTCATCGGCAGGCAACGACATACCCTACGCCTCCATCGGGGGCAGCGGTTCACTGAAGCCGGTGGCAGCTTGAAAGCTGGGCACGCAAATATGGCAGCGTTGTCTTTCGGGGCAGTCTCAGAATTGTGGCCAGAACTGTCTGACGAGGCAGGCTCAGTACGATGAGAGTTTTCAGACCAAAGACTAACGGCTTAACATACGACCACTGGTAGCCATGGAGGTAGGTGGATCTTGTTCTCCCAAAACATGGGTTTGTGAACCATTTACATGTTGTTAATATTTACACTTGTGTTTTTTTCTACAAGTGACCATGCTTTCATGAGATTTAAGATCTGGGTTTAATAAACTGATGATAACATAGCAGATGATACCAAGATAGGGGGTGTTGTGGATAATGAAGAGGATTTCCAAAGTCTACAGAGTGATTTAGGCCAGTTGGAAAAATGGGCTGAAAGATGGCAGATGGAGTTTAATGCTGATAAATGCTACACCTTGGCAGGACAAATCAAAATAGGACGTACATGGTAAACGGTAGGGAATTGAAGAATACAGTTGAACAGAGGGATCTGGGAATAACCGTGCATAGTTCCTTGAAGGTGGAATCTCATATAGATAGGGTGGTAAAGAAAGCTTTTGGTATGCTAGCCTTTATAAATCAGAGCATTGAGTATAGAAGCTGGGATGTAATGTTAAAATTGTACAAGGCATTGGTGAGACCAAATCTGGAGTATGGTGTACAATTTTGGTCGCCCAATTATAGGAAGGATGTCAACAAAATAGAGAGGGTACAGAGGAGATTTACTAGAATGTTGCCTGGGTTTCAACAGCTAAGTTACAGAGATTGGTTGAATAAGTTAGGTCTTTATTCTCTGGAGCGCAGAAGGTTAAGGAGGGACTTGATAGAGGTCTTTAAAATGATGAGAGGGATAGACAGAGTTGATGTGGACAAGCTTTTCCCTTTGAGAATAGGGAACATTCAAACAAGAGGACATGACTTTAGAATTAAGGCACAGAGGTTTAGGGGTAACATGAGGGGGAACTTCTTTACTCAGAGAGTGGTAGCGGTGTGGAATGAGCTTCCAGTGGAAGTGTTGGCGGCAGGTTCGTTGGTATCATTTAAAAATAAATTGGATAGACATACGGATGAGAAGGGTATGGAGGGTTATGGTATGAGTGCAGGCAGGTGGGACTAAGGGAAAAAAGTTGTTCGGCACGGACTTGAAGGGCCGAGATGGCCTGTTTCCGTGCTGTAATTGTTATATGGTTATATGGTTATAACATGTGGTTACTTTATACTGCACAACATACTAGGTTCCAAGCAGGCTTGGAATTGTGGCCGGAATTGTCTTTCGAGACAGGCCCAGTATAATGGGCTGGATTGCCTTTCTGGATAGGGTGAAAGATGCAGGATGTCATTTCATCCAGATTTAACTCCTATGTGCAGTATAGACTTTCAAAATGGGATACATTGTTACTGTCCACTTATTGATTCTATAGGAGCTATGTGGCAGGCATCGATTTTAAAGATGCATGCTATTCAGTTCCCATTCACAAGGATCACCGGAGTTATTTGAAATGTATCTGGATGTGACAATACAACAGTAAAACCATTGCAAATGGGCTACTTCAGCTCCCAGGTTCATTTACCAAATTAGTTAAACCAGTGCTGGGGCTGCTCAGAGCTCTAGAACATTTGTTATCACCTAGCTGAAAAATGTTTTTAAACGCTGTATTTTCCTAAATTAACTGTTGCAGCCCAAACTACATTTGTGGATTGGGGTCCTTTAATCCATCCAGTTAAATTTAAGTTGAGACCAATCAGAACAATTGACTGTTGGGATTACATTTTACTATCAACTTAACAGGGACTCTGCCCTGGGGCAGGAGGTGGAATTATCAGAAGCCTGTACAATCCTCGTTGTTATAAGCAGCAATCTACTCATTAAGTGTAATTGGCAATATAGCAGCTGTGTTCCAACCGTGCAAATTGGGCCTTTGCATTATCAGAACCTATTACGTGCAAAGAATTAACCCATCAGTACCATGTTGGTCTTTGTTAATAGACCCAGGCCTACCCCAACTGAAGCTACCGAAGTCACAATGATGGCAGTATTCAGTATTGCTCCGGTAAGTTTGGTCAGTTATCCTCAGTAATTACAAACTGATGCTAGTCCTCAAAGATGAGAAATTACGACTGCCATCTCCAGTTATGGAGGTGGATGCGGTTTGCATCAGTCACCAATTTTCAGTTTGGTATCAACTACCTATAACACTAGGTGCATCCTACAGGTTAAAGGTTATTGTGCGAATATGCATAATCTGCATGCTCAACTCCAAGTTGATACACTATGGTGGTGGCATATGTTAGTCACATGGGTGCAATAAAGTTAAACTATCCCATGATATTTACCTAACCTCGTTTGAAGCTCTTGTATCATTAAGTGAAATCAATGACAACACAGAATGGATGTTGGATCACAAAGTGTTTAATGTCATCGACTCGATAGAACGCTGAATATCGATATGTTTACATCCAGGCTAATTTTCCAGTTGTAACTCCTCATAAAATCAAGATCAAACTTCAAACTGGTAAGTTCTCATTTAATCTTACTATTTTGTGTCACTAATGCCGACACAGGAACAGACTACTTCAAAGACTTGTTTATGAATGACTGCACAGTTTATTTTAATGCTTCCAAAATAAGCATCCTCTTTTCCATATGTTTGCAAAGTAATAATATGCTCAGACACAGACTAATAAAAAAACACACACCCAATGACTCCTCTTTGATATAAATGGCATTTGAATCATTTGAAGGAAGAAGCACTAAAAATAAGCATTGTCTTTGTGTTTGCAGTTGATCCCTTTAAAAAATGCAAGGTGTTGAATACTGCATCTGTTATGGGCCTGTCCGACTTGCGCGACTTTTTCTGCGCCTGCCGGCACCTGTCATAAGTCGTTGCAGGTCGCCAAAAACTGTCATGTCGCGGGGTGAAGTCTGTACAGTCGTGAGTAGTCACCCAAAGAGTCGTACCTTGTTCTGGTTGCCGCTGGGTTTTCAACACGTTGAAAATTTTTGTCTCAAGCAAAGTCCGGCGGACTGGGCCAAAACGCCTCAGCTGGCCCGCCGGCTGGGCTTTGTGTGCAGTCCAGCACCCGGGCCAACTCATCATTCACCCAGCCACGGCCAAGTCGGTCAACGAATTGCCGTTGAGAATTGGTCCCTTATATTGACCTTTTGTCCTTTATTTGGGAGTGAGAAAGTTGGCAACCCTATGTATCATAGGTCCCTTAGTCTTACATAATCACAATCATTCATGTCCAGTTCATTTTGCAAAGTTGGACAAGTTACCTTTTCCACTTGGACTATAGATAGTCTCCACATCCTTCCAGTAATGGGATGACCAGAACTACACACAATATGCGACCTAACCACTAAAGTTATTGTGGGAAGCAGAGAATGAGGGAGTGACCGAGCAGAGACAAGGAGATGGAGAGGCACCGAATACTGGGTCCAATGGCAAGGAGGTCCAAGAAGATTGGAGATCAAGCTGTGTTCCACAGAGTTAGTTCACATACACGGGGTGGGCTATTGCAACCATCACATGGTCCGCCCAGTTTCGACGAATGCAATTAACCCGGCGTGCACAATCAAATAGAACAACTTTAGGCTGTGCACGCCATACACAAGATGAAGAAGTTCACATACACATTCTTGTCCTCTCTGCATCAGGTTCCCGCCTCACGACTAATTGGCTCCCTAGTTCTTCAGAAAAATAACCCTCTTTATTCCCATTCCTTGCCTTCTGCATTCAGCCAACCTTCCATCCCTGCTGGTATCTTCAGTTTAGTTTATTGTCACGTGTACCGAGGCACGGTGAAAAGGTTTTGCTGCGTGCTAGCCAATCGGCAGATAGACAACACATGATTACAACCGGGCCATTCACAGGATAAGGGAATAACATTTACTGGAAGATAAAGCCAGTAAAGCCCGATCACCTCATATTCCGCTTGGGGAGTCTGCATCCTCTGGGCTTAAACATTGAATTTTCTCAATTCTGTTAACCCAGACTGCCCCCTCCCCTCCCCACCTCTCCCTCAGCCCTCGGGCCCTGGCATTCCTTCTCCATCTCCCCCCCACCCCAGTCGCACTAGCTTCTCATTTTCACACTACAAACAGCTTACAATGGCCTGTTTCCTTTATCATCAATACTTTTTTGCATATCTTTCATTCATTGTTCTTTATCTCTCCACATCACTGTCTATATCTCTCGTTTACCTGATCCCTGACCAGTCTGAAGAAGGGTCTCGACCCGAAACGTCGCCTATCTCCTTCGCTCCTTAGATGTTGCTGCACCCGCTGAGTTTCTCCAGCTTTTTGTGTAAGCCCGATCATATGTAGTCCGAGGGTCACCAATGAGGTAGGTAGTAGTTCAGGACTGCTCTGTAGTTGTGTTTGGATGGTTCAGTTGCCTGGTAGCAGCTGGGCAGCTCTGTGCCTTCTGCCATTCAGCCAACCTTCTATCCATACTGGCAACGTCCCTGTAATACCATGGGATCTCATCTTGCTTCCCCTTGTATTCCAAAGATGTGAAGATTGTAGGTTAATTGGCTACTGTACATATTGCCGTAGTGTGTCGGATGCGGTACAGGTACTAACATAGAACAGGTGTACGCAGTGACTGATGGTCGGCACGGACTCGGTGGGCCGTAGGGCCAGTTTCCATGCACTTATTTAGTTTAGCTTTGTTCAGAGATACAGCATGGAAACAGGCGCTTCGTCCCACCGAATCCCCGCCAACCAGCGATCTCCCCATACACTAACACTATCCTACACACTAGGGACAATTTACAATGTTACCAAAGCCAAGTTAACCTACAAACCTGCACGTCTTTGGAATGTGGGCGCACCCGGGGAGAACCCACGCGGTCACGGGGAGAACGTACAAACTCGGTGCAGACAGCACCCGTAGTCAGGATCGAACCCGGGCCTCCACCACCATGCCGCTCCTGCACTATTTCCAAACATAGAAACATAGAAATTAGGTGCAGGAGTAGGTCATTTGGCCCTTCGAGCCTGCACCGCCATTCAATATGATCATGGCTGATCATCCAACTCAATATCCCGTACCTGCCTTCTCTCCATACCCTCTGATCCCCTTAGCCACACGGGCCACATCTAACTCCCTCTTAAATATAGCCAATGAACTGGCCTCAAAGTCTAAAGTCTAGCAGAAACAATGGTTAAAGAGATGATTAAGCAGAGGTGAGGTGAAAGCAACAGAGAAACGGTTACCTTCATCTGAGTGAGGATCACCTCGGGCATATTCTTCTGCAGAAAAAAAATCTATCCAAGTTCCCCATTGTGAGCTGGTGTGATTTAGGAGTATGGTCTGACCTAGCCACCATTGCATCTCCAACTGTGGAGATAAAATTAACTACAGCTGTCATCTTTACTACTACCGATTTCGTCCCTATCCTGTCTTCTGATTATGGTGACATTAATCAGAGTAAGGTAGGTCACAGAGACTAAACATATGACTTGCAGGCTAGTAAACAGGACGCATGAGTAATGCCTTGATATATGGACAATGAAATGCTGCTGATACTCAGGGAGTGGCATATATCTAGTGACTCTCCAACTGAGAGTACTACAGGCTCTAATAGAAAGGACTCAGTGGCCTTAGAGGAGCGATCCAGTGTGGAAAATGGCCCTTCGGCCCAATTTGCCCATACCAGCCAACAAAGTCCCATCTACTCTAATCCCACATGCCTGCGTTTGGCCCATATCCCTCCAAACCTATCCTATCCATGTACCTTGTATAACTGTTTCACAAATGTTGCGATAGCCTCAATTGCCTCCTCTGGCAGCTCGAGTGAAAAAAGTTACTCCTCAGGTTGGTGTTTCTGTCCTGGGCCTCCTCCATAGCCGGTGTGAGGCCACATGCAGACTGGAGAAACAGTACCGCTTGGATACCTTACAACCCAGCAGTATGAACATTCAATTCTCCAATGTCAGGTAACTAACCTTCGAACAACCACCTCACCCCTCTCTTCCCTGACCCTCACTCCTTGGTTAATTCATGAAGAAAGATTAAAAGGGGAAGGGGGCATAGGAGGGGAGCTGAGGGGGGGTATTTTTTCCACACACAGTGTGGTTAGGAAATAAATTATAATTTATTTTTAAAATGGGCGGCACGGTGGTGCAGCAGTAGATTTGCTGCCTTACAGCGGCAGACCTGGGTTCCATCCTGCCTATGGGTGCTTGTCTGTACGGAGTTCGTACATTCCCCCTGTGACCTGCCTGGGTTTACTCCAGTTGCCCTGGTTTCCTCCCACACATCAAAAACGTGCAGGTTTGTAGAGAAACTCAGTGGTTGAGGCATCATCTATGGAGCGAAGGTGTAGGTGGCGTTTCGGGTCGAGACCCTTCTTCAATCCTTTTTTCGATTTTTCCAGCATCTGCAGTTTTTTCTTAAACGTCTTGGTGGGAATGGTCAGTTTGGGCCGAAGGGGCTGTTTCCGTGCTCTGTGACTCTGTAACACTCTCATGACTTCTCCTTCTGTGGACAGCCACCAGAAGGGATGTTATAAATGCTAATGGACTTCAAGCATCATTTAAAATGTGCAGTGATATATCCGTCGGAAGGTCAGTCCCCCCTTCTGGATCACAGTGTTCTGCGCAACATTGCCACCTTGTGTGAGTTCATGGTAGGCCTTTGTTAGGATGGGGCATTTGTTTAGGAATTAGGGGAATCCTAGGCGTCATGAAAAATCCGAGGTTGAATAAGTATCTAACATTATACGGATGGGTGGCACGTTGGCGCAGCGGTAGAGTTGCTGCCTCACAGCGCCAGAGACTCGGGTTCGATCCTGACTACGGGTGCTGTCTGTGCGGAGTTTGCACATTCTCCACATGACCTGCGTGGGTTTTCTCCGGGATCTCCCGCTTCCTCCCGCACTCCAAAGACGTACAGGTTTGTAGGCTAATTGGTTTGGTGTAAATGTAAATTGTCCCCAATGTGTGTAGGATAGTGTAAGTGTACAGGGATCGCTGGTCTGCATGGGTTTGGTGGGCCAAATGGCCTGTTTCCATGCTGGATCTTTAAACTAAACTAAACCTACCTAAACTTTAGCAAACTAACCGATCCATTGTTCATCGAGGTTAAAGAAAAAAAATTCTGTTCAGATCAATCATCTGATCGGTCATTTCCACATAATTTGTGCCCCTCAACTAATATTATGGTGTCATAACATCATTTCAGTCCATTATTAATATTGCTCTCATTACATTTTATGGTCTATCCTCGCCCATGAGGTTTGCTGTTGAGTTTGCAGTTCCTTAGCTCCATTTTCTTACATCCTAGTATCTTCTGTTCTATACAGGGAGGTGGGACTAGTGTAGATGGAACATGTTAGTCGGTGTGGGCAAGTTGGGCCGAAGGGCCTGTTTCACACTGTATGAAACATCACTTATTTGTGTTCTCCAGAGATGCTGCCTGACCCAGCGAGTTACTCCAGCAACTTTGTGTCTCTTTTGGTTGTAAACCAGCAACTCGAGTTCCTTGTATTCTGATGAAGGATAATGTGAATCTGGATTTTAGAGTTAATAGAGTCATAGAGGCATAAAGTGCAAGAGTAACTCAGTGGGTCAGGCAGCATCTCTGGAGAACATGGATACGTGACGTTTCATCAGTAGGGGATCCTGGCCATACACAGCAATAAAGTACCATTAGATCATTGAACTGTTGAATCAAAGAGTCAATACAGTATGGAAGCAGGCCGTTCAGCCCAACTTGCCCACACTGGCCAACATGTCTCAGCTACACTAGTCCCAACAAAAGCTTTTTGTTATCCATGTACCTGCCTAACTGTTTCATAAACATTACAAAAATCCCTGCCCCAACTACCTCAGCTCATTCCATACACCCACCACCCTTTGTGTGAAACATTTACCCCGTCAGATTCCTATTAAATCTTTCTCCATTCATCTTAAACCAATGACCTCTGAATCTCGATTCTGGGCAAGAATCCACCTTCTTCTTCTTGCGTGTGGCGTGCACAGCCTAAAGTTGTAGGACAACTTGTTCTATTTGATCTTATTTGATTGTGCACGCCGGGTTGATTGCATTCGTCGAAACAAGGCGGACCACGTGAAGGTTGCAATCTTCCCACCCCGGCCAAAGTCTACCTGATCTATTCCTCTCATGGTTGTAGACACCTCGATGGAGGAGAGGTGTATTTTGTTTCTGGCCTGTGCAATCGTGCAACGAGATGATTCCCCATTTGTGACCTGGCCATCTTTGTTTATTAAAAAATCTGTCAATCTCAGATTTAAAATTAATATTTGACCCAGTCTTTGATTTGGTTTTGTGGAGCGCCTTACAAACATCTACCCCTCTGCTGGGCTAGCGTTTAGTGTTTAAAACGTGATTCCTAATTCTAGACACCCCACTCCCAATCTCAACCTCCTCAAAACCCCTAACCGTTATAAACACTATCCCTCTTTCTATCCGTTCATCTCCCATTACCAGCTAGAAGACATTAATTCCATTATTCTTTATTTACTTTAGGTCACTTTCTTGTCACAGTACGGTGACAAGTTTTTGTTGTGTGCCATCTAGTCAGCGGAAAGACAATTCATGATTACGATCGAGCTATTTACTATCTTGGAGAAAGACACAAAAAGCTGGAGTAACTCAGCGGTTCATGCAGAATCTGTGCAGTAATGGAATAGGTGTCATTTTGGTTTGAGATCCCTTTTCAATAGACAATAGACAATAAGTGCAGGAGTAGAGGCCATTCGGCCCTTTGAGCTAGCACCGCCATTCACTGTGATCATGGCTGATCATCCTCAATCAGTACCCCGTTCCTACCTACTCCCCATATCCTCTGACTCCGCTATCTTTAAGAGCCCTATCTAGCTCTCTCTTAGAAACACAGAAATTAGGTGCAGGAGTAGGCCATTCGGCCCTTCGAGCCTGCACCGCCATTCAATATGATCATGGCTGATCATCCAACTCAGTATCCCGTACCTGCCTTCTCTCCATACCCTCTGATCCCCTTAGCCACAAGGGCCACATCTAACTCCCTCTTAAATATAGCCAATGAACTGGCCTCAACTACCCTCTGTGGCAGAGAGTTCCAGAGACCCACCACTCTCTGTGTGAAAAAAGTCCTTCTCATCTCGGTCCTAAAGGATTTCCCCCTTATCCTTAAGCTGTGACCCCTTGTCCTGGACCTCCCCAACATCGGGACCAATCTTCCTGCATCTAGCCTGTCCAACCCCTTAAGAATTTTGTAAGTTTCTATAAGATCCCTTCTCAATCTCCTAAATTCTGGAGAGTATAAATCGAGTCTATGCAGCCTTTGTTCATAAGACAGTCCTGACATCCCAGGAATCAGTCTGGTGAACCATCTCTGCACTCCCTCTATGGCAATAATGTCCTTCCTCAGATTTGTAGACCAGAACTGTACGCAATACTCCAGGTGTGGTCTCGTGAAAGTATCCATTTCCTCGACCCGAAACGTCACCTGTTCTTTTCTCCAGAGATGCTGCCTGTCCCGCTGAGTTACTCCAGCTTTTTGTGTCTATCTTCGGTTTAAACCGGCATCTGCAGTTCTTTCCTGCACATTCCTGAGGCATCAACCCAATCGTGACTTCCCCCTCATGGCAGTCTTCCCCTGACCTCTGGAACCTCTTGTATATTTCATAGGCCCGTGCACACTGCGGGGAATCTGCCTGCTTTCCAGTTCCAGACGCCGAGAGCAAAGGAAAAATGTGAAATAAAACACGGACAAATCCGGTTCGCAAACACCCGGTGCCGGGAGTTCAGAGAGGGCGGACTGGGAAATTAAAACAGAACACGCTGGAGAAACGCAGCTGGATAGACAGCGCCTGCAGAGACAGAATTAACATTGATGGTCACTGGCCTTTCAACAGAGGGGCGACAGGAGGGGCTGAGGTAGCAACGGGAATGTCAATGAGTTTGATGCATGGAGATCAGGAGGGACTGGGGATGGCGAGAGTATCAGTGGAGCCTGCTGAGAGAGGTTGGTGAAGGCTTATTGATACAGGGATCTGTGGGGCCGAGGTATAAGTAGGATGAAAGAGGACAGGAGACAGAGAGAGGAGAAAAATCAATATTGGAGCTGAGAGATAACAAAATCACACGCAGTTGCTGGAAATTTTAGTTTAGTTTGGAGGTACAACGCAGAAACAGGCCCTTTGGCCCGCCGGTCCCGGGCTGACCAGCGATCTCCACGCACTCCACGCACATCACGCAGATGGCGCGCGAAGATATTGTACATCCCAAAATCCCGGGCGCCACACGCGACCACGCATCACTCCCTACGTCACCACACACCATGCGCATGTAATGCGAACCATGCATGCATTATATGCGCGTCACGGTGCGTAAATGATGTCACGTAAATGACGAGCAAATGGCGCCCATGTGGAACAGGCCCTTAACACTATTCCTACACACACTAGGGACAATTTACAATTTTATTGAAACCAATTAACCTACAAAACTGTCCGGCTTTGGAGTGTGGGAGGAAACTGGAGCACCTGGAGAAAACCCACACCATGGAAACGGGCTGTTCGGCCCACCGAGTCCGCCTCGACCAGTGATCCTCGCACATTAACGCTATCCTACACACACCAGGGACAATTTACACTTATACCAAGCCAATTAACCTACAAACCTGCATGTCTTTGGAGATCTTGGAGAAAACCCACGCGGTCGCGGGGAGAACGTGCAAACTCCGTACAGACAGCAACTGTAGTTGGGTTCGAACCCGGGTCTCTGACGCTGTGATGTAGCAACTCAACCACTATGCCACTGTGTCGCCCCGAACAGACAAACAGCTTTGGCAGATAATCAATTTGGATGCAATGTTTTAATATATGTTGCCATATACTTAAAGGAGCAGCAATAAATAATACATGGATGGAAGCAAATCACTCCATTTAGTGAGACTGATGAATTGTCTGGCATAAAACCAAACAGCTTCCACAAATGAACAATAACAAAGGGAGAATAGAGAGGACAGGCGTGGCGGTCCCTGGGTCATCCTCCTCGGGTCTTGAGGGACAGGGATGATGGTCTGCCCATGGGGTTTCCCAGGGGTCCTGCTCGCTGGGGTGCGGTGTGTTCTCGAGACTTCATTAAAAACTACTTCTGAACTTCTGGTGGCAGATTAGGAAAAGGGGAGATGCAATGAGACCTGGGTGTCATGGTACACCAGTCATTGAAAGTAGGCATGCAGGTGCAGCAGGCAGTGAAGAAAGCAAATGGTATGTTAGCATTCATAGCAAAAGGATTTGAGTATAGGAGCAGGGAGGTTCTAACGCAGTTGTACAGGGTTTTGGTGAGGCCACACCTGGAGTATTGCGTGCAGTTTTGGTCTCCAAATCTGAGGAAAGACATCCTTGCCATAGAGCGGGTACAGAGAAGATTCACCAGACTGATTCCTGGGATGTCAGGACTTTCATATGAGGAAAGATTGGATAGACTCGGCTTGTACTCGCTGGAATTTAGAAGATTGAGGGGGGATCTTATAGAGTCTTACAAAATTCTTAAGGGGTTGGACAAGCTAGATGCTGGAAGATTGTTCCTGATGTTGGGGGAGTCCAGAACAAGGGGTCACAGTCTAAGGATAAGGGGAATTCCTTTAGGACCGAGATGAGGAAAACATTCTTTACACAGAGAGTGGTGAGTCTCTGGAATTCTCTGCCACAGAAGGTAGTTGTGGCCAGTTCATTGGCTATATTTAAGAGGGCGTTAGATGTGGCACTTGTGGCTAAAGGGATCGGGGGTATGGAGAGAAGGCAGGTACGGGATACTGAGTTGGATGATCAGCCATGATCACATTGAATGGCGGTGCAGGCTCGAAGGGCCGAATGGCCTACTCCTGCACCTATTTTCTATGTTTCTATATTCCCCCATTACCTGCGTGGGTTTTCTCTGGGAACTCTGATTTAGTCGCACACTCCGAAGACGTACAGGTGTGTAGGTTAATTGGCTTGGTAAAATTGTACATTTTCCCCAGAGTGTAGGATAGTGCGAGTGTACGAGGCGATTGCTGGTCGGCAGGGACTCGGGTGGGCCAAAGAGCCTGTTTCCCCGCTGTATCTCTAAAGTCTAAAGTCTAAAGTCTAAATGATTATTTTATTAAATCATCATTCTGTTTAACTTTTATATTCATTATGGAACTTGGTTGGTAAAATCGGACCTGAGTGATATAGTATGATTCATCATGAGACATTACAAATTATATCCGAGTAGTTCAGTTGGCACCATAAACATATTATCATTAATTACAGTGTGTTCGGATATTGTTCTGGATACACAATTAACAACGGCTTACAAATGAAATACCTTTATAGCGGAATTAATTGATACTTGTACACATCTACAAGGCAAATCACTTTGCAAAGGATTCTTTTCATGAAAGCAGAGCCCAGTTTATAAAAGACTAATTCATGCGTTCACAATCATCCCAGACACTCCATTCTAGCAGCTGTTTCAGCTAAAGAGGAAACACCATGCGCCGGGTTTATAACCTGCCAAGGCAATGTACTGGAAGTGAGGTGGATAAAAGGGAGGCACGGAGGTGGAATCGGTCGAATCTTTTCAAAAATTCATAATGAAGAGGTTCGCCTGTTGTAAAAACACTCATTTAATAGATCGACCGATTGGCCAAATGGTGCCAACACAAAATAACCTGGCTCTCAACACCAGCAAAACCAAGGAACTGATTGTGGACTTTGGAAGGGGTAGGATGGGGACCCACTGTCCCGTTGACATCAACGGTATGATGGTGGAAAGGATCAAGAACTTCAAATTCCTGGGCGTGCACATTTATCTGATTCCTTCAGCTTCTAAGTGAGACACCATTCCGATTATACCTCTTTCCCATTTCCTCCTCCCACTGTGATTTACACGTATGGGACACAAAGTGCTGGAGTAACTCAACAGGTCAGGCAGCATCTCTGGAGAACATGAACTGGACTTTATTTTGCACTGAACGTTATTCCACGAGACATTCAATGCCATCGAAAGATAGATCTTCCAAAAGCAGTCCCTTGATTAATATTGTAGTACAAACAGTAAAATCTTCTTCAAACTAAACTAAACTCTTTGGGAGTCTGCGCAAGAATTCCAGCCGCAAACACGCCTCAGACTACGTATAAATCCCACCCGCATGATTACAGGCAGATAGAATTTAAAGGTAACTGGTTATAGTTCAAATTCCTGGGCATGCACATTTCCAAAGATTTTTCCTGGTCCCAGCTCACTGATGCAAATCATAAAGAAGGCACATCAGACCCTCTACTTCCTGGGAAGACTACGGAGAGTCGGCATGTCAAAAAGGACTCTCTCGAACATCTACAGGTGCACAGTAGAGAGCACGCTGACTGGTTGCATAGTGGCTTGGTTCGGCAACTTGAGCGTCCAGGAGCGGAAACGGATGCAGAAAGTTGTGACCACTTCCCAGTCCATCATCGGATCTGATCTCCCCACCATCGAAGGGATCGATCGCAGTCGCTGCCACAAAAAGGCTGGCAGCATCATCAAGGACCCACACCATCCTGGCCACGCACTCATCTCTCTGCTACCATCGGGCAGAAGGTACAGGAGCCTGAAATCTGTTACGTCCAGGTTCAGGAATAGCTGCTTCCCCACTGACTATTAAATTCGCCAACAAACAGACTCTGAACTGCAACAGCCTATTGCACCTTATCTGCTTATTTATGTGTATGTTGACCTGAACTGTTCTGTATTTCTGTTGTGCTGCAGCAAGCAAGAACGTCATTGTCCTATCTGGGACACATGACAATAAACCCTCTTGACTCCAATATTTAAACACTCAGTTTACTATTTAGGACAAAAACGTTTGCTGCCAAGTGAAGTCTAGCACCCCGTCATCTGACCACCCAGAACAGCGTTGATTGGTCGCCCCAGATCACGCCAGTTCATGCGACATCTCGAACTCAACGCACAAAGGTTCGAGACCAAAGTGACTCGGCCACAAGATGGCGCCACAATGCGTTTCATAAGTTCTAGGACCAGAATTTGCCCATTCAGCCCATTGAGTCTACTCCACCACTCGATCACGGCTGATCATGGGCACTTCATAACAAGAGGGAGCTCACAATGCAGGGAGATGTGTCAAAATCACCCAACAAGTAATGATTTCCAAAGCGGACATTTATCTTTAATAACGGGCGGGACGGTGGCGCAGCAGTAGAGTTGCTGCCTTACAGCGCCAGAGACCCGGGTTCGGTTCTGACTACGGGTGCTGTCTGTACGGAGTTTGTACGTTCTCCCTGTGACCGCGTGGATTTTCTTCGGGTGCTCCGGTTTCCTCCCACACTCCACAGACATGCAGGTTTGTGTGTTAATAGTCAGATTAAACGAGAACTTACCAGTTTGAAGTTTGATCCTTATTTTATGAGGAGTTACGATGAGGGATTTCGTGAAGACCCCGCCAGTATGCATGCACAACATTATTCAAAGCAGCGGTGTGGAATCACAGATAGCAACAATGACTGAAGATAGTAAGATTTAAGAGACTCTAATATACCAATTGACCTTATGATAGAGGGTTGGGAGCGGAGGGCATGAAATCCCTCATCGTAACTGCGGACGGCAAGTCGACTTCCCCAGGTTCTCCAGAACTACTGGGCTTCTGCCAACGGTTGGCACCTCATCGAGGTGATGTAGAGGGTACGTTGACAGGTAGTCGCTGCTTGCCGCTCCTGCGGGGCTACACGACTCCCGCGCGAACATGCCGCTAGTCCGCCGTCTTCTGGACTGTAGCGGTCCGCTTGTCTGGTATGACAGCCGCGGTGATGAGTTGGTGCCAGTCGCCGCAGCGGGGCTCCCCGACATCCGCGCTGGCTTGCCGCCAGTCCCGGGTTATACGGGACTGAGACAACGCATAGTCGCTGCCAGCCGAAATTCACTGCCAACGGCCTGCACTCTGGCAGCCTGCCCCGGTGGTGAGCCGGTACCTCCCGCTCCTGCGGGGCTCCCCGACTTCCCAGCAGGTACGTCACCGGTCCGCGATCTGGCAGACGTCTCCGTTGGCATGTCGATGCCGGCCGCTGCAGCGGGGCTTCTCGACCTCGGTGGCTTTCTCCCTCTGGAGACCTGTAACAGAGGGGAAACAGAACGTGCCATTGAATGAGGCATGGGTTTACGCACCTGCTTCCCGCTGGCCAGGTTGTGTTCGGGCGATAGCGGTAGGGAGTCAGGGTCTTGCCTACCCTGCTCCCGCGCGGTGCTCCGACCAACGTGCAGCTCCCTGGCCGCTGAGGTGGAGAGTCGGGCCCTGCCAACTGAACAGGGCTCCCCAACTTCCACGTTCTTTTCCCGGCCTGCGGAGCGGGTGCTGCCGGTGTTGCGGGCAGCTCCAGGGATTGTGGCCATTGACTCCCATCCAAAGTCCTGTGGCCCTTGGAGGCATGCTTCGATAGCTTCATTCTGGTCTCCCTGGCCATCGTTTCTGTAAGCAAAATCTACTACAGAAGCTCAGCAACTCAAGGTTAGTATTACTTACCTGAGGGTCTTTATGAAGCTTCCGGTGGAGGAGCGCACTGCCGGTGTTGAGTTGGGCTGCCGCTCTGCCGTCACTATCTGCGAACGGCGAGTATGTAAGCCCGGACCCTGCCGGGTCAAGGGGCTGCCCAACTTCCCGGTGAATTCCAACTCTCCGTAAATTTACGCCGTCAGTCTGCTGCCCTGCGGGCTGCGGTGTTCAGTCGGGCTACCGCTCTGCCGTCCCTACAAACGGCGAGTCTGTGAGCCCGGACCCTCCTGGATCAATGGGCTTGCCCAACTCCGCATGACTGCCCGCATCGCGGTCCGCAGTCAGTCTCAAAGCGGCCCGTGGAGTACTCTGTCACGCAGAGTCCCTCTGATTCCTGTCGAGAAGAAAACCCAACCCGCAGGTTTGTTTCCTTACCTGAGGGTTCATTGCAGTAGAGGAGCGACCCTCCTCCCTGCCTGTCGCCTCGCATGCAATCGACGATATGTCGTGCATGCGTGGTGGCGGGGTCTTCACGAAGTCACTCACATGACTCCGAAGTAAAATTGGCTTCGGTGATAGTTATAAAATTGACCCTTGGAATTACTATCTACCTCGTTGGTAACCCTTGGACTGTCCTTGATCAGACTTTGCTGGCTTTACATAGAAACATAGAAATATAGAAACATAGAAAAATAGGTGCAGGAGTAGGCCATTCGGCCCTTCGAGCCTGCACCGCCATTCAATATGATCATGGCTGATCATCCAACTCAGTATCCCTCACCTGCCTTCTCTCCATACCCCCTGATCCCTTTAGCCACAAGGGCCACATCCAACTCCCTCTTGAATATAGCCAATGAACTGGCCTCAACGACCTTCTGTGGCAGAGAATTCCAGAGACCCACCACTCTCTGTGTAAAGAATGTTTTCCTTATCTAGGTCCGAAAGGAATTCCCCCTTATCCTTAGACTGTGACCCCTTGTTCTGGACTCCCCCAACATCGGGAACAATCTTCCTGCATCTAGCTTGTCCGACCCCTTTACCTTACACTAGACAATATTCCCTTATCTATGCACTGTAAATGGCTCGATTGTAATCGTGTATTGTCTTTCCGCTGACTGGAGAGCACACAACAAAGGCTTTTCGCTGTACCTCGCTACACGTGAAAATAAACAACACTGTAAACTAAACAGTAAACTAGTGTGGAGGATAGTGCTAGTGTACGTGGTGATTGTTGGTCGGTGCGGACCCGGTGGGCTGAAGGGCCTGTTTCTGCACAGTATCTCACGAATAAAAGTATTCATGGACGACGTTGAATAATCTTTCACTTCTGAGTCTAGTTTAATTGAAGTGGAAAAAAATGACAGTGAGGCTTGCCATGGTAGGGCATGCTTAGATCAGAAGCCTTCGGTTTGCACATTTATTCCCAGTTCTCAGTCCCCCTCCAGTGAATATTCCAACACTGATGAATAGTCAGCCAGATTTGATCTGCAGGGTGCGAAAAGGGAAGATTAAAAGCTTAGGCCCTGGCAGTTTACACCGAGAGAACATTGGCGAGGTGTCAGTCATCTTGGGAAGATTAGATGATAAATTGCTGAGAAAATTCGACCGCAGCTGAAAATATCAAATCTGCTGTCGTGACGTAAAGCCACAGTCAGATTGCAGTCGTCCCAACGTGCAAGGGTAAACTAGCAACCTCCCATAAAATCGCAAATGTTTTAGAGATAAGCCCGAAACAGGCCCTTCGGCCCACCCAGTCCGCACCAATCAGCGATCCTCGCACATTGAGGGGGGACCGAATAGTGAAAGGTCTGCATGGATTGGATGTGGAGAGGATGTTTCCACTAGTGGGAGAGTCTTCGACCAGAGGCCACAGCCTCAGAATAAAAGGACGTGCCTTTAGAAAGGAGATGAGGAGAATTTCTTCTGTAGAATCTGTAGAATTCATTGCCACAGAAGGCTGTGGAGGCCTAATCATTGGGTATTTTTAAGACGGAGATTGACAACTTCTTGATTAGTACAAGTGTCATTGGGTTATGGGGAGAAGGCAGGAGAATGGGGTTCTGGTCTCCAAATCTGAGGAAGGACATTATTGCCATAGAGGGAGTGCAGAGAAGGTTCACCAGACTGATTCCTGGGATGTCAGGACTGTCTTATGAACAAAGACTGCATAGACTCGGTTTATACTCTCTAGAATTTGGAGATTGAGAGGGGATCTTATAGAAACTTACAAAATTCTTAAGGGGTTGGACAGGCTAGATGCAGGAAGATTGTTCCCGATGTTGGGGAGGTCCAGGACAAGGGGTCACAGCTTAAGGATAAGGGGGAAATCCTTTAGGACCGAGATGAGAAGGACTTTTTTCACACAGAGAGTGGTGGGTCTCTGGAACCCTCTGCCACAGAGGGTAGTTGAGGCCAGTTCATTGGCTATATTTAAGAGGGAGTTAGATGTGGCCCTTGATACTGTACGGGATACTGAGTTGGATGATCAGCCATGATCATATTGAATGGCGGTGCAGGCTCGAAGGGCCGAATGGCCTACTCCTGCACCTATTTTCTATGTTTCTATAGATCAGTAGATAATTAAATGGTGGAATAGACTCGATGGGCCGAAATGGCCTAATTCTGCTCCTATTACTTATGAACTTATGCAATTAAAGATCGTTCAGGAGTGGTTCACCCAGCGGCTGCCTACTTTACGGGCCCCAAAGCTAAATGGTAACAATTACTTGCAAATATATCTTGTCTGACCTTGAATTCTAATCGACACTGAGATTTGCATGATGTGTAAGTGAAGTTTACAATGAGCTGTATTGCATTGAATGATATTACAAGAACATTAATGAACACAATATAAGGAAAAGCATTTAAATTCCTGCTGCATCAGACTGCAAAGGAACAGCATCTTATCATCATGACTCCGAACAGAAGATCAAATTCAAGTTCAAATGTATTTGTCACATGCACCATAAGATGCAGTGAAATGGCATTTACCATGCAGCGTTACATTGAAAAAAGGACACAATACGCAACATAATTCAACACAGACATCCATCACAGCATTCTTCACTGTGGAAGAATAGTAAGATTGAACGAGAACTTACCAGTTCGAAGGTTGATCTTTATTTTATGAGGAGTCAAAGTGAGGGATTTCGTGAAGAGCCCGCCGGCGCGCATGCTCGACATACTTCAAAGTAGCGGCGTGGAATCACAGAAACCAACAATAGAAATGACTTTGCATAGTAAGATTGAAGTGACTAAGATTACCAGATGAAGGTGATTGAGGGTTGGGCGAGGAGGGCACGAAATCCCTCACTTCGACTCCTCATAAAATAAAGATCAACCTTCGAACTGGTAAGTTCTCGTTCAATCTTACTATTTCATTTCGGAGTCACGTGAGTGACTTCGTGAAGACTTCAAAGCTTCTGTGATTACACGCCCTGGACCACGTCCATGCTGACACACCACTACCAGGGATGGATGGGAGGAACAAACTTGCTCAATAGTTCATACTGCAAAACAAGAGCATATTTATGAATAACAAATCAAAAACCCCACATGCGGGGACATCTCCACGTTCTTGACCTGCATTCAGCACGGCTTCTGCGAACTGTAGAGGAGCAGCAACAGGCTTGTTATAAAAACGCTGGAACACAGCTTCATTAGCCCATCCTGCTGTGGCGAGAATTTGGTCCATAGGCACCTCCATAATCCTCGCTGCTGACGTCGATGCAGCCCTGGTGGAATGAGACTTGAACACATTAGTGTCGATACCTGACTTACCCAAGACGACTCGAAGCCACCTGGATATCGTCTGGACTGTCACTCGATGATGAGGTCTCTATGAGTGACCAGCAGGTATCTCTCCATTCCTCTGATGCGTGCCGTCACCTTGACATAGTGGCGGATATGTGAGGCTAAACATAGCCTAGCATCTGCGGGGTATGCCGGGAACTTCAGCTGCAGCCCTGTGCACCCAGGTCTATGCTGCTTTAGTAGCTCGTCAATGAAAAAGACTACTTCTGTAGGGGTAGATGTCATTCTGTCGACACAAACTTTGTGTAGTGTCTGTACCCTCTGAGCTGAAGTCAGCGCTAGTAACAACACCAGCTTCATGGTATCCATGGTCCGAGCTGAGAGGCCGTATTGGACTAACGGCCTGTTCAGAACCTGCAAGCCAACAAATTTAAATAGCCATGGCAGGGATGTGGCTCCCCTGAGACACGGTGAGTAACCAATTGTGGGCAACCCTTCAAAAGGACCCAAGGTTCGTTGAGCATGTCAAAGACCACCGGATACCAAGGCTGTGTGGGCCAGTCGGGTATAATAAGGATGCCCTTGGCAGCATCTGCCTGAATCTTACGCAATACCCGACTGATGAGGCAAACCGGGGGGGGAAGGCATAGAAACCAATTCCCCCAGTCCAGCGAGAATGCATCTAGCGCTATTGCCCCAGGATCTGGTTCCCATGAAACGCAGGTTGGTACCTGATGGTTCAACCGTGACGCAAAAAGGTCAATGTCCGGTTTACCAAATTTGGCTGTGACTTTAGCAAAAATCTCAGGATGCAACATCCATTCAATATTGTCATTAAATTTGCGTGACCTGGTGTCCGCCACAGTATTAAGCTCACCTGGCAAATAGGTAGCTGAAATCCAAATGTCTCTTTGAACACACCAGAGTCAAATTGAGTTAGCCAATTTGTCACACGAAACTGACCTGGTACCACCCATATGGTTTAAGTATGCCACTGCTGTGGTGTTGTCTATTTGGAGACGGACATGTGCTCCAACAAGCTTGGAACAATACGCACGAAGTCCGTGGAATGCTGCCAGCAACTCCAAATAGTTAATCCCTTGAGTCAACAACATCGTTGACTCAAGGGTGTCCCATCTGCCCCCACAACTAGAGCAATTATCCGTAGCTCCCCGGCCATTGGAGCTTGCATCAGTTTGCAAATATACCACCGGATTAGCCTCCCTGATAGGCTTGAATGAGCTGCTAATGTGGCACACCCACCATTGCAACTCATTTATCGCTTCGGACGGCAGCTGCATTGATCGATCATAATGACCAGCGTCCTGTTTTAACGCAGCAATTTTAGCTCTTTGCAAACTCTGATAATGCAAAGGTCCATATCGCGCTGCCAGAAACAAAGCTACAAGCTTACCAATTACTGTAGCTGTATGCCGAATCGATGGTATATTGGTGCGGATTAAACCTTGACACACCTGGGTAACCTCCTCAATCTTGTTCATTGGAATGGTAACCCTCATGCTCATAGAGTTCACCGTGAACCCTAGGTAATTAATCACCTGGGCAGGGCAGAACTTTGATTTCTCTGGATGGACAATAAACCCTAATTGTTGAAATATATTGACAGCAGCTGCAACTCCCTGTTCAGCCATTTCCAGGGTGTGGCCCACAATTAAGATATCATCTAAATAGGCCATAACTATATGATGTCGCTGTCTCAAATAAGCCATAATTGGTTTCACTAATTTAGTGAACAATCTAGGGGCTGTGGTGAGCCCATTAGGCAAAGCCTTGTACTGGCAGAGTTGCCCCATCCAGATGAATTTCAAAAACCTCCTGTCGTATTTCTGGATGGATACTGAATAGTATGCGTCTTTCAAATCGATGCATGCCATAAAGCAACCATGAGAAATCAATGATTTGGCTGTTTCAAACGTATCCATTTTAAAATGAGTATATGTTACAAAAGTATTCAAACGGGTTAGATCAATAATGACACGACAACCTCCATCCTTCTTAGGTCTGGTGAATATATTCGAAACAAATTCAACTGGCTCATGCACCGCTTTCTCAATCACTCCCTTCTGTTCAAGCCTTAACATTTCCTTGTAGCCTGCTGCCTGTTCTGCAGCAGATAATTTAAACGTTCGACCGGGCATGTGCTGGGATGGAGGAATGTCGCCATTAATAAACTCAATTTTATGCCCCTGAATATTCTGCAACACATACTCGTCACCAGTAAAATTACTCCATGCACCCAAAAACAACCGAAGGCGACCACCAACATGTGAAGTTAACAAAGAGAAAAGAGAGAACCAGACCCCCTCACCTCCATGGTTACCGGCGGTCCTTGACACGTGTGGGTGGACGTGGAGGTGCTGGGTTGGCTTGAGGGTGCGGCGTCTTCGTTTTCCACCAGGGTCTCTGCCGACCCTGTCCTAAAAAAGACCCCTGGTGCTGGGTCTGATGTTGCTGTCGTTGTGGAGCTTGAGGGTGGGTTCTCGTCGAGGTACTAGCAGACCCTCGTGAGCGAATGTATGGAGCTTTTGAGCCTGACGGTGTGGGGGCACTCTGAGAGCGCATGATCCCCACCGTTTTGGCTTGTTCGTCAAGCTCTTTGACTCTCTTCGAGAGGTCCTCCCCAAAGAGTTGACGGGGCGGCGGCGGCGGCGGTGGTTTGCACAATCCTGCAAACTTCGGGTTGAGTGCTGGGCGGATGCTGTTTTTGCGAAACCCGTTGATTTCGTGCTGGGTCGCACACAGGAGGGCCAGAGCATCTTCCTGGTCCAAATTCAGTTCGTCCCCGTCCACCGACTGTGCAAAGGCGGTAATACCGGCCGTGAGGAGCTTCAGGATCCGCTGCAATTTTACCTCTTGTTGACGGATAGCCGCACTGATGTTGCCCCATATCGGCGTATTGACCACAGGCACGTTGAGGGAGTTGCAATTGGATGGAGCCTTGTGACGGCTCATTGCCTGAATGAGGACTTCTTCCTGTAGTTGCTGGTTGTTAAGAAAGTCCACAGTGGCTGCCAGCTTTGCGTTTAAAGGAAGTCCAGATGAATGTGGGGCTGCAAATTTGGTCGCCACATCCAGAAGATCCTCCGCTGGCACCTCCAACGGAGGTGGTATGGAATCCACCAAAACCTCCTCCTCCTGCTGCTCCAGGCTGATGGTAGAGGCTGGTGACGACGCCCTGTGCCTGTTGCTGCCCTGCTGTAGTTGACGTTGAAGCAGGAGCTCCAGCAGCCGCTCCATACGGTCAATACGCCCTTCACCCTGAACACTCAGGTGGTCGGAGTCCTCCGGCTCTGAAAAGAAAACCGGGCTCCTATCATCGGCCCACACCTCATCGAGGCCCAGCCGGTGCCGGTAGTTGTCGCTAACAGCCGCCGAGGCGAAACTGCGCGATTCCTGCGCGGGCGTGTTCAACCGCCTCCGTTTAGCGGGAGCTGAAGCCGCTGCCACTAAGGGCACTTGCGGCGTGGTGTCGGCACCAGCCGAAGCATGGCTGCCTGAAGCCCGCGCAGGCTTGCCGGCTGCCCACATTGTGGACTTTGCCGACGCATGGTCTCGCCCACCCATCCATGGGGGGCTCGGCGACCGTGACGAGACCCGACTCAACCGACCCGTCCCGGCGTCGAGAGTCGGGGTGTGCCGGCTGGACCTCACAGCCGCCCCGGGTCTCGCCCTGGAACCTGACCGCTCCTCCGTGTCAGGCAATGCCCTAGCCCTGGCAGGGTTAGTCTTCTGGGCTGCTGCCCTTCCCCTACTCGGAGGGCTGAGTGGAACGGGCCGTGCAGCCGCACGCACCCAGCTCGAGGTCGCCAGCGAGCCCGCTGACGACCTGACTGCCATGGCAGGGTCCTCCTGCTCTGGCGGCACACCACACTCCTCCTCGTCTAACTCCTCCGAGCTGTGGTGTGCTGGCGGATCTGGACCTGTAATCACAGGGCTTACCCACATCTCCGCCTGAGTCCCGGCCTGCGTTGCAGGTACTGCCGATGGTAAAGGCCCCGGAACTGTTGACCGGCGAACTCGTCCTGACGTCCTCCGGCCCTTGGAACTCCCATCCATGTCCTTGCTGCAAGACATAACCAACAACAAGGACCACCAACTAAAGGTAGGATACTTACCTCCGTGGCCCCTTATGAAGGGCTGGCGAGGAGCGCGCTCCACCGCCAGCCGTCGCAGCAACGCGGTACGACGATATGTCGAGCATGCGCTCCGGCGGGCTCTTCACGAAGTCACTCACGTGACTCCGAAATGAAATACAGTGGAAGGCAATACGGTTCAGACATTCCTCCTCCTCCTCATTGTTCACCATAATCGCTGCTACGGACGGCCCGATGTTCAAGCCCCCGGTCGGGATGGTCGGAGCGCCGCAGTTCGGACAGGTTGAGCACACCCCGTGGCCCGGAACTCCCAAATCGGCGACCTCCTTACCGGAGATCGCAGCTATCCGATTGTAGGCGACAGGCCGGCGGTCAGAGCTGTTCTCCGGCGGCCCCCGGCGAGAGATCGCCCGCTCCACGCCTGAAAGGTCCGCTCCACACCTGCCGCCAGAAGCTTCTTCACAGACCGAGGCTCCAAGATGTTGTAGGCCGCAGAGTCTTCAAGACTCCGCAATGTTAAAGTCCACGCTGCGTCGCCGCTAAACATCTGGGCCCGACTCCGGGAAAGGCCGCACCAAACCAGCTGTAAGGGGGGGGAGGGGGGGGAAGCAACAAGGCAGAAGGTCGCATCTTGCCGAGGTAGGTGCCCGAGAAACAGTTTCCCCCTATTCCCCACCACCCCCACACAAGACATACAGAGAAGCACTAAAACACACTTTTGGACATACTGGAAAAAAAACAAAAATATATGACACAAAGAACCCGCTACAGGCGACTCGTAGCACCACCGGAACCGAATATAGAAAATGAAACGGGGAAATTTCAGGTCGAAACCCTTCTTCGGACGGATTGTGGTGGCGGGGGGGAATGGGGGAGGGCGGAAAGAAAGCTGGAAGAGAGGAGGGGCAGGGGAACGCCTGGCGAGTAATAGGTGGATACCGATGAGGGGAAGTTTTAACTGGCAGATGATTCGCTCAAAGGCCAGAGATGAAAAGACAGAAGGTGGGACTTAAGATTCGAAGAAGTACGAGTTGTGAAGCCAGATGAAGTATCATAGATCGAAGGAGAGAAGGGACCTCATTGAAATTTACTGAATAGTAAAAGGCTTAGATAGAGTGGATGTGAAGAGGATGTTTCCACCAGTGGGAGTGTCTAGGACCAAAGGCCATCACCTGAGAATAAAAGGACATGCCTTTAAAAAGGAGATGAGGAGGATTTTTTTAAAGTAGATGTTGACAGAATCTTAAAACATGTGTTGAGGGTTATGGGGGAGAAGGCAGGAGAATGGGGTTAGGAGGGAGAGATAGATCAGCCATGATTGAATGGCGGAGTAGACTTGATGGGCCGAATGGCCTAATTCTGCTCCAAGAACTGATGAAATGCATGAATATCTGGGTGGGCCACAGGGAAGAGGGGGAAGAGAGAGGAAAAGGGGTTGTTTGTAGGTTAGCCATCTAAAATTGGAGAATTCAATAATCATACCAGAGATGGCACCTGACCTTCTGAATTACTCCTGTACTTTGTGCCTTTTTTTTGCAAAACAGAATCTGCAGCTCCTTGTGCCTACATAAAACAGTACAGCACAAGAACGGGCCCTTCCGCACACAATGCCTGTGCTGAATATGATGCCATTTATTTTCCATGAATATATGACGATTTATTTTCCTCTAGTCCCATCTACCTGCACTCAGACCATACCCCTCCATTCCCTTCCCGTCCATATACCTATCCACTTTACTTTTAAATGTTAAAATCGATCCTGCCTCCACCACTTCTGCAGGAAGATCATTCCACACAGCCACTACTCTCTGAGTAAAGAAGATCCCCCTCATGTTGCCCCTAAACTTCTGTCCCGTAATTCTCATGTCATGCCCTCTTGTTTGAATCTTCCCTACCCTCAATGGGAAAAGCTTATCCACGTCAATTCTGTCTATCCCTTTCATCATTTTAACGACCTCAATCAAGTCCCTCCTTAACCTTCAGCACTCCAAAGAATAAAGACCTAACTTGTTCATGTAACTTTCTCTGTAACTTAGTTGCTGGAACCCAGGCAACATTCTAGTACATCTCCTCTGTACTCTCTCTATTTTGTTGACATCCTTCCTATAATTAGGCGATCAAAATTGTACACCATACTCCAGAAACTGCCTCCACCACCACCCCTGGTAGCACGTTCCAGGCACCAAGCACCCTGCGTAAAACAAAAACCTGCCCCACACGTATCCTTTCAACTTTACCCCTCTCTCTTTAAACCTCTGCCCTCTCGGTTTTGACGCTTCCACCCAATAAGAAAATTTGTGCATGACAATCTTGGAATTGTATTCGTTAATAGGGCAACTTGCATTCTTCACTTCATATGCGTTTCGGGCAGTCTTCAGCAAGAGAGCACCCAACATAAAAAGAGAAAATGCTGGAACACTCAGCAGGTCAGTCAGTATCTGTAAATAAGCAATTTACAAACTCTAAAAGTGTTCAACACATTTTAATGATAGCACAAGGTATTACATACATCCTCAAATACTGGCTACATTCTTCTAGTGAACCGTATCCAGGAAGGGGAAGGCGTTATGATTGATGTTAACTAGGCGGGGTTAATGGTACTGAGGTAACTATGTTATTGGTTGCATGCAAAACCATCTACAGTATCTGTGGAAAGAGAAACAGTTGTAGCGGCACCTAGTGGTGGGGCTGGGTATTCAGAACCCTCGTCATTGGTCGGGTCTGTCACGTGACCCGGTGGGGTTCGTCCGTGGGCTTTTGAGAATAATTAGCAGTTAGCGCCTCTGGCATCGACAGGGGCTGTAATCGTCAGGTTCTAGACCAGGTACGCGGTGATTCGAGCATATGTTTTTGTTAATAAAGAATATTTTGCTCAACCGGCATGGTCTCACTACAGAGTGGTAATTTTTCAGGTTGAAGACCCTTAGTTCGATTGGGAGAACCAACCATCTCCCCTTTCTCATGAATTGCATTGTTGTTGAGGTCTTTCCCCAAACGATCAACATCCGTACTGACAGCGCTCGTAGTCATGATCGAACCCAGGTCTCTGGTGCTGTAAAGGGGCTGTCCCACTGCGGGGACCAAATTTGTGAGTGTAGAAGAGTATGAAAAAGCGTCACGTTGAAGACCTCCTTCGACTATGTAGAAGACCTCCTTCGATCTCCTTCGACTATGTTGAAGACCAGCTTCGACTAGCTACGGGAAAATTGGACACCGAACAGTGGAGAGTGAAGACGACCTCCTTCGATCTCCTTCTACCTCCCTTCGACTATGTTGTAGACTATCTACGACTACTTTCGACTACCCTCGATTACCTACGAATGACTTGCTGACCTACTGAGATCTACTTAGACTAAACCTACGAGTAAATAAATTTTGATTTTTTTTCCATGGCAACCTTTTTTTACTCGCGGGCATTTTTCAGCATGTTGAAAATTACGCCGCGACCTAATTGAGGCCTCCAGTATGCGGGGACCACTCTCGAGCCTGAAGGAGAGTGAAGGGGCTATCCCACTGCGGCGACCTAAGCTGCGAGTTTAGAAGAGTTTGCCCCGACTCAAACTCGCAGCATGGTCGACACGTGGTCCTAGGAGGTCCTAGGAGGTCACTGGAACTCTCCTTCACGCTCGAGGGAAGCTCCCACATACTTGCGGCCTCAGCTAGGTCACGGAAAAATTTTCAGCATGTTGAAAAATTTTCCCGCGATTAAAAATTGGTCAGCATGGTTCTTTTTAAATCGTAGTGCAGTGGAGTGGGGTCACTATTTAGTTACATGCAGTCGAGGTAATTCGTAGGCAATCTCCTTCGCTGACCGGGCATTTTAATTGGCTCATTGGAGTTTTCAGGACCAGGGAAAACCGACCGGTAGGTTAAATGCCCGCTAAACTTTATTAAACGTTGTCTGCCTTCTTAAAAGTGTCTCCACTCCTTCTCCTCCCCCTCTCTCCCCTTCTCTCCTCCCCCCCCCCCCCCCCATGCTCCCTAAAGGACTTACCGTACACCATGCAGCCGTCTTTTACCTTCCTCTTTCAGACAGTGCTCCCCCGCTTCCCCTGGCCCCCGCATTTGCAATGTGTTTGTGTGTGTGTGTGTGTGTGTGTGTGTGTGTGTGTGTGCATGTGTGCCGTCGGTCGATCCACCTCGAGGTTTTCCAGGCGAGTGCCCTCGAGCTTGAAGGTCGAAGACATTCTTCCGAACTGGCGGATTAGGTTGCCGCAGTGGGACAGCCCCTTTACAAAGACATCCTAGGACCTCGTGTCGACCATGCTGCGAGTATGAGTCGAGGGCAAACTCTTCTAAACTCGCCAATTAGGTCTCCGCAGTGGGACAGGCCTTTAAAGGGGCTGTCCCACTGCGACGATCTAATCCGCGTTCAGACGAGTTTGCCCTCGACTCATACTCGCAGCATGGTCGTCACGAGGTCCTTGGAGGTCTTTGTAACTTTCCTTCATGCTCGAGTGCCGAGTGTAGTCCCCGCATACTCGAGGCCTCAACTAGGTCGCGGCGTAATTTTCAACCTGTTGAGAAATGCCCGCAGGTAAAAAAGGTCACCATGGAAAAAATCAATACTTCTTTTACTCGTAGGTTTAGTCGAGGTAGGTCGTAGTAGGTCGGCATGTTAGTCATGGGTAATCGAGGGTAGTTGAAGGTAGTCATAGATAGTCTTCAACATAGTCGAATGGAGGTTGAAGGGAGGTCGAAGGAGATCGAAGGAGGTCATCTTCACTCACCACTATTCGGTGTCCAATTTTCCCGAAGCTAGTTGAAGCTAGTCTTCAACATAGTTGAAGGAGGTCGAAGGAGGTCTTCTACATAGTTGAAAGGAAGTCTTCAACATGACATTTTTTCAAACTCTCCTAAACTCGCCAATTTGGTCGCCGCTGTGGGACAGCCCATTGAAGCAGCAACTCTTAAGAATAAGGCGTAAGTCATTTAGAACGGAGATGAGGAAACACTTTTTCACACAGAGGGTTGTGAATCTGTGGAATTCTCTGCCTCAGATGGCAGTGGAGGCCGATTCTCTGTATGCATTCAAGAAAGAGTTGGATAGGGCTCTTAAATATAGCGGGGTCAGGGGATATGGGGAGAAGGCAGGAACTGGGTACTGAGTCTGGATGATCAGCCGTGATCACATTGAATGGCGGTGCTGGATCGAAAGGCCTAATGGCCTACTCCTGCACCTATTGTCTATTGTCTATTGTCTACCGCTGCGATTTCCTCCCACACTCCAAAGACGTACAGGTTTGTAGCTTAATTGACGAGGTAAAACTGTAAAGTGTCCCTGGTGTGTTTAGGATAGTGCTAATGTTCGGGGACCGCTCGTCGGCGCGGACTCAGCATGTTTCCAAGCTGTATCTCTAAACTAAACTAAACTAAACTATACTAAACTAAACTAAATTAAACTGAGCTAAACTAAACTGAACGTTTCAGCTCTTGCACATTGAACAGAAATAATTTCATCTGCAATGATAAACTCTTGAATTGCATGGATAAGCAAGCTGATTGAATGTAGGTGCCGTTTCCAACATGTCTCGCTGTTCTGGTTCTCCCTAGAGACCACAAATTGTTACTGTGCTGTAACACAACGAAAAACACACAATTAGACACCAAGGCACAAAGGATAAAATGATTCACAAATATATTTCAGCCAGATGTTGGCTGGCAATTAATCAGCTGCAAGCATGTATTTAAGGAGCAGAATATTAATTCAGACTTAATTTTACCAGGATGTGGAAAAGGCACTCATACAAAACGGAGTTGCTCATCAAAATGGTAATGGAATGGTAAAGAAGGCAACATTGTTATTTCTATCCCTTCAAGTTAACCCTTGCATTCCCTCTCTCTCCATCCCTCCCCCACTCTAGTCGTCCTATTGGTTTCGCTGTCGTCCTGGTGAGGTTCTCTGTTTGTATCTACTTGTTATCACCTCTTCCACAGCCAACAATGGACCATTGTGGGCTCCACCTTCCCTCGATCATCGTTGCTGGATTTGATTTGTTCTTTTAATATCTTTCATTCATTTCTTCTTTGTACCTTTCCATACCTCTGGCTTCCCTCTCCCCTGACTCTCAGTCTGAAGAGTGGTCCCGACCCGAAACATCACCGGTTCCTTTTCGCCAGTGATGCTGCCTGAACCACTGAGTTACTCCAGCATTTTGTGGCTACCTTTGGTGTAAGCCAGCATCTGAGTTTATACCTTTCCTTTCTTGTCACATGTCCCGAGGTACAGTGAAAAGCTATTGTTACGTGCTATCCAGTCAGCGGAAAGACAATACATGATTACAATCGAGCCATCTAAAGTGAACAGGTACATGATAAGGGAATAACGTTCAGTGCAAGGTAAAGCCAGCAAAGTCCGATCAAAGATAGTCCGAGGGTCTGCAATGAGGTAGATAGTAGTTCAAGACAACTCTCTTTCTCAGGTAGGGTGGTTCACTTGTCTGATAACATCTGCAGTTCCTTCTTGCACATTTTTATTGCAATTTTCATTGTAGTAAATATGGTTTTATCGTTGAATAAACATATGGAATGCTGATTGTGGAGGGAGTGTTTAAGAAAGAACTGCAGATGCTGGAAAAAGTGAAGGTAGACAAAAAGACTGGAGGAACTCGGCGGGTGAGGCAGCATCTATGGAGAGAAGGAATCGCCGATGCTTCGGGTCGAGACCCTTCTTCAGACTGATTTCGGGGGGGGGGAGGGGTGGGAAAAAGAAAGCAAGATGCGGAGACAGTGGGCTTGTGGGAGAGCTGGGAAGGGGGAGGGGAAGGAGGGAGAAAGCAAGGACTACCTGAAATTAGAGAAGTCAATGTTCTTACCGCTGGGGTGTAAACTACCCAAGCGAAATATGAGGTGCTGCTCCTCCAAGTTGTGCTGGATCTCACTCTGGCAATAGAGGAGGCCCAGGACAAAAAGTTCGGATTGGGAATAGGAGGGGGAGTTGAAGTGCTGAGCCACCGGGAGATCAGGTTGGATAGTGCGAACTGAATGGAGGTATTGGGCGAAGCGATCGCCAAGCCTGCGCTTGGTAAAAGGGAATGTTCTCTGTACACTCGGTACACATGACAATAATAAACCAAACTAAAATTAAACTAAACTAAATATCCCTCCATATCCTGCATATCTTTGTGCATAATACAAAAGCCTCTTAAACTCTACGATTGTTTCTTAATGTATTTGAAAAAAAGATTAGTTACTCTGTCGTCAGTCTGAAGAAGGGTCTCGACCCAAACCGTCACCCATTCCTTCTCTCCAGAGATGCTGCCTGTCCCGCAGAGTTACTCCAGCATTTTGTGTCTATGTACATTGTTCCTTTCTGGTGTGCAGACCATAAATTTAATTACGGAGTTGCTTGGCATAGAGTTGACGCTGCCACATACAGCGAACATCTGCGTAAATAAACGAGAAAATAAACCCAATAATATGTCACTTCCAGTCCAGGAGTTCTATTATTTATTCACCCTCCAGTAAATGCAATCTTCTGTCTCTCCGACTGTGACTTGGAAGAGTGGTGTAGATGGGAATATGCGCTGGCAGAGATATATTTGTTTCCCGTGTTGTTTTGCCAGTTGCGAGTTTAAGCACCTCACAGCACGGCACACAGCCTTGAGCAGCTGCCCAAACCACCATCGTACACTGCGACGTGTAGGATGGAAGTGCAGATGCTAGTTTTAACCGAGGATGGACACAAAAAGCTGGAGTAACTCAGCGGCTCAGGCAGCATCACTGGAGAAAAGGTAATAGGTGACATTTCGGCTGAGGATGTGTCTCGATCTGAAACGTCACCTATTCCTTTCCTCCAGAGATGCTGCCCGACCCGCTGAGTTACGCCAGCTTTTTTGTATCTTCCTTCACTGCTACAGGCAATTTAGGCCTGAATTGTCAGTCGAATGGTGCAAGGCCTGGATGGAGTGGATGTTTCCACTAGTGGGAGAGTCTAGAACCAGAGGTCACAGCCTCAGAATAAAAGAATTTTGGAAGGAGATGAGGAGGAATTTCTTTAGTCAGAGGGTGGTGAATCTGTGGATTTCTTTGCTACAGAAGGCTGTGGAGGCCAAGTCAATGGATACTTTTAAGATAGATTCTTGATTAATACGGGTGTCGGGGGTTATGGGGAGAAGGCAGGAGAATGGGGTTAGTAGGGAGAGATAGATCAGCCATGATTGAATGGCAGAGTAATCTTGATGGGCCGAATGGCCTAATTCTGCTCCTATCACTTATGAACTTTATAACAGTTTGTGGACCAGATGAATCACTAGGTGAATCAAGCATTCACATACTCAGCTTTTCCACGATTGTTTTTGCTGAGAAATGTTCGATCTGCTGCATTCTATGTTACGACCGGGGCGCTCCGGAACATCCAGCACGTGGACCGGACTTTGGACTTTTTCTTTTGTAAACAGCGCCAGAAAATGGCGACGGGCGCAAGAATTTCACTGTGGAATGCATACGTGACACTGAAGAAACTTTGGCAGAACAAGGACCAGTGATCCATGCCTGTTCCACATAAGGGCCAAGGTCGTGCTCGCTGCCATTTTACTCCACGCAAAACCTTCCGAGGGGGCGCTGCAGCTCCCTACCTTCACCCAACTTGCTGCTGAATACTGCAATGCCCTTGCACCGTATTCGCAGAGAAATTAGTTGATCTGTTTTGATTCACCAGACTGATTCCTGGGATGTCAGGACTGTCTTATGAACAAAGACTGCATAGACTCGGTTTATACTCTCTAGAATTTAGGAGATTAAGAGGGGATCTTATAGAAACTTACAAAATTCTTAAGGGGTTGGACAGGCTGGATGCAGGAAGATTGTTCCCGATGTTGGGGAGGTCCAGGACAAGGGGTCACAGCTTAAGGATAAGGGGGAGATCCTTTAGGACCGAGATGAGAAGGACTTTTTTCACACAGAGAGTGGTGGGTCTCTGGAACTCTCTGCCACAGAGGGTAGTTGAGGCCAGTTCATTGGCTATATTTAAGAGGGAGTTAGATGTGGCCCTTGTGGCTAAGGGGATCAGAGGGTATGGAGAGAAGGCAGGTACGGGATACTGAGTTGGATGATCAGCCATGATCATATTGAATGGCGGTGCAGGCTCGAAGGGCTGAATGGCCTACTCCTGCACCTAATTTCTATGTCTATGTTTCTATGATTCCAGTGTGTGAGGAACCTGTGGCATCTGGGGTTCAGGGAAGGGACAACTTTGCTCTCTTTCTAGCAGAGCATGCAACAACTGGGGTGGTGAAAACTGCCCAACGCATCACCGGTTCCTCACTCCCCTCCATTGAGTCTGTCCGGGGCAAGCGATGTCTGCGAAGGGCGCGCAGCATCGTCAGGGTCTGCTCTCACCCCAGCCACAGACTGTTTACCCTCCTCCCATCTGGGAGGTGCTACAGGTCTCTCCGTTCCTGGACCAGCAGTTTCAGGAGCAGCTTCTTCCCTGCGGCTGTTACCCGACTTAACTCTGCACCTTGGTGATTGCCAGTCACCCCCCCCCCCCCCTCACCCCCCCCCCCACCCCCCACCCCCCCCAAAGGACACCCATTCCCCCAGTGACTGAATTCCCCCCCAAAAAAATTGCACTACTTCTACTGTATATACATATATATATATATTTGACTGTTCCATTATTCTGTGTTCGCATTTCTGGGGGAGATGCTAACTGCATTTTGTTGTCTCTGTACTTGTACACTGCACAATGACAATAAGATTTTGGATCTGAATCTTGAATCTGAATCTGAACTGACCAGACTCCTGCTCATAAAACCTCACCTTAATCGAACACAGAACAGGCACGACAGTGCAGCGGTAGAGTTGCTGCCTTGCAGCTCAGGAGACCCAGATTCAATCCCGACTAAGGGTGCTTGTCTGTACGGAGTTTGTATCCGTGTTCTCCCCGTGACCTGTGTGGGTTTTTTCCAAGATCGTCGGTTTCCTCGCACGCTCCAAAGACGTAAAAGTTAGTCGGTTAATAGGCTTGGTGAAATTGTAAATTGTCCCTCCTGTGTGTAGGATAGTGTTAATGTCCCCATCTGTGACAAATGTCTTACTCAAAATGCCACTATAGCACATTCCTTTGTCTCGTGTATAAAACTGTATAAATTTTGGAATTACATTTTTTTAATTTTTACAAGTCAAAGTCAAGTCAAACAAACTTTATTGTCATTTAGAAATACATTGATATATGCAGTTCCAAACAAAATTCCGTTGCATTTGTCTCCCTGTGCAACATGATAAATTAACAGAAGGATAGGCAAGGATAAAAAGGATAAAAGGATAAATAGACAATGGTGGCAGCCCATTACATGGCATAGCATTACAAAACTATTTAACACAAAATTGAACCCCAATACAGAACTGATTATCTTTGGATCAATGGAAGAGGGAAGCAAACTAACTATATTCCAAGAAGCTTTTCTTAATTACGGTCTAATAACAGCAAAAAAATGTATACTCAAATTTTGGAAAAACGCAATCACGCCAACATTCAAAATGTGGATTTCAAATATGTCTGAAACGCTTCATCTTGAAGAAATGAGATTTCTCCAACTAGGCAAAGTAGACCAATTCTCAAAGACTTGGTCTCCTTTTATCAACTTTTTGCAAGCATATGGTGCAACATAACATAACCTCAGAAATTAAATGGTTTAGAACCGGGTGATGGATGGGCAAAAATACGAAATAGGTAGATCTCTCCTAATCTCTCTTTTCTTTAATGTCTCCTTCTATTTCAATCTTTTCACCTTCTCTTCTATGTCCTTTATTTCTTTTGCTATCTGGGCAAATTAATGGAAAAGATACTTAGAGATAATATATATAAGTATCTGGATAAAGAGGGTCTAATTAGGAACAGTCAACATGGATTTATGCCTGGAAGGTCATGTTTGACTAATCTTCTTGAATTTTTTGAAGAGGTTACTAGGGAAATTGACGAGGGTAAAGCAGTGGATGTTGTCTATATGGACTTCAGTAAGGCCTTTGACAAGGTTCCTCATGGAAGGTTGGTTAAGAAGGTTCAACTGTTGGGTATAAATGCAGGAATAGCAAGATGGATTCAACAGTGGCTGAATGGGAGAAGCCAGAGGGTAATGGTGGATGGCTGTTTGTCGGGTTGGAGGCAGGTGACTAGTGGGGTGCCTCAGGGATCTGTGTTGGGTCCTTTGTTGTTTGTCATGTACATCAATGATCTGGATGAAGGGGTGGTAAATTGGATTAGTAAGTATGCAGATGATACCAAGATAGGGGGTGTTGTGGATAATGAAGAGGATTTCCAAAGTCTACAGAGTGATTTAGGCCAGTTGGAAAAATGGGCTGAAAGATGGCAGATGGAGTTTAATGCTGATAAATGTGAGGTGCTACACCTTGGCAGGACAAATCAAAATAGGACGTACATGGTAAACGGTAGGGAATTGAAGAATACAGTTGAACAGAGGGATCTGGGAATAACCGTGCATAGTTCCTTGAAGGTAGAATCTCATATAGATAGGGTGGTAAAGAAAGCTTTTGGTATGCTAGCCTTTATAAATCAGAGCATTGAGTATAGAAGCTGGGATGTAATGTTAAAATTGTACAAGGCATTGGTGAGACCAAATCTGGAGTATGGTGTACAATTTTGGTCGCCCAATTATAGGAAGGATGTCAACAAAATAGAGAGGGTACAGAGGAGATTTACTAGAATGTTGCCTGGGTTTCAACAGCTAAGTTACAGAGATAGGTTGAATAAGTTAGGTCTTTATTCTCTGGAGCGCAGAAGGTTAAGGGGTGACTTGATAGAGGTCTTTAAAATGATGAGAGGGATAGACAGAGTTAATGTGGACAAGCTTTTCCCTTTGAGAATAGGGAAGATTCAAACAAGAGGACATGACTTTAGAATTAAGGGACAGAGGTTTAGGGGTAACATGAGGGGGAACTTCTTTACTCAGAGAGTGGTAGCGGTGTGGAATGAGCTTCCAGTGGAAGTGGTGGCGGCAGGTTCGTTGGTATCATTTAAAAATAAATTGGATAGGCATATGGATGAGAAGGGTATGGAGGGTTATGGTATGAGTGCAGGCAGGTGGGACTAAGGGAAAAAAGTTGTTCGGCATGGACTTGAAGGGCCGAGATGGCCTGTTTCCGTGCTGTAATTGTTATATGGTTATATGGTTCTACTCGATTGTCTATCTATTCCCACACTCTTTATTTCTTTTTTCTTCCACTGTTCTTTTATTATTAAATCAAAGGTATGAAGTTGTACAAGAATGGAAATATGTATGTATGTATTAGGTACTCAAGTACCACACTATTGTACTTACTTCTAACAAAATGAACAAAAATAAGGATAGTGTTAATGTGCGGGGATCGCTGGTCGGTGCGGACTCATTTGGCTGAAGGGCCTGTTTCCGCACTGTATATCTAAACAAAACTAAATTAAACTGAACGAAACGTTGCTGTCGCTGAACTAAACATCCCAGCAGTGCATGCAACCATTGACTGGACTTGTGCCCGTAAGACCTCACCTTAATAGAACATAGATCAGGACAGCACAGGACCGTGCCCTTTGGTCCACAATGTCTGTGCTGAACTCGATGCCAAGTCCCTGTCCTGTTTTGCTTTATGTTCTAACAACCACAATCGTCTTTCGTCGATTCATAGAGTGATACAGCGTGGACACAGGCCCTTCGGCCCATCTGGCCCACACCGGCCAACATGTCACATCCACACTAGTCCCACCTGCCTGCATTTGGCCCGCCTCCCCTTAAACCTATCCCATCCATCCAACTGTCCAAAAATTTCTTAAACGTTGCAATAGAACCTGCCTCAACTACCTCCTCTGGCAGCTGGTTCCATACACCCATCTTACACTATGTGCAAGAAAGTTGCCCCTTGGGTTCTTATTAAATCTTTCCCCTGCTCAACTTAAATCGATGTTCTCCGATTCATGATTCCCCTCCTCTGAGTAAAACACACTTTGTGCATTTACCCTATCTTTTTGCCTCATGATATTGTACACCTCTATAAGTTCACCCCTCATCATCTTGTACTCCAATAAATAAAGCCCTAGCCTGCTCAACCTCTCCCCATAGTGTTGGACCTCGAGTCCTGCCAACATCCTCGTCAGTTGCTTCAGTTTGAAGGAGGCTTTCGGCCTGACATGTTGCCTATTTCCTTCGCTCCATAGATGCTGCTGCACCCGCTGAGTTTCTCCAGCACTTTTGTCTACCTTCGATCTTCCAGCATCTGCAGTTCCTCCTTAAACTCCTCGTCAGTCTTTTCTGCAGCCTTTCCAGCTTAACAATATAAGGATACCAACCAGTGCAGTGTTTTCCTACGATGCCCATTGACTCGCGCTGCCTCCGCAAGGCCAGCAGCAAAACCCAGGACCAGTCTCGCACCGCTCACTCTCTCTTCTCCACCCATCTATCAGGTAAGACGTGCAGAAGTGCAAAACTCACACCTCTAGATTCAGGGACAGTTTCTTTCCAGCTGTTATCAGGCAACTGAACCATCCTATCAACAACTGGAGAGCAGTCCACAGCTACTGTCTACTATACCTCATTGGAAACCCTCCGACTCTCTTTACTGGACTTTATCTTGCACTAAATTTTATTCCCCTCCTTGTGTATATGTTGTAAAGAGATTAGCATACAAACTTAAAGCACACGGTATTGGGGGTTCAGTATTGATGTGGATAGAGAACTGGCTAGCAGACAGGAGGCAAAGGGTAGGAGTAAACGGGTCCTTTTCAGAATGGCAGGCAGTGACTAGTGGGGTGCCGCAAGGCTCAGTGCTGGGACCCCAGCTATTTACAATATATATGAATGATCTGGATGAGGGAATTGAAGGCAACATCTCCAAATTTGCAGATGATACCAAGCTGGGGAGTATAGTTAGGTGTGAGGAGGATACTTGGAGGCTGCAGGGTGATTTGGATAGGCTGAGTGAATGGGCAGATGCATGGCAGATGCAGTATAATGTGGATAAATGTGAGGTTATCCACTTTGGTGGCAAAAACATGAGGGTAGACTATTATCTGAATGGTGGCAGATTAGGAAAGGGGGAGATGCAACGAGACCTGGGTGTCATGGTACACCAGTCATTGAAAGTAGGCATGCAGGTGCAGCAGGCAGTGAAGAAAGCAAATGGTATGTTAGCATTCATAGCGAAAGGATTTGAGTATAGGAGCAGGGAGGTTCTACTGCAGTTGTACAGGGTTTTGGTGAGGCCACACCTGGAGTATTGCGTACAGTTTTGGTCTCCAAATCTGAGGAAAGACATCCTTGCCATAGAGGGGGTACAGAGAAGATTCACCAGACTGATTCCTGGGATGTCAGGACTTTCATATGAGGAAAGATTGGATAGACTCGGCTTGTACTCGCTGGAATTTAGAAGATTGAGGGGGGATCTTATAGAAACGTACAAAATTCTTAAGGGGTTGAACAAGCTAGATGCTGGAAGATTGTTCCCGATGTTGGGGGAGTCCAGAACAAGGGGTCACAGTCTAAGGATAAGGGGGAATTCCTTTAGAACCGAAATGAGGAAAACATTCTTTACACAGAGAGTCGTGAGTCTCTGGAATTCTCTGCCACAGAAGGTAGTTGAGGCCAGTTCATTGGCTATATTTAAGAGGGCGTTAGATGTGGCACTTGTGGCTAAAGGGATCAGGGGGTATGGAGAGAAGGCAGGTACGGGATACTGAGTTGGATGATCAGCCATGATCACATTGAATGGCGGTGCAGGCTCGAAGGGCCGAATGGCCTACTCCTGCACCTATTTTCTATGTTTCTATGTTTCTATGTATCTGTACACTGATATTTGGAGCAAAGCTGTGGAGAAATCTGGAATTGGGCCTTCATGGCAAATTCCGGCATGGGCCTTGGTGACCAGGGCACTCTGGAGCGAGTGATGGTAGACACAAAATGCTGGAGAAACTCAGCGGGTGCGGCAGCCGTAGCGGCAAATTTTCATATCTTTCAGGAAATTAGCACCCTAGCCGCTAAATGAATGAGCATGGACGAAGGGGGTGTCTTCGAAACGAATGCGAGCTCACTCACAGAGACCTTCAGAGCTTCTTCACAGATATGGCTTCAAAACACAGTCCTTTGATGAATAAATGCTTTATTGCTGATAGAAAACAGTAAGATACATCCAAATTTGTTACGACTCGTTGCCACAATCTTCATCGAACTCCAGCTTATTACTTTAAACATTAGAAAACTCCTCGTGTCTCCGTTACACTGGAATGATCTCCTTTAGATCTCGCATGAACCTCGCATGGTCGAAGGGTTAACCTTCCCCATCGTCTCTCCAAACTAATCTAAAAACTACACTGTAGTGGCCACTACAGCCGCATCTATGGAGAGAAGGATTTGGCGACGTCTCTGGCCGAGACCCTTCTTCAGGCTTTTTCAGATTTCTTCAGATGTTTGGTTGCACCTTCCATCATAGCTTCTTTAATGAGATTGACATTTAATTATTCTTCCTCGAAATAACAATAACCAATTAGGGTAGCACGGTGGTGCCTTACAGCGCTTGCAGAGCCAGAGACCCGGGTTCGATCCCGACCACGGGAGCTGTCTCTATGGAATTTGTACGTTCTTCCCGTGACCTGCCTGGGCTTTTCCCGAGATCTTCGGTTTACTCCCACACTCCAAAGAGGTGCAGGTTGTAGGTTAATTGGCTTGGTATCATTGTAAATTTTCCGTAGTGTGTGTAGGTTAGTGTAAATGTGTGGACCCGTAGGGGTCTGTATCTCTAAACTAAACTAAATTGACAAAGCAAAAGCTTAAGATGAAAATGCTTATTCAGAGCAAAGCTGCATAATTGAAAAATAAGCAGTTTTGTCATTCTGAAATCCTTTGGAAATATATTATTCCGAAAAGCAGCAAGATCTTATTTATCCGATGAAGAACCTCACTATTTACATTTTCCCTTGCACTGCATTTTAGCAAGACCAATTCCATTTGGTATCAGTGAGTGTATTAGTCACCCTGTGGAAGTCAGCTCTGGGTATAATTAAACATAAGACAGACGCAAGCAGCTGGAGTAACACAGCGGGCTCTGGCAGTATTTCTGGAGGAACGGAATAGGTGACGTTTCGGGTTGAGGCCCTGCATCAGACACAAAACGTCCCACGTTCCTTCTTCTGCAGAGATGCTGCCTGACCTGTTGAGTTACTACTCAAGCTTGTTGTGTCTATCTTCGGTTTAAACCAGCATCTGCAGCTCCTGCCCACACATAATTAAGCACAGTTCCTTCCCACACATTTGGCAGATCGTATCGGTTTTGTGCAGGTGCATTTTCTTTCATTATGATCATGAGGGCTCAGTTTATGCCAAGAATGAGAAGTACCTCCAATCTTGATCATTTGCCAACTTCCATTCAGGTTGAGCAGGAAGCAACAAAGATTTGGAGAAAACATGAAGTGGCACGGTGGCGCAGCGGTAGAGTTGCTGCCTTACAGCGCCAGAGGCCCGGGTTCGATTCTGACTACGGGTGCTGTCTGTACGGAGTTTGTACGTTCTCCCCGTGACCCCTTGGGGTTTCTCTGGGTGCTCCAGTTTCCTCCAGCACTCCAAAGACGTACGCACAGGCTTGCAGGTTAATTAGCTTCAGTGAAAATTGTAAATTGACCTTATTGTGTAGGATGGTGCTTGTGTACGGGGATCGCTAGTCAGTGCGTTGTTGGTGGGCCAAAGGGCCTGTTGCCGTATAGTATTTCTGAACTAAACTAAATTAAATATTTTAAGCATTGAACACACATTCAAACCAAACATCTTCTAATTCTGCGTTATACTGCTGGATTGGTCATTAATAGGTTATCCACTTAGCCTTGATGTTTTCACCAGGACCAGGCTTAAGGCCCTGTCCCGCAGGCGACACAAGCGTGTAATTTACGCGACATCATTTACGCATCACGACGTATGACGTGCTCATCGTGCCGCGCACGTGATGCACGCATGGTGCGCATTACGCGCGCATGGCGCGTGGTGACGCAGGCAGTGACACGCGGTCGCGCGCGGCGACCCAGGATTTTGGGATGTACAAAATCTTCGCCCGCCATCTGCGTGACGTGCAAATGACGCAAAATTGGGACAAAAAATTGTCTCTGAATAAAATGGCACACCTTTGGAAACGAGATGAGGAGGAATCTCTTTGGTCAGAGGTTGGTGAAACGGTGGAATTAATTGCCACAAACGGTTGTGGAGGCCAAGGCATCAGGTGCGTTTAAGACAAGGATGGTTTAGGTTCATTGATTGGTAAAGGTGTCAAAGGTTGCAGGGAGAAGGCAGAAGAATGGAATTGAGAGGGAAAGATAGATCAGCCATGATTGAATGGCGGAGTAGACTCGATGGGCCGAACGGCCCAATTCCGCTCTTATGACTTATGAACTTATGAATTTATCCTTGCATGAGAAAAGACACTGAAGATGGGTCTCGACCCTAAATGCCACCCATTCCTTTTCTCCAGAGATGCTGCCTGTGCCGCTGAGCATTTTATGTCTATCTTCGGTTTAATAATAATAATAATAATATTTTATTGTCATTGCACATAAGTGCAAGGAGATTTGGTTTGCAACTTCCATCCGATGTCATAACTTAAACAACTAATACAATTTAGGTTTCGATACCCCGAGAACATCGTTTGTAAAAAGAACATTAGAACAGTAAAACGGTCAGGACAGAATAAAGTGCAGATGTGTCTGTGCGACGTGACCATCCAGGGGAGACAGTCCATGGGGGTGGGGGGGCACTAAGCAGGGCCGGTTCAGAGCCGCTATAGCTCTGGGGATGAAGCTGTTCCTGAGTCTGGTAGGGCGGGCGTAGAAGGCCTTGTAACGTCTGCCGGAAGGGAGTAGTTCGAACAGTCCATTACAAGGGTGAGAGGAGTCTTTATCTATGCTGACGGCCTTCCTGAGGCACCGTGTGTGGCAGATGCCCTCCAAGGCTGGTAGCGGTGTCCCAATAATCTGTTGCGCTCTGTGGACAACGCGCTGAAGAGCTCTCCTCTCCGCCTCCGTGCAGCTGAGATACCACACAGAGATGCCATACGTTAGTATGCTCTCTGTGGTGCAGCGGTAGAAGGTCGTCAGCAGCTGTTGGGGCAGACCAGTCCGTTTCAATGTTCTCAGGAAGAACAGTCTTTGCTGTGCCTTTTTGACCAGCGCAGCTGTGTTGGTGGACCATGTGAGGTCCTCTGAGATGTGAGTGCCCAGAAACTTGAAGCTGGACACTCTCTCCACACTGTCCCCGTAGATGGCGATTGGGGCGTATTCCCCATTCTGTGACCTCCTTAAACCAGCATCTGCAGTTCCTTCTCACACACTGATATTCGCACTGGATTTAAAGAGACACAAAGTGCTGGAGTACCTCAGAGGGTCTGGGTGCATCCCTGGAGAACATGGATCGGTGACGTCTCGAGTTGGGGCCTCTCTTCGGACTGAAGATGCTGGCCATCATTCTGAACACAATGGCAAGTGAAACTATTGCCCTCTCTGCACAGGATCCATTTTCTTCCATTCCTCGAATATTCACGTGCCTATCTAAAAGCCACGACCTACCTTCACTGTCAGCACCAGGCACACACTGTGTAAACAGACCTGCCCCACAAATCTCATTTAAACTTTGTGTGTAGGAAGCAACGGCAGATGCTGGTTTAAACCGAAGATAGGCACAAAAAGCTGTAACTCAGCGGGACAGGCAGCATCTCTGGAGAGAAGGAATAGGTGACGTTTCGGGTCGAGACCCTTGTTTCTCGACCCGAACATCACCGATTCCTTCTCTCCAGAGATACTGCCTGCCTCGTTGCGTTACTCCAACTTTTTGTGTCTATCTTCGTTTAAACTTTATCCCTCTCACTTAAAGCTATGCCCTCAACCCATTCATATTGGATAACACTCAGCAGTTGGCAGGGTTCCTACAAATATACCAACCGAAAAAAAGAGCCTGTGCCAGTTAGGCAATTTTTTTAGGCGACTGCCGGCAATTGTCATAGTCGTAGCAGGTCGCTGAAAAACCGGTGACTGGACCCCCCTACGACAATGTCTACAAGAATAAGGAGTAAGCCATTTAGAACGGCAACAAGGAAACACTTTTTCTCACAGAGAATAGTGAGTCTGTGGAATTCTCTGCCTCAGAGGGCGGTGGAGGCAGGTTCTCTGGATGCTCTCAAGAGAGAGCTAGATAGGGCTCTTAAAAATAGCGGAGTCAGGGGATATGGGGAGAAGGCATGAAAGGGGTTCTGATTGGGGATGATCAGCCATGATCACATTGAATGGTGGTGCTGGCTCGAAGGGCCGAATGGCCTATTCCTGCACCTATTGTCTATTGTCTATTGTATATAATGTCTACAACAAGCTACGACAACCTACCACCTAGTCGACGTCAAGCTATGGCAAGCTACCATCAACAACCGACCTATTGGGAGGTCTACCTACGACCACACCTACGACAACCCACGACCGGACAGGCGACAACCTACGACAACTGAAGTCAACTTGTGTCTACCCGCGACAAGCTACGACCCTGTCGGCGACAACTGAAGACAATTCAGTCGCCGGTACCTGTTGCCGGTTGACGTAGGTAGTCGCCAATGGAATTCACCGAAGTCAGCGCCCGGCGACAACCAATGTTCAATAAAATGTTCATAAAATAAAATAAAACAAATAGACAAATAGATAAATAGTGGGGCAAAATCAAAAACATATATAGTTCGGAGCCTATTTGGAGGTTGCAGTGATGGCTGTAGGGGAGAAGCTGTTCCTGAACCTGGACTTTACAGTTTTCAGGCTTTTTGATTCTGAGGGGAAAAAAAACCAAATACAGATTTCATTGACTGGCACAGTTGTTAATTCTCCCATTACACGGAATGAAAATGTTAGTCCCGCATGTCAGTATTCAGATGAATAGTGATGATTCCACTATCTGCTCGGTGTTAGCAATAAGGAAAGCAATTTGTACTTATGAGCAGCCAACTGGCTATTAACAAGGATGAACAAAGAGAAACATGACTGTAGGAGCTGCATACTTACTTCCGCCGTTCCTGAGATTGAATGGACTGTCAGTATATCTCCCTGCGCATTTAAATAAATATAAATTGTAGGTGCCTAATGGTTACAAGTGATGACTGGTTGGAACAATGATACCTCTTATCCGAAGCATAATAGGTCGAGGTGCCCTCTCGGTCTTGCACATCAGTTGTTGCAAGAGCGATGGCTTTTGTGATGATAATTGAGTTCAGTGGAGTTAACAAAATGTGCAGGAAAGAACTGCAGAATGCTGGTTTAAATCGAAGGTACACACAGCAATCCTGGAGTAACTCGGCGGGACAGGCAGCATCTCTGGATGGAAGGAATGGGTGAGGTTTCGGGTCGAGATGCCTACCTTCAGTTGTGTTGAGTTCAGTTTATTGTCACGTGTACCGAGGCACATGATTACATTCGAGCCATTACATTCGTGCATAGATAGATAGAAGGGAATAGATAATTAAAAGCCTGAACATGTCCTGCTCGTGTAGAAGGACAGATTCTGGTGTCTTTAGTGTCTACTGGATGTCTGAAGAAGGGTCCCGACCCGCAAAGCCACCAATCCATGTTTAGAGATACAGCGTGGAAACAGGCCCTTCGGCCCACCGAGTCCGCACCGACCAGCGATCCCCGCACACTAACACTACCCCACACACACACTAGGGACAATTTTGCATTGATCCCAAGCCAATTAACCTGCAAACCTGTACATCGTTGGAGTGTGGGAGGAAACCGAAGATCTAGTAGAAAAGCAATGCTTGTCACGGGGAGAACGTAGAAACTCCACACAGACAGCACCCGCAGTCGGGAGTAAACCTGCGAATCTGGCGCTGTGAGGCAGCAACTCTACCACTGCGCCACCGTGCCGCACACGGTGTTGCGAGAACAATGGTTTTGGGGTGCTCATTGGATGCTTGAACATGTCACACTCATGTAGAAACACAGATGCTGGTGTCCAAAGAAGTCCCAACCCGAAACATCAACTTGTTCTCCAGAGACCCGATGTTGAGATGGAAGGGGCTGGATTGAAGATTGACTCCCATCCAAATCTTTGGGTTCGAGGCTGACACAAACTGGTGAAATTAGTCCTTTAACCCACAGAGAGAAAGATTTGCTACAGAGGCAACACAGAGAAAATTAAATAAATTGTCAAATGTCTCTTGTCAAGAGTAAGGGAATCGAGGACCAGAGGACATAGGTTTAAGGTGAGGGGGAAAAGATTTAATAGGAATCTGAGGAGTAACTTTTTCACAAAAAGGGTGGTGGGTGTATGGAACGAGCTGCCAGAGGAAGTAGCTGAGGCAGGGATTAAGTAAGTAAGTAAGTAAGTTTATTGGCCAAGTATTCACATACAAGGAATTTGCCTTGGTGCTCCGCCCACAAGTAACAACATGATATACAGTGACAGTTACGAATGACTCAGAAAACACTAAACATTAATAATAATAAGACATTAATGATAAAACACCATTGATCAAGCATGTGAACCAACAAAGTACCAGATCAAAGGGAGGCTACAGATGTTTGCCTTTTGAGTAGAGCAACTACTCGTGGATAAAAACTGTTTTTATGTCTGGCTGTGGCAGCTTTGACAGTCCGGAGTCGCCTTCCAGAGGGAAGTGATTCAAAGAGTTTGTGGCCAGGGTGAGAGGGGTCAGGGATGATCTTGCCTGCTCGCTTCCTGCCCCTTGCAGTGTACAGTTCGTCAATGGAGGGAAGGTTGCAGCCAATAACCTTCTCAGCAGATCGGACGATTCGCTGCAGCCTCCTGGTGTCGTGCTTGGTGGCTGAGGCAAACCAGACCGTGATGGAGAAGGTGAGGACAGACTCTACGATTATCCCAAAGTTTAAGAAACAGTTAGACAGGTACATGGATAGGACAGGTTTGGAGGGATATGGGCCAAATGCAGGCAGGTGGGACTAGTGTAACCATATAACATATAACAATTACAGCACGGAAACAGGCCTTCTCGGCCCTTCCAGTCCGTGCCGACCATTTATTTTCCCCTAGTCCCATCTACCTGCACTCAGACCATACCCCTCCATTCCCTTCCCGTCCATATACCTATCCACTTTGTTTTTAAATGTTAAAATCGATCCTGCCTCCACCACTTCTGCTGGAAGATCATTCCACACAGCCACCACTCTCTGAGTAAAGAAGTTCCCCCTCATGTTACCCCTAAACTTCTGTCCCTTCATTCTCATGTCATGCCCTCTTGTTTGAATCTTCCCTACCCTCAATGGGAAAAGCTTATCCACATCAACTCTGTCTATCCCTTTCATCATTTTAAAGACCTCAAGCAAGTTCCCCCTTAACCTTCTGCGCTCCAAAGAATAAAGACCTAACTTGTTCAACCTTTCTCTGTAACTTAGTTGCTGGAACCCAGGCAACATTCTAGTAAATCTCCTCTGTACTCTCTCTATTTTGTTGACATCCTTCCTATAATTAGGCGACCAAAATTGTACACCATACTCCAGAATTGGTCTCACCAATGCCTTGTACAATTTTAACATTACTTCCCTCCTCCTATGTTCAATTCTGTAGATGGGACATGTGTGAGCAAGTTGGGCTGAAAGGCCGGTTTCCACGCTGTATGACTATCTCTTTAGTTTAGAGATAGAGCATGGTCCACACCAATGAACATTCACCCGTACGCTAGTTCCATCCTACACAGTAGGAGGGAGGCTAAAAGGGAGGCTAATGACTGTGGCTAATGACATACACACATGACTGCACCTCCGCCCATCACAGCAACACCATTGTCAAATTTGCAGATGACACTACGGTGGTGGGGCTCATCTCCAGGGGGGGACGAGTACGCCTATCGGGATGAGGTGGAGCAGCTGACAGTGTGGTGTGGAGAAAATAACCTGCTCCTGAACACCTTAAAGACCAAGGAGATAATAATAGACTTCAGGAAGAACAAAACAGAACTCGTACCACTAATCATCCGAGGGGACTGGGTGGAGAGGGTGGCGGATTTCCGCTTCCTGGGAATCCATATTGAGGAGGACCTGACGTGGAGCGTGAACACCTCTGCGCTGCTGAAAAAGGTCCAGCAGAGACTGCACTTCCTGAGGGTGCTCAGGAGGAATAACATCACTCAGAGACTGCTGCTGTCCTTTTATCGGTGCTCCATTGAGAGCATCCTAACATACTGTGTATGCGTGTGGTACACCAGCTGCACAGCGGCTCAGAGGAAAGCGCTCCAGAGGGCCATTGACAATGCCCAGAGGATTGTCAGCTGCCCTCTCCTTACCTTGGAAGACTTACACAGTTCCCGCTGCATCAAAAAATCCCAGAATATTATAAAGGACATTTCCCACCCCGGACACTCCCTGTTTGAACTGTTGCCGTCAGGCAGACGGTACAGATCTACAAGGACAAGGACAAACAGACTTAAAAACAGTTTTTACCCCACTGCTATAAAGGCACTAAATGTAGCCGCCAAGGAACGCGGGGACTAAGGGACTGTGGTTGGTACAGTGTGAAATCGACAGAAGGATGTAGGGTTGGGTGTTTATGCGTGCTATTTTCATATTTCATATTTATTCTAGTTGTTTATCTTTTTTAATATTTTACCTTGTATGTATCGTTAGCTTTTATGTTTGAATTTTTCACTGACTGGTTGACATTTTTAAATTTCGTTGTACATGGTTCATGTTACAATGACAATAAAGAAACTATTCTATTATATTCTAGGAGCAATTTACCGAAGCCAGCTCAGCTACAAACGCGCATGTCTTTGAAATGTGGGAGGAAACCGGAGAAAACCTGCATAGTCATTGGGAGAATGTGTCCCAAACTGCATACAGAGTACTCACAGTCAGGATTGAACCCGGGTCTCTGGCGTTGTGAGGTGGCAACTCTACCGTTGCACAACCGTGTGGCCCAAGTGTCCTTCTCTCTCTATCTGGTCAGCTAGCTGAGCCTAACCCTGTGTGACTCTGTTGCTGCACCACCCTTTGGTACTACTCTATGTCAGTCCATCAGCAAACTGTGTCCCCGCCAGTCAACCTGACACAACAGGCTTTTGATTAGGAAAAGTTTTGCTGCCTTCAGGAAACAGATCTGTCATTAAAGAGAAGAGCTGTCGAGATGATAACTGCACCTGGCAGCTAAGCTAAATGTTAAAAGCTTTTAAAGGTTCCACATTCGGCAGCAGGGGACTGGTGTCATTTCCTATTTGTAACATGTAGATTACTGAGTGAGGTTCATCAATATTTCAAGCGCTGCGGTTGCAAGCATCCGAAACAAAAAGGGTTTTATTTAAATAGTTGATTTATTGGGAGAATGTGCTTGGGGACTGTGCTCAGTGCTACTATTTTTGGTCTCCGTTTATCACGTCGACATTTCTTCAAACGGTTGGTAAAGTAAAACTGTGGTGGCGCAGCGGTAGAGTTGCTGCCTCACAGCGCCAGAGACCCAGGTTCGATCCCGACTACAGGTTCTGCCTTTGTATATTCTGCCCGTGACTGTGTGGGTTTTCTCCGAGATGTCCGGTTTCGTCCCAACAGCAAAAGACGTATAGGTTTGTAGGTTAATTGGCTTGGTATGAAAGTAAAACTGTCCCTAGTGTGTGAAGGACAGTGTTAATGTGCGGGGATCGCTGGTCGTGCTGACTCGGTGGGCCGAAGGGCCTGTTTTTGCGCTGTATCTCTAAATTAAACTAAATTAATAATTCTTTGCGAATTGTTTTCTGGTTGTGAATTAACATCCCGAGAAGTCTGTCTCTCTATCTCCACTTATGATTTATCAGACCATTTAGATACATACATTTTTCAGTTCACTATCAGGGGTTTGCTAAATCTTCAACTGAAAGTGGTCTTTCCAAGGAAGTGTCTGGAGTTAGATTTCTATCACACACGGGGCGACATGGTGGCAGCGGTAGAGTTGCTGCCTTGCAGTGTCGGAGTCCCGGGTTTGGTCCTGACTACGGACGCTGTCTGTACAGAGTTTGCACGTTCTCCCCGTGACCTGTGCGGGTTTTCTCCGAGATCTCTGGTTTCCTCCCACACTCCACAGACGTACCGGTTTGTTGGTTAATTAACGGTAAATCATCCCTAGTGTGTGTGCAGGATGGTGTGAGTGTACGGGGATTGCTGGTTGGCATGGGCATGAACAAATTTATTTCATCAGAGGACAGTGTATCTGTGGAATTTATTGCCACAGCCTGCTGTGGAGGCCGTCGTTTCTAAGACACTTATTGACAGATTCTTGATTAGTAATGGCGTTAGAGGTTATGGGGAGAAGGCATGAGAATGGGGTTAGAAACATAGAAACATAGAAATTAGGTGCAGGAGTAGGCCATTCCGCCCTTCGAGCCTGCGCCGCCATTCAATATGACCATGGCTGATCATCCAACTCAGTATCCCGTACCTGCCTTCTCTCCATACCCCCTGATCCCTTTAGCCACAAGAGCCACATCCAACTCCCTCTTGAATATAGCCAATGAACTGGCCTCAACTACCTTCTGTGGCCTACTGGAGTTATTTAACCTACAAACCTGTATGTCTACCCGGAGCATAAACCGTATAAACCGAGTCTATGCAGTCTTTGTTCATAAGACAGTCCTGACATCCCAGGAATCAGTCTGGTGAACCTTCTCTGCACTCCCTCTATGGCAATAATGTCCTTCCTCAGATTTGGAGACCAGAACTGTACGCAATACTCCAGGTGTGGTCTCACCAAGACCCTATACAACTGAAGTAGAACCTCCCTGCTCCTATACTCAAATCCTTTTGCTATGAAAGCTAACATACCATTTGCTTTCTTCACTGCCTGCTGCACCTGCATGCCTACTTTCAATGACTGGTGTACCATGACACCCAGGTCGCGCTGCATCTCCCCTTTTCCTAATCGGCCACCATTTAGATAATAGTCTGCTTTCCTATTTTTGCTACCAAAGTGGATAACCTCACATTTATCCACATTATACTGCATCTGCCAAACATTTGCCCACTCACCCAGCCTATCCAAGTCACCTTGCAGTCTCCTAGCATCCTCTTCACAGGTAACACTGCCCCACAGCTTAGTGTCATCCGCAAACTTGGAGATATTGCCTTCAACTCCCTCATCCAGATCATTAATGTATATTGTAAATAGCTGGGGTCCCAGCACTGAGCCTTGCGGCACCCCACAAGTCACTGCCTGCCATTGTGAAAAGGACCCATTTACTCCTACTCTTTGCTTCCTGTTTGCCAGCCAGTTCTCTATCCACATCAATACTGAACCCCCAATGCCATTTGCTTTAAGTTTATATACTAATCTCTTACGTGGGACCTTGTCGAAAGCTTTCTGGAAGTCCAGATACACCACATCCACTGGTTCTCCCCTATCCACGCTACTAGTTACATCCTCGAAAAATTCCACAAGATTCGTCAGACATGATTTACCTTTCGTAAAATTCGTTTACCTTTTGTTTACCTTTCAGGTTGAGAGGGAAAGATAGGGGTGGAAGATTGCAACCTTCATGTGGTCCGCCCTGTTTCGACAAATGCAATCAACCCGGCGTGCACAATCAAATAGAACACGTTGTCCCACAACTTTAGGCTGTGCACGCCATACGCAAGATGATGATGGGAAAGATAGATCAGCCATTAGTTGAGTTTGAAGATACAGCGTGGAAACAGGCCCTTTAGACCACTGTGCCCAAGCTGACCAGCGATCCCCGCACACTAACACTATCCTACACACACTGGGGAGAATTTACAATTATACCAAGCCAGTGAACCTACAAAGCTGCACGTCTTTGGAGTGTGGGGGGAAACCGGAGCTACTGGAGAAAATCCACGCAGGTCTCGGGGAGAACGTACAAATCTCTGTCCAGACAGCACCCGCAGCCAGGATTGAACCAGGGTCTCTGGCTCTGTAAGCGCTGTAAGGCAGCAACTCTACTGCTGCGCCACTTCATCTTCAAGAATTTATTTTTGCTTCTGCTTTTTAATCACTTGAAGCTCAAAGGAAATTGTTCTCCTGGATGCGTCGACATCATATCAATATCAAGATGATGGATCAAAACAGGGTTTGAAGCACAGAAGATGTTTCGTACAGTAAGGGATGAATGATCAGCAGAAGTGTTTGACAAGTGTACTTCTGGATTTAGAATGAAGGATGCACAAAGGACTGCGACTCCCAGAGGAGCAACAAAGACATTAAAACTATGAAAACAGATTAATAGATCTTAAAACTGTCACCGTGCCACCAGGCTATGTTCCAGATGACTGAGAGTTGCCAGTGCAATAGGAAATAGAAAAACATCATTTCACAATTTAGTAGTTTTTGTTAATTCATAGAAGTTGGATCTTCTTGGTAAGGTGGCATTATTACCCATTTCCTAATTGACAAAAAACCATAATGGAATCGCAGACACTTGAAAATTAAGGTGCTGGTATCCTGAGCAGAACACAGTGGAGCCAGTTAGCTCAGTTGGTTAGAGCGTGTTGCTGATAACGCCAAGGTCGTGGGTTCGATTCCCGTATGGAAAATGGAGGCAAGGGTGCACAGTTTCAAAGTTTCCTAACACATCCCAAATTTAGGCAGTTTTTGTACGTTAATTGGCTTGTGTAGATTGCACTGGTGTGTACGAGGAGGTAGAGTGTATGTGTGATTGATAGTTCGCGTGGGCCAAAGGGCCTATTTCCACGCTGTTTCTCTAAACTAGAAGTTATCCAAGGCCAGGATCTGAGAGCATCCGGGTTCAGGAATCGAAACAGGCTCAGTAATGTGAACAATTTTGGGCACCATATCTGAGGAAGGATGTGCTGGCTTACAAGAATTTACAACAAGGTTTACAAGAATGATCCCAGGAATGAGTGGGTTAACATATGACTGGGTTAAATAAAACTATATTTAAGAGGGAGTTAGATGTGACCCTTGTGGCTAAGGGGATCAGAGGGTATGGAGAGAAGGCAGGTACGGGATACTGAGTTGGATGATCAGCCATGATCATATTGAATGGCGGTGCAGGCTCGAAGGGCTGAATGGCCTACTCCTGCACCTAATTTCTATGTTTCTATGAGTGTTTGACGGCACTGGGCCTGTACTCGCTAGAGTTTAGAACGTTGATGGGGGACCTCATTGAAACGTACCGAACAGTGAAAGGATGTGGAGAGGATGTTTCCACGAGTGGGAGAGTCTCGGATGAGTCATAGCCTCAGAATTAAAGGTTGCTCCTTTTGGGAAGATGAGAACGAATATAGGGCCGTGAATCTGTGGAATCCGTTGCCACAGAAGGCTGTGGAGGCTGTCAATGGCCCATTCTCATGCCTCCTCCCCATGACCCCAGTACTCGTCAAAACATGTTGAGGCAGAGATAGATAGATATTTGATTAGTACGGGTGTCATGGGTTATGGGGAGGGCAGGAGAATGGGGTTAGCAGGGAGAGATGGATCAGCCATGATTGAATTGTGCAGTAGAGTTGATGGGCCGAATGGCCTAATTCTGCTCCTATTCCTTATGACCTTATGAATCAGTACTCAGTTTATTCGTACTATCCTGTCACTTCCCCTCACTAACTTGGCAGGTCCAATCAAATCATCCTTTTATGTTCTAATGTCACGGGAATACAAACTCTATTTTGTGTTATTATTTTACATTTGGAATCAGGAGAACATACCGATGACCTATAAAAAATGTAGCTGTGACAGGAGAAACAACCTTGATTAAAAATATTTGAAGAATGAGGTCCAGTCAAGGCAAGTTTATTGTCAGAGGCACAAGTAACGTAAGATGCAGGTACAATGAGAAACGTCTCATTGTTTGGAGCAGGATCACAGGCACCTAGGCTCAGAGAACTCTCAAACCATACAGCACACCTCCAGATTCAGGGACAGTTTCTTCCCAGCTGGTATCAGGCAACTGAACCATCCCACCCCAACTAGAGAGCGTTCCTCAGCTAATATCCATCTCATTGAAGACCCTCGGAATACCTTTAACTGGACTTTACCTTGCACTAAACGTTATTCCCTTTTATCAAGCTTCTGTTCGGGGTGGAAGATTGCAACCTTCACGTGGTCCGCCCTGTTTCGACTAATGCAATCAACTCGACGTGCACAAAGGGAAGATCAAATAGACCAAGTTGTCCCACAACTTTAGGCTGTGCACGCCACACGAAAGAAGAAGAAGTCTGTGTACACTGTGGTGGTGGTGTAGGTGTGGTGGGATGATTCAGTTGCTTGATACCAGTGGATGTCTCGATTGTAATCAAATGTATTTCTGCTGGCTGGTTAGCACGCAACTAAAGCTTTTCACTGTACCTCAGTAAAATGTGTCAATAAACTAAACTAAACTAAACTAAACAATAAATTATACATTAGTGCAAAACACAGTTAGTTTGAGTTTAGTTTATTGTCACGTGTACCGAGGTAGAGTGAAAAGCTTTGGTTGGGTGCTAACCAGTCAGCGGAATGAGGAAACTCAGTGGAAAGACAATATATGATTACATGATAAAGGTAATAATGTGAATAATGTTACAGTGAATGACGTTTAGTGCAAGATAAAGTCTAGTAAAGTCTGATCAAACATGAGGTCGATAGTAGTTCAGCGCTGCTATCTAGTTGTGGTAGGATGGTTCAGTTGCCTGATAACAGCTGGGAAGAAACTGTCCCTGAATCTGGAAGTGTGCGTTTTCACACTTCTGTACCATTTGCCCAACGGTAGAGGGGAGACGAGGGAGTGGCCAGGGTGCGATTCATCCTTGATTATGCTGCTGGCCTTGCCAAGGCAGCCTGAGGTATAAATGGAGGTTGGTTTGTGTGATGGTCTGGGCTGCGTCCACAATCCTCTGCAATTTCTTGTGGTCTTGGATGGAGCTGTTCCCCAACCATGTCATGATGCATCCTGATAAAATGCGTTCTACGGCACATCTTTAAGTTGTTTAGTTTATAGATATACGGTGCAGAAACAGGCCCTAGGGCCCACCGGGTCCGCACATTACCACTATCCGACACACACTACGGACAATTTTCATTTATAACAAGCCAATTGACCTGCAAGCCTGTACGTCTTTGGAGTGTGGGAGGAAAGCGAAGATCTCCGAGAAAACCCACGCTGGTCACAAGGAGAACGAACAAACTCCGTACATGAAGTCAGGATCGAACCCGGGTCTCTGGCCCTGTTAGGCAGCAACTCTACCACTGTGCCACCGTGTTAGGTGTTAGGAAACAAGACAATGATAGTGTAAGAGGTGGTCCATTATGTTCCATCGCTGCGGAAGGATTACAAATGTGCAAGTCGGGTCAAGAACCTGATGGTTGTCGGAAGGATAGGCACAAAATGCTGGAGTAACTCAACGGGACAGGCAGCATCTCTGGAGAGAAGGAATGGGTGACGTTTTGGGTCGAGACCCTTCTACAGAAGGATTAAGTAGCTATTCCTGTACCTTCTGGTTTGGGACATCAGGCTTCTGTTCCTCATGCTCAATGGTTGCAACAAGAAGTGGGTGTGTTAAGACTTCGATATGTTAAATATGAAGAACATTGAAGCACATAACTTCATGAACGTCTGAATGATTTGTTTCGATGCTGTGAATGATGTAACCCATGTACTGTAGCGATCTCATGCCTTATGCTTCCAATGCCCTGCTCCATGACTAGCCAACCACAACCTTGAACCTCTTTGGATGCTTCAGCAATAAATAAGGCAATAAAACACTTGAGCGACAGAGAGAGGGAGCAGTAACAGCTGAAGGGAGCAGTTTTTATTCTCTTTCCTGGAATCTTAATGATCTTATCCATGTTAGCATCTTCCAATAATCTGCACATCTAAAGATTGAAAAGCCATCATCTTCTTACCAGGATACAACACAAAGTGTTTTGTTTAGTTTTGTATCTTAGTTTAGTTTAGAGATACAGCGCGGAACAGGCCATTCGGCCCACCGGGTCCGCGCCGACCAGCATTCCCCGCCCATTAACACCCACTAGGGACAATTTTTACATTTACCAAGCCAATTAACCTACAGACCTGTATGGCTTTGGAGTGTGGGAGGAAACAGGGTCACGCGGTGAAAACCCACACAGGTCACGGGGAGAACGTACAAACTCCGTACAGACAGCACCCTCAGTCGGGATCGAACCTGGGTCTCCGGCACTTCATTCATTGTAAGGCAGCAACTCTACCCCTGCGCCACCGTGACTGCCCTGGAGCGGAGTGCCTGAGTGCTGGAGCAACTGTTTACCAGACTCTGTTACGAATGAATGGATGATTCTTCATTGTCACATGTGGCAAGTCACAGTGATATTCTTTATTTTGAAAATCCAAGGTATGCAATTAAAGGACGTTCCTTTGGGAAGGGGAGGAGGGGGAATTTCTTAAGTCAGAGGGTGGTGAATCGGAGGTATTCATCGTCACAGAAGGCTATGGGGGCCAAGTCAATGGATATTTCTAAGGCAGAGATAGATAGATTCCTGATTGGCACAGGTGTCAGGGGTTCTGGAGAGAAGGCAGGAGAATGGGATTAACACAATTTTAACGCAAACCAGTTTTAGCGCATTCCATTTTGGGCCCCCTTAGTTATCGGTGATTCCCCCCTAAGCCGAGTCCCCCTTTGTTCTCCCTCTCGGCGACTCCCCCGCCCCCCCCCCCCCCACGCTGGACTCCCCCCCCCCCATATCTACATACGAGCACAATGATGCCATGAGTACCCAATCCCTACGAGATTTCACATTAACAATTTGGGGACAATTAGGTCAAAGAGAGAATAATTCGAGAACTTTACAAATATCACCAAATGGGTTGTTAGAAAGGTAAATACCAAAGATACTAGAGGAGGTAGTATACTAAAGGAGCTAGTATACTGGAGGAGCTAGTATACTGGAGGAGCTAGTATACTCGAGGAGCTAGTATACTCGAGGAGCTAGTATACTGGAGGAGCTAGTATACTCGAGGAGCTAGTATACTCGAGGAGCTAGTATACTGGAGCTAGTATACTGGAGGAGCTAGTATACTCGAGGAGCTAGTATACTGGAGGAGCTAGTATACTGGAGCTAGTATACTCGAGGAGCTAGTATACTCGAGGAGCTAGTATACTGGAGCTAGTATACTGGAGGAGCTAGTATACTCGAGGAGCTAGTATACTGGAGGAGCTAGTATACTGGAGCTAGTATACTGGAGCTAGTATACTGGAGCTAGTATACTGGAGGAGCTAGTATACTGGAGGAGCTAGTATACAGGAGCTAGTATACTGGAGGAGCTAGTATACTGGAGCTAGTATACTGGAGGAGCTAGTATACTGGAGGAGCTAGTATACTGGAGCTAGTATACTGGAGCTAGTATACTGGAGCTAGTATACTGGAGCTAGTATACTGGAGGAGCTAGTATACTGGAGCTAGTATACTGGAGCTAGTATACTGGAGGAGCTAGTATACTGGAGGAGCTAGTATACTGGAGGAGCTAGTATACAGGAGGAGCTAGTATACTAGAGGAGCTAGTATACTGGAGGAGCTAGTATACTGGAGCTAGTATACTCGAGGAGCTAGTATACTGGAGCTAGTATACTGGAGGAGCTAGTATACTGGAGCTAGTATACTGGAGGAGCTAGTATACTGGAGCTAGTATACTGGAGCTAGTATACTGGAGCTAGTATACTGGAGCTAGTATACTGGAGCTAGTATACTGGAGGAGCTAGTATACTGGAGGAGCTAGTATACTGGAGCTAGTATACTGGAGGAGCTAGTATACTGGAGGAGCTAGTATACTGGAGGAGCTAGTATACTGGAGCTAGTATACTGGAGGAGCTAGTATACTGGAGGAGCTAGTATACTGGAGCTAGTATACAGGAGGAGCTAGTATACTGGAGGAGCTAGTATACTGGAGGAGCTAGTATACTGGAGCTAGTATACTCGAGGAGCTAGTATACTCGAGGAGCTAGTATACTGGAGCTAGTATACTGGAGGAGCTAGTATACTGGAGCTAGTATACTGGAGGAGCTAGTATACTGGAGGAGCTAGTATACTGGAGGAGCTAGTATACTGGAGGAGCTAGTATACTGGAGCTAGTATACTGGAGGAGCTAGTATACTGGAGCTAGTATACTGGAGGAGCTAGTATACTGGAGGAGCTAGTATACTGGAGCTAGTATACTGGAGGAGCTAGTATACTGGAGCTAGTATACTAGAGGAGCTAGTATACTGGAGGAGCTAGTATACTGGAGCTAGTATACTGGAGGAGCTAGTATACTGGAGGAGCTAGTATACTGGAGGAGCTAGTATACTGGAGGAGCTAGTATACTGGAGGAGCTAGTATACTGGAGCTAGTATACTGGAGGAGCTAGTATACTGGAGGAGCTAGTATACTGGAGCTAGTATACTGGAGGAGCTAGTATACTCGAGGAGCTAGTATACTGGAGGAGCTAGTATACTGGAGCTAGTATACTGGAGCTAGTATACTGGAGCTAGTATACTGGAGGAGCTAGTATACTCGAGGAGCTAGTATACTGGAGCTAGTATACTGGAGGAGCTAGTATACTCGAGGAGCTAGTATACTGGAGGAGCTAGTATACTGGAGCTAGTATACTGGAGCTAGTATACTGGAGCTAGTATACTGGAGGAGCTAGTATACTGGAGGAGCTAGTATACTGGAGCTAGTATACTGGAGGAGCTAGTATACTGGAGGAGCTAGTATACAGGAGCTAGTATACTGGAGGAGCTAGTATACTGGAGGAGCTAGTATACTGGAGCTAGTATACTGGAGCTAGTATACTGGAGCTAGTATACTGGAGCTAGTATACTGGAGGAGCTAGTATACTGGAGCTAGTATACTGGAGCTAGTATACTGGAGGAGCTAGTATACTGGAGGAGCTAGTATACTGGAGGAGCTAGTATACTGGAGGAGCTAGTATACTGGAGGAGCTAGTATACTGGAGGAGCTAGTATACTGGAGGAGCTAGTATACAGGAGGAGCTAGTATACTGGAGCTAGTATACTGGAGCTAGTATACTGGAGGAGCTAGTATACTGGAGGAGCTAGTATACTAGAGGAGCTAGTATACTGGAGGAGCTAGTATACTGGAGCTAGTATACTCGAGGAGCTAGTATACTCGAGGAGCTAGTATACTGGAGCTAGTATACTGGAGGAGCTAGTATACTGGAGCTAGTATACTGGAGGAGCTAGTATACTGGAGCTAGTATACTGGAGCTAGTATACTGGAGCTAGTATACTGGAGCTAGTATACTGGAGCTAGTATACTGGAGGAGCTAGTATACTGGAGGAGCTAGTATACTGGAGCTAGTATACTGGAGGAGCTAGTATACTGGAGGAGCTAGTATACTGGAGGAGCTAGTATACTGGAGCTAGTATACTGGAGGAGCTAGTATACTGGAGGAGCTAGTATACAGGAGGAGCTAGTATACTGGAGGAGCTAGTATACTGGAGGAGCTAGTATACTGGAGGAGCTAGTATACAGGAGGAGCTAGTATACTGGAGCTAGTATACTGGAGCTAGTATACTGGAGCTAGTATACTGGAGCTAGTATACTGGAGGAGCTAGTATACTGGAGGAGCTAGTATACTGGAGCTAGTATACTGGAGGAGCTAGTATACTGGAGGAGCTAGTATACTGGAGGAGCTAGTATACTGGAGCTAGTATACTGGAGGAGCTAGTATACTGGAGCTAGTACACTGGAGGAGCTAGTATACTGGAGGAGCTAGTATACAGGAGGAGCTAGTATACTGGAGGAGCTAGTATACTGGAGGAGCTAGTATACTGGAGGAGCTAGTATACAGGAGGAGCTAGTATACTGGAGCTAGTATACTGGAGCTAGTATACTGGAGGAGCTAGTATACTGGAGGAGCTAGTATACTAGAGGAGCTAGTATACTGGAGGAGCTAGTATACTGGAGCTAGTATACTCGAGGAGCTAGTATACTCGAGGAGCTAGTATACTGGAGCTAGTATACTGGAGGAGCTAGTATACTGGAGCTAGTATACTGGAGGAGCTAGTATACTGGAGCTAGTATACTGGAGCTAGTATACTGGAGCTAGTATACTGGAGCTAGTATACTGGAGCTAGTATACTGGAGGAGCTAGTATACTGGAGGAGCTAGTATACTGGAGCTAGTATACTGGAGGAGCTAGTATACTGGAGGAGCTAGTATACTGGAGGAGCTAGTATACTGGAGCTAGTATACTGGAGGAGCTAGTATACTGGAGGAGCTAGTATACTGGAGGAGCTAGTATACTGGAGCTAGTATACTCGAGGAGCTAGTATACTCGAGGAGCTAGTATACTGGAGCTAGTATACTGGAGGAGCTAGTATACTGGAGCTAGTATACTGGAGGAGCTAGTATACTGGAGGAGCTAGTATACTGGAGCTAGTATACTGGAGGAGCTAGTATACTGGAGGAGCTAGTATACTGGAGGAGCTAGTATACTGGAGCTAGTATACTGGAGGAGCTAGTATACTGGAGCTAGTATACTAGAGGAGCTAGTATACTGGAGGAGCTAGTATACTGGAGCTAGTATACTGGAGGAGCTAGTATACTGGAGGAGCTAGTATACTGGAGGAGCTAGTATACTGGAGGAGCTAGTATACAGGAGGAGCTAGTATACTGGAGGAGCTAGTATACAGGAGGAGCTAGTATACTAGAGGAGCTAGTATACTGGAGGAGCTAGTATACTGGAGGAGCTAGTATACTGGAGGAGCTAGTATACAGGAGGAGCTAGTATACTAGAGGAGCTAGTATACTGGAGGAGCTAGTATACTGGAGGAGCTAGTATACTGGAGGAGCTAGTATACTGGAGCTAGTATACTGGAGCTAGTATACTGGAGGAGCTAGTATACTGGAGCTAGTATACTGGAGGAGCTAGTATACTGGAGCTAGTATACTGGAGGAGCTAGTATACTGGAGCTAGTATACTGGAGCTAGTATACTGGAGGAGCTAGTATACTGGAGGAGCTAGTATACAGGAGGAGCTAGTATACTAGAGGAGCTAGTATACTGGAGGAGCTAGTATACTGGAGGAGCTAGTATACTGGAGGAGCTAGTATACTGGAGGAGCTAGTATACAGGAGGAGCTAGTATACAGGAGGAGCTAGTATACTGGAGCTAGTATACTGGAGCTAGTATACTGGAGGAGCTAGTATACTGGAGCTAGTATACTGGAGGAGCTAGTATACTGGAGCTAGTATACTGGAGCTAGTATACTGGAGGAGCTAGTATACTGGAGCTAGTATACTGGAGGAGCTAGTATACTGGAGCTAGTATACTGGAGGAGCTAGTATACTGGAGCTAGTATACTGGAGCTAGTATACTGGAGGAGCTAGTATACTGGAGGAGCTAGTATACAGGAGGAGCTAGTATACTGGAGCTAGTATACTGGAGCTAGTATACTGGAGGAGCTAGTATACTGGAGCTAGTATACTGGAGGAGCTAGTATACTGGAGCTAGTATACTGGAGGAGCTAGTATACTGGAGCTAGTATACTGGAGCTAGTATACTGGAGGAGCTAGTATACTGGAGGAGCTAGTATACTGGAGGAGCTAGTATACTGGAGCTAGTATACTGGAGCTAGTATACTGGAGGAGCTAGTATACTGGAGCTAGTATACTGGAGGAGCTAGTATACTGGAGCTAGTATACTGGAGCTAGTATACTGGAGGAGCTAGTATACTGGAGGAGCTAGTATACTGGAGCTAGTATACTGGAGGAGCTAGTATACTGGAGGAGCTAGTATACTGGAGGAGCTAGTATACAGGAGGAGCTAGTATACTAGAGGAGCTAGTATACTGGAGGAGCTAGTATACTGGAGCTAGTATACTGGAGGAGCTAGTATACTGGAGGAGCTAGTATACTGGAGCTAGTATACTGGAGGAGCTAGTACACTGGAGGAGCTAGTATACTGGAGGAGCTAGTATACTGGAGCTAGTATACTGGAGGAGCTAGTATACTGGAGGAGCTAGTATACTGGAGGAGCTAGTATACTGGAGGAGCTAGTATACTGGAGGAGCTAGTATACTGGAGGAGCTAGTATACTGGAGGAGCTAGTATACTGGAGGAGCTAGTATACTGGAGGAGCTAGTATACTGGAGGAGCTAGTATACTGGAGGAGCTAGTATACTGGAGGAGCTAGTATACTGGAGGAGCTAGTATACTGGAGGAGCTAGTACACTGGAGGAGCTAGTATACTGGAGCTAGTATACTGGAGGAGCTAGTATACAGGAGGAGCTAGTATACTGGAGGAGCTAGTATACTGGAGGAGCTAGTATACTGGAGCTAGTATACTGGAGGAGCTAGTATACTGGAGCTAGTATACTGGAGGAGCTAGTATACTGGAGGAGCTAGTATACTGGAGGAGCTAGTATACTGGAGGAGCTAGTATACTGGAGCTAGTATACTGGAGGAGCTAGTATACTGGAGGAGCTAGTATACTGGAGGAGCTAGTATACTGGAGGAGCTAGTATACTGGAGCTAGTATACTGGAGCTAGTATACTCGAGGAGCTAGTATACTGGAGGAGCTAGTATACTGGAGCTAGTATACTGGAGGAGCTAGTATACTGGAGGAGCTAGTATACTGGAGGAGCTAGTATACTGGAGCTAGTATACTGGAGGAGCTAGTATACTGGAGGAGCTAGTATACTGGAGCTAGTATACTGGAGCTAGTATACTCGAGGAGCTAGTACACTGGAGGAGCTAGTATACTGGAGCTAGTATACTGGAGGAGCTAGTATACTGGAGGAGCTAGTATACTGGAGCTAGTATACTGGAGGAGCTAGTATACTGGAGGAGCTAGTATACTGGAGGAGCTAGTATACTGGAGGAGCTAGTATACTGGAGGAGCTAGTATACTGGAGGAGCTAGTATACTGGAGGAGCTAGTATACTGGAGGAGCTAGTATACTGGAGGAGCTAGTATACTGGAGGAGCTAGTATACTGGAGGAGCTAGTATACTGGAGGAGCTAGTATACTGGAGGAGCTAGTATACTGGAGGAGCTAGTATACTCGAGGAGCTAGTATACTGGAGCTAGTATACTCGAGGAGCTAGTATACTGGAGGAGCTAGTATACTGGAGGAGCTAGTATACTGGAGGAGCTAGTATACTGGAGGAGCTAGTATACTGGAGGAGCTAGTATACTGGAGGAGCTAGTATACTGGAGCTAGTATACTGGAGGAGCTAGTATACTAGAGGAGGTAGTATACTGGAGGAGCTAGTATACTGGAGGAGCTAGTATACTGGAGGAGGTAGTATACTGGAGGAGCTAGTATACTAGAGGAGCTAGTATACTGGAGCTAGTATACTGGAGCTAGTATACTGGAGGAGCTAGTACACTGGAGGAGCTAGTATACTGGAGCTAGTATACTGGAGCTAGTATACTGGAGGAGCTAGTATACTGGAGGAGCTAGTATACTAGAGGAGGTAGTATACTGGAGGAGCTAGTATACTAGAGGAGGTAGTATACTGGAGGAGCTAGTACACTGGAGGAGCTAGTATACTGGAGGAGCTAGTATACTGGAGGAGCTAGTATACTAGAGGAGGTAGTATACTGGAGGAGCTAGTACACTGGAGGAGCTAGTATACTGGAGGAGCTAGTATACTGGAGGAGCTAGTATACTGGAGGAGCTAGTATACTGGAGGAGCTAGTATACTGGAGGAGCTAGTACACTGGAGGAGCTAGTATACTGGAGCTAGTATACTGGAGCTAGTATACTGGAGGAGCTAGTATACTGGAGGAGCTAGTATACTGGAGGAGCTAGTATACTGGAGCTAGTATACTGGAGGAGCTAGTATACTGGAGGAGCTAGTATACTGGAGCTAGTATACTGGAGGAGCTAGTATACTGGAGGAGCTAGTATACTGGAGGAGCTAGTATACTGGAGCTAGTATACTGGAGGAGCTAGTATACTGGAGCTAGTATACTGGAGGAGCTAGTATACTGGAGGAGCTAGTATACTGGAGGAGCTAGTATACTGGAGGAGCTAGTATACTCGAGGAGCTAGTATACTGGAGGAGCTAGTATACTGGAGGAGCTAGTATACTGGAGGAGCTAGTATACTGGAGGAGCTAGTATACTGGAGGAGCTAGTATACTGGAGGAGCTAGTATACTGGAGGAGCTAGTATACTGGAGGAGCTAGTATACAGGAGGAGCTAGTATACTAGAGGAGCTAGTATACTGGAGGAGCTAGTATACTCGAGGAGCTAGTATACTGGAGGAGCTAGTATACTGGAGAAGCTAGTATACTGGAGGAGGTAGTATACTAGAGGAGGTAGTATACTAGAGGAGCTAGTATACTAGAGGAGCTAGTATACTGGAGGAGCTAGTATACTGGAGAAGCTAGTATACTGGAGGAGGTAGTATACTAGAGGAGGTAGTATACTAGAGGAGCTAGTATACTGGAGAAGCTAGTATACTGGAGGAGGTAGTATACTAGAGGAGGTAGTATACTAGAGGAGCTAGTATACTGGAGAAGCTAGTATACTGGAGGAGGTAGTATACTAGAGGAGCTAGTATACTAGAGGAGCTAGTATACTAGAGGAGGTAGTATACTAGAGGAGCTAGTATACTGGAGAAGCTAGTATACTAGAGGAGCTAGTATACTAGAGGAGCTAGTATACTAGAGGAGCTAGTATACTAGAGGAGCTAGTATACTGGAGGAGCTAGTATACTGGAGCTAGTATACTAGAGGAGCTAGTATACTGGAGGAGCTAGTATACTGGAGGAGCTAGTATACTGGAGGAGCTAGTATACTGGAGCTAGTATACTAGAGGAGCTAGTATACTGGAGAAGCTAGTATACTGGAGCTAGTATACTGGAGGAGCTAGTATACTAGAGGAGCTAGTATACTGGAGAAGCTAGTATACTGGAGCTAGTATACTAGAGGAGCTAGTATACTGGAGAAGCTAGTATACTGGAGAAGCTAGTATACTGGAGGAGCTAGTATACTGGAGGAGCTAGTATACTAGAGGAGCTAGTATACTAGAGGAGCTAGTATACTAGAGGAGCTAGTATACTAGAGGAGCTAGTATACTGGAGAAGCTAGTATACTGGAGCTAGTATACTAGAGGAGCTAGTATACTGGAGGAGCTAGTATACTGGAGAAGCTAGTATACTGGAGGAGCTAGTATACTAGAGGAGCTAGTATACTAGAGGAGCTAGTATACTAGAGGAGCTAGTATACTGGAGAAGCTAGTATACTGGAGGAGGTAGTATACTAGAGGAGGTAGTATACTAGAGGAGCTAGTATACTGGAGAAGCTAGTATACTGGAGGAGCTAGTATACTAGAGGAGCTAGTATACTAGAGGAGCTAGTATACTAGAGGAGCTAGTATATTTGGTAAATACTGTGCACATACATCAATTGTTCAACCATGGCATTTTTCAAGCTGCCTAAACTTGTTGTCTCATTCATTTTTTAAAGCTTAATATATTTTCTGTATGGCATGCATTTAATAATGCAGCATAACAGCTTTTTAATATATTACCTGAGTTATTTGTCATTAGCTTTGGAGTTGTGTATCAGGTCTCTCTAATTCATTGGGATAGAAGGCAGACCTGCCTCAAATCCATTGGTAGGAATCATATAGATTCATACAGTGTAGAAACAGGCCCTTCGGCCCAACTTGCCCACAATGGCCAACATGTCATTGAGGAATTGAGGAATGCTGTGGAACAGACGGATCTAGGAATAACTGTGCATAGTTCCCTGAAGGTGGAATCGCATGTAGATAGGGTGGTAAAGAAAGCTTTTGGTGTGCTGGCCTTTATAAATCAGAGCATTGAATATAGGAGTAGGGAAGTAATGTTAAAATTGTACAACGCATTGGTAAGACCAATTCTGGAGTATGGTGTACAATTTTTGTCACCTAATTATAGGAAGAATGTCAAAAAATAGAGAGAGTACAAAGGAGATTTACTAGAATGTTGCCTGGGTTCCAGCAACTAAGTTACAAAGAGAGGTTGAACAAGTTAGGTATTTATTCTTTGGAGCGCAGAAGGTTAAGGGGGAACTTGATTGAGGTCTTTAAAATGATGAAAGGGATAGACAGAGTTGACGTGGATAAGCTTTTCCCATTGAAGATTCAAACAAGAGGGCATGACATGAGAATTAAGGGACAGAAGTTTAGGGGTAACATGAGGGGGAACTTCTTTACTCAGAGAGTGGTTGCTGTGTGGAATGAGCTTTAAGCAGAAGTGGTGGAGGCAGGTTCGAATTTAACATTTAAAAGTAAAGTGGATAGGTATATGGACGGGAAGGGAATGGAGGGGTATGGTCTGAGTGCAGGTAGATGGGACTAGGGGAAATTAAATGGTCGGCACGGACTGGAAGGGCCGAGAGGGCCTGTTTCCGTGCTGTAATTGTTATATGTTATATGTCTCATCTACACCAGTCCCACCTGCCTGAGTTTGGCCCATATCCCTCTAAACCCGTCCTATCCATGAACCTGTCCAAATGTGTTGACAGTACCTGCCTCAACTATCTCCTCCAGCAGCTTGTTCCATACACCCAACACCCTCTGCTTGAAATCATAATCAGTTTTGATATTTCCAGCCATGGTGAAGCCAAATGATCACCACTGTTCATAAGTGATAGGAGCACAATTAGGCCATTTGGCCGATCAAGTCTATTCTGCCATTCAATCTTGGCTGATCTATCTCTCCCTCCGAACCCCATTCTTCTGCCATAACCCCTGATACCCGTGATAATCAAGAATCTTTAGATATCTGCCTTAAGAAATATATATTGACGTGGCCTCCACAGCATTCTGTGGCAAAGAATTCCACAGATTCACCACCCTCTGACTAAATAAATTCCTCCTCATCTCCTTCCTAAAGGTACGTCCTTTAGTTGCGAGGAAGACAAAAATGCTGGAGAAACTCAGCGGGTGAGGCAGCATCTATGGAGCGAAGGAATAGGTGACGTTTCGGGTCGAGACCCTTCTTCAGACTGATGTGGGGGTGGGGGAGCGAGAAGCTGAAAGGAAGAGGCGGAGACAGTGGGCTGTGGGAGAGCTGGGAAGGGGTGGGGAAAGAGGGAGAAAGCAAGGACTGCCTGAAATTGGAGACCTTTCTGTTCTGTGCCTCCTCCACGGCCAGAGTGAGTCCCACTGTAAATTGGAGGAGCAGCACCTCATATTTCGCTTGGGTAGTTTACACCCTAGCGGTATGAACATTGACTTCTCCAATTTCAGGTAGTCCCTGCTTTCTCCCTCTTTCCCCTCCCCTTTCCAGCTCTCCCACAGCCCACTTTCTCTGCCTCTTCCTTTCTTCTTCCCGCCTCCCTCCCCCCCAGCCCCACATCAGTCTGAAGAAGGGTCTCGACCCAAAACGTCGTCTAGTCCTTCACTCCATAGATGCTGCCTCACCCGCTGAGTTTCTCCATCATTTTTGTCTACCTTCGATTTTTCCAGCATCTGCAGTTCCTTCTTAAACATGCTTTAATTTTGACGCTATAACCTCCAGCCCTTCCCAGGCTTTCTGTTTGTATTTATCTTTCTTGTCCATTCATAAAATATCCTAGCATTTTGTTTTAAAACATGTGCTTTATAAAAATGTCCTTGGAATTATGTTGTAACCCACTTCTCACTGTATCATTATGGCTGGTCGGGTGAATTGCGAGGCACATTCTTTAAACGGTTGCCTTATTTCTTCTGTTGCCCATGCATTTATTAGGAGACTTTGGGCTGTAGAAATGCAATTCAGCTCGTCTAGTGTGAAGGTTGCTCATATGATTCATTGCATCCCTGATTTAGTGGTTGTTCAAGTCAATGGCATGAAGATTGCAAGCTGTTTCAATGGACCACACTTCCCTGCAAACCAGATTTTCCAATGCATAAGAGGAGGAGAAGTCTCTCAGAATGACTTTGAAGTATTAATTTAGTGTAGAGTGAGAGTCACAGAATCGTACTGCATAGAAACAGACCCTTTTGCCCAACTTGCCCACTCCGGCCAATATGTCCCATCTACACTTTCGTATGAGGAAAGACTGGATAGACTCGGCTTGTACTCGCTAGAATTTAGAAGATTGAGGGGGGATCTTATAGAAACTTACAAAATTCTTAAGGAGTTGGACAGGCTAGATGCAGGAAGATTGTTCCTGATGTTGGGGAGGTCCAGAACAAGGGGTCACAGTTTAAGGATAAGGGGGAAATCCTTTAGGACCAAGATGAGAAAAACATTTTTCACACAGAGAGTGGTGAGTCTCTGGAATTCTCTGCCACCGAAGGTAGCTGAGGCCAGTTCATTGGCTATATTTAAGAGGGAGTTAGATGTGGTCCTAGTGGCCAAAGGGATCAGGGGGTATGGAAAGAAAGCAGGTACAGGATACTGAGTTGGATGATCAGCCATGATCATATTGATGACGGTGCAGGCTTGAAGGACCGAATGGCCTACTCCTGCACCTATTTTCTATATTTCTATGTTTCTATGTTACACTAATCCCATCTGGCTGTGTTTGTCCCATATCTCTCTAAACCTGTCCAATTCATGTACCTGTTTAAATGTTTCTTATACATTACATTGGTACATGCCTCAACTATTTCCTACAGCAGCTCGTTCCATACACCCACCACCCTTTGTGAGAAAAAGTTACCCCTCAGTTTCCTATTAAATCTTTCCCACCCTCACCTTAAACCTGTGTCCCCTGGTTCTTGGTTCTCTGGGCAAGAGGCTTTGCGTGTCTGCCCCATCTATTCTTCACCTGATTTTGTACACCTCTGTAAGATCAAATTGTAGCTCAATCACTGTAAAGTACCAGTTTTACTTCGGAGTCACGTGAGTGACTACGTGAAGAAGCCCGCCAGCCCGCATGCGCGTCAATACGTCTAACGCATTAGGGGGCCACGACTGGTTGGTAGGCGCGTCGCTCCTCCAGCGGTAAGTTTAAAAGACCCACAGGTAAGTTCTCAAACTTATTCTGAGGCCGTTTGTTCGCTAAGTCTTGATTGCAGCGCTTCAAGTACGAACAATGATCCACAAATCAAGGTGAAGTCCAGACGGGCCGCGGGGAGACCAGCTACGGAAGACCGTGGGAGTGCGGTTCGCGGGCGGCCGTCGATTTCACCATCCGGGCTGCTGGCTGCGCAGCCAGCGTCTTCAGACTTGGTGCCTATGGAGAGCACCTTGGCTACCCCGAGAGGTGGGAAAGCCACACAAAAGTCCAACAGGCCTATCGACTCGGATGAGTCAGGCCAGGAGGGGTCGCCTCCTATATTGGGTAGTGTCTTCGGACGTCAATCCCGGATGGAGCATCTGATGGAAGGGATGCTCCATCACGATATACTCCAAGGAACGGAGTCATATCAGCGCGGGTCTCGGGGGCCCACGGCAGCGCCTGGTGCAGGGCTGCATAATGTCTCCCTCTCTGAGGAGGGGAGCATACGGAGTCAGTTTTGGGCTGACTCGGAGTTCGGTGGTATGTCCGGGGAGCACACCCCGATGCACGAGCTGCGTGAAGCGGAATTGCCTGCTACGGTATCTAAATTTGCGATACCGTCACAAATTGGGGAGCCGCTGGATGAAGAATTGGCGGCCAGCATTAATTACCTCGCTTCACATCAGCTCAAGGAGCAGGTAATGGTGCAAACATCCATGGGGTACCATATGCCTGTCAACTGTGCTTCACTCAGAGTGCCGGCTGTAAACAGCTCGATCTGGAGTTACATTGGTGGGGGCATCAAAACCAGGAGGTAAAACTCCAGGGGATCCTGAACTTGCTAGCTTCAGGCATCACGGCCTTTGTCAGGTTGGTGGATGGATGTGCAACAAGATGCGCTGGCATTAATGTGTAACGCACATTTTTAGATTAATTGCTTCTGCAAGAATGCCATCCACCCTGCCCTGAATCCCAAGTTTGCGGGATTATGCAGGGTCAGCAACGTACAGCCGCCAAACTATTTGTTTTGGGAAGATCTGCCAAAGCTGGTCAAATACCTAGATGACGAGGCGAAAGCTGTGGGGCTAATCAGAGCTCCACCAATGAGAGCTTCGTCATTCCGGCGGCAGCACCCCTACGCTCCCATCAGCAGCAAACGACTCACAGAAACTGGTGGCAGCACAAAGACCCAACGCTTTGGGCAGAGGTCTTTTTTAGGGCAAGGCCCAGGCTGGCCCTCGCTGAAGATGCACAGTTCGCGCACTCCAGCAGCTCTACCCCCAAACACCGGGGGCGGAAATAGACACCGCGAATCCACCGGTAACCATGGAGGTAGGTGGGTCTGGTTCTGTCCGGAACATGAGATGTGTGGGTCAGTCACAAATTGGTGGGAGATTACACTTGTTTTTGAATGAATGGCGTTGGATAACATCAGATTCGTTTATACTACACAGTATAGACGGGTTCCAAATTGAATTCCTTTCTGATTCATTTCCACCCACCCAGCATACACCAAACCAAGCTTTGTTCAATCACAACAGGAGGGTTTGGATGTACAAGCTGAAATTCAGTCATTATTTACAAAAGGGGCAATTGAGAAGGAGTCATGTATCTCACCAATTTGTGTCCAATATATTTACAAGACAAAAGAAGGATGGAGGATGCTGAATCATCCTTGACTTGACTCGGCTTAACTCCTTTGTGCAGTATAGACATTTCAAAATGGAAAACGTTGTTACTACCAAACAACTGGTCTCCAAAGGATGTTATATGGCATGCATCGATCTTAAAGATGCATACTATTCGGTACCCATTCATAGGGATCACCGGAAATATTTGAAATTGAGCTGGATGGGGCAACTATAGCAGTTTAAAGCGTTGCTTAATGGGTTGACTTCAGCCCCCAGATTATTCACAAAATTGTTGAAACCAGTCCTTGGGCTATTACGAGATCAAAATCATATAGTGATAGCATACTTGGATGATGTCCTAAGCATAAGGAAAAACTCTGAAGTTAGCTAAATTAGCTATTTCAGCCACCAAAATCTTGTTTGAGAGATTGAGGTTTCTCATCTATCGAGTTAAATCGAAGTTGACACCATCTAGAGTTATGGATTATTTGTGATTTACCATTAACTCTATTCACATGTCTGTAACTCTGCCTTGTGGCAAGAGATTGGAATTAATAGAAGCCTGCAACAATTTCATTGTGAAGCAGCAACCTTCTATTCGACAAGTAGCCAGTATAATTGGCAAATTAGTGGCTGCTTTTCCAGCTGCCAAATTTGGGCCTTTGCATTTTCAAAATTTACAATGTGCAAAGGAGCAGGCACTCAAACACCATGCAGGTCACTTCAATGGACCTATGCGATTGCCAGCTGAAGCCATTGAGTGGTGGACGTTCAATATTCAGCATTGCTCCAGTAACATTTTGGTCAACAATCTTTCAGTTATATTACAAACTGATGCTTATGCTCTGAGATGGGGCGCTACTGATACCATCTCTAGCTGTGGTGGCAGATGGAATGCGCATGAGTCATTAATTCTTCAGTTGTATGATATTAACTACTTAGCGTTGCTGGGAGCACTCTATGGATTAAAAGCTTATTGTGGGAAAATGCACCATCTGCATGTTCAACTACAGATTGACAACAGCACAGCGGTGGCATACATTAATCACATGGGTGGAATCAAGTCAGTATCCTGTGATAAATTGGCTAACCTCATTTGGCACTGGTGCATCGCAAAAAACATTTGGATTTCAGCTACCTACCTGCTAGGTAGGTTCAATATGGTGGCGGAGACCAGGTCACGGAAATTCAATGACAACACAGAATGGATGTTGAATCATAACTCGGTATTATCACTGGGTATGGAACACCGGATATTGATTTGTTTGCATCCAGACTGAATCACCAGTTACCGAAGTATGTTGCATGGGAACCAGACCCAGGGGCAGTGGCGGTGGATGCATTCTCGCTACAATGGGGAGGAATGTTTTTCTATGCATTCCCCCCATTCTGCCTCGTCAGTCAGTGCTTGCTTAAGATCAAGCAAGAATCTGCCTCAGGCATTCTGGTAGTGCCTGACTGACCTACACAGTCATTGGTTTCCACTCATACTGGGAATGATCACAGAACCTTTTATGTAGGTATGTTACAAAACGTACCTTTACCGGCGCTGCACTTCTGCCGCTCCCCGTGTGCGCGACTTTCACGCCTTGCAGAGGGGGGCGGGCTTAAAGTGCCGTTTTTCCACAGGCAGGACAAATCGATGAATGTCGGGCGATTTGGTTGCTGAAGAAAAATCGCTCCGACATTTCATCAATGGTGGTATTTTTAAATTACTCTAGATTATTTATTAACTAGAGTAATTTAAAAATCACCTTCAAAAGCCGTGACCGCAGACAACCGGAAGCATTTTGCGTAGGGAAGAAAAAAAGGTAAATAGTTTATTTTTATATTAAAAATTGGTTTTTCGGGAGGCATTAATAATATTTTTATGTTGCGAAATGGGTTCCCCAAAAAATGTATGAACCCCCAGTATTTTTCCCCCCGACTTCACCGCTAACCGCAACGTTCCAATCCACCGCATTCCACTAAAACCCACTCGCTAGTTGATTTAAATGGCCATTAAATTACAGGCATAAAACACTAAATTCCTTCCATTTGGCCCAGAAATTCATGAAAATTAGATTTAAAAATTATGTTATATTGTGGATTATTGTGTGAATGTTATTTGGACACTTAGGCAAATTTAAAAAAGTTTATCTTTTCTTAAGAAATTGATAGATGTTTAGATCTACTCATTGAATTTTGTAATTAGCTACAATTAGATAACTAACTAATTATATGCTTTAATTTCAGGTCATCCAAGTAAGATTGTTTAATATTTGTTTCAGAATGCTTCAATCTATAATAACTGAAAATTTCATTGAGTTCTCTTAATTTTTAAGAATGTTATGGACATTTAACTTTTCCAGATCACAGCTTTTGAGTTAAGTCAATTGAAAGGCAATGGGAAGCAAGATGCTCATTTCCGAGTATGAAAATGGCCATAACTTTCTTAATACTGAAGATATGAAAGTAAATTAGGTGTCAAATTAAACTTCTTTTTATGCTTTATCTGATGGGATAAATTGCAGACTTGATTTTTTAAATCTCAAAATTTTGTAACATTGCTATTTTATGGCAGTTCCCAAAAGCAGAAATTGCCCCGTGACTGGGGAGAATCATCCACTGCATGATCGGCTCAATTTATTGGTTTGCAGACTCAAAGAAGACCTTTCCTGGGGCTCGGACTATCTGATCGTACGGTGGACATGCTCACTACGGCCTGGAGAGACAGTATCAAGAAACAGTACATCTCGTATATTAAGAAATGGGAAGTGTTCTGTTTACAGTCTAATATTTTGTATGAGACAGCACACATAACAAATGTATTGGAATTTCTCTCAAAACATTATTTTGATGAGAGATTGAGTTACAGTGCTTTAAATTGTGCCAGGAGTGCTTTGTCATCATACTTGTTGCCAGGATTGGGACACCACTCTGTTGGGTCTTACCCACTGATATCCCGGTTCATGAGGGGTATCTTCAATACAAAACCTCCCAGGCCCAGATATTTGGAAATATGGGATGTAAGCGTGGTACTAACGGTGGGCTCCAGCAACATCCCTGTCCCTGGTGCAGCTCACTTAAAAGGTAGCGATGCTCATGGCGCTCGTGTCAGTGCAACGGGTCCAGTCATTGCATAAGCTGCGGTTGGATAGGATGATCACATCTGCCAATAGTATAACATTTTATGTGTATGATCTAGTTAAGCAGATTAGACCAGGTACTTCTGGCCTCAAACTACTATTTATGTCATACCGCTTGGACCTCCGGTTATGTGTGGTCACGCACCTCCAACAATATATTAAGGTCACCAAGAGCCTTAGGGGGTCAGAACTAGCAATGTTTGTTAGTCACAAGAAACCTCATAAGAAGGTTTCAGTACAGACCATCTCCAGGTGGTTAAAATGGGTTCTGGCTTATGCAGGAGTAGATACTGACATTTTCAAATCTCACTCCACCAGGGCTGCAACTACGTCAGCAGCGAGGGTTATGGACTTCCCGCTGGACCACATCCTAGCAGCTGCAGGATGGTCAAACAAGCGCACTTTTCAAACGCTCTATAATAAACCCATAGTCAGACCGGGAGGATTACGTGCGCTCTGCTCAAAAACCTCTTCTCAATATAACTCCTCATAAAATAAAGATCAAACTTCAAACTAGTAAGTTCTTATTTAATCTTACTATTAATCAACAGTAGTCAGAATGAGAGGAAGGAACTGCAGATGCTGGTTTAAACCCAAGATAGACACAAAAAGCTGGAGTAACTCAATGGGTCCGACAGCAACTCTGGAGAAAAGGAATAGGTGACGTTTCAGGTTGAGACCCTTCTTCAGTCTTAAGAAAGGTCTTCTTCCCCACCATCAGACTATTAAACACAACTTCAAACAAGCTCTGAACTATAACTGATAATTGCACTTTATCTGTGTATTTATGTGTATATGAATGGTATATGGACACACTGATCTGATCTGTATTTATGCTTAAAATATTCTGTTGTGCTGCAGCAAGCAAGAATTTAATTGTCCTATCTGCGACACATGACAATATACTCTCTTGACTTGACCTATTCCATTTCTCCAGAGATGCTGAAGGACCCTTTGAATTACTCCACCTTCTTGAATCCATTATCAGTAGTCAGAATGACTTTGCTTAGAAAGTCATGAATGCTTAAATTGCATTTTTAAGGAAATAACATGGACTGCTGTTGAGGGTAAATTATCTTGAGGTGTTCTACATGGATTTTAGCAGCGTCTTTCATGATGTGGCCATTTGATGAAGCAAGTAAAAGCCCACGAGATCCAAAGGCCAGTTCCAATAGAAATAAGAACTGCCTCAGTGGGAGAGAGCCAAAGCTAAAGGTCCATTGGAATCTTAAGATACTGTACGACAGAAAGGAATGGGTTCCATAAAGCTCAATAGCAGCCTCTTCACTCCCAGTCTCTTGGTTCCTTCCACCGTCAATTTTGAATACAGTAAGCCAACTCACCAGCGACCAGATCCTACGGAATCGAACCTCGAGGTGGCACGGTGGCGCAGCGGTAGAGTTGCTGCCTTACAGCGCCAGAGACACAGGTTCGATCCTGACTATGGGAACTGTCTGTGCGGAGTTTGTACGTTCTCCCCGTGACCAGTCTCCGGTTTCCTCCCATATTCCTCCCACACAAGATGTGTAGGCTTCTTGGCTTCGATAAAATAGTTAATTGTCCCTAGTGTGTTCAGGATGGTGTTAGTGTGTGGGGATCGCAGGTCGGCATGGACTCGGTGGTCCAAGGGGCCGATTTCTGTGCTGTATCTCTAAACTAAGCTAAACTTTCAAAACTAGCCTTGTCAATGGCCTTGCCAAAGGTCTATATCGATATCGACCGCTGCTCTACCTTCATCAGTCCTCTTCAAAAAACTCTATCAAATTTGTGTCATGATCCCCCACGGACAAAACAGCCCACAATATTCATGCCGAACATGATGCCAAGTTCAACCAGCCTGCACATGAATCATATCTCTCCATTCCTTACTGACTTATCCATATGCCTTTCTAAAAGTCCACTATCGTGTCTGCCTCCGCCACCCACACGTTCCTGGCACCCACCACACTCTCGGTAAAAGAATTGCCCTGTTCGTCTCCTTTATACTTAAATATACAGTTCCGGTTATGGATAGTGCAGTGTTCTCCAGGAGAAGATTGCAAGTTATAATTGACAATTACCAGAGGGTGGTGAACCTGTGGAACTCATTGCCACGGAAGGCTGTGGAGGCCAAGTCAATAGATATTTTTAAGGCAGAAATTGACAGGTTCTTGATTAGTACGGGTGTCAGGGGTTATGGGGAGTAGGCAGGAGAATGGGGTTGAGAGGGAATGATAGATCAGCCACGATTGAATGGAGCAGTAGACTTGATGGGCCGAATGGCCTAATTCTGCTCCAACTTATGTTTATGAACATGAATTAACGTGCAATTAGTCTCTTAAATCACGGAGCAGAATATTTCCGGAAAAGTTGAAACAGCGGCATGTTGGCGCAACGGTAGAGTTGCTGCTTTACAGCGCCAGAGACCCGGGTTTTATCCTGTGCACTGGTACTTGTCTGTACTGAGTTTGTATGTTCTCCCCGTGACCCGCGTGGGTTATCTCCGGGAAGCTCCGGTTTCCTCCCACACTCCAAAGAACGTACCGGTTTGTAGGTTAATAGGCTTGTGCGTGTAGGATAGCGTTAGTGTGCGGGGATCGCAGGTTCAACGCGGACTCGGTAGGGGGAAGGGCCTGTTTCCGCGCCGTATCTCTAAACTGAATTAAAAACTAAACGAAACAAATTTGTTTCCTTCCCATGATATCAGTGTTCCTTTCTGAATAGTCTTAGCACTGAGAGTGCTGCAGTCTGTGATCTCCTTGGGGTGTAGATGTGGTTGCGAGTTCAATTGATTGGAATGAAAACAATTCTCATACGCTGTCGAAATTTATATTCTGAAGGATCCATTGAAATTGATGTGTTGTTGTTCCTTTATTCTCCAAGGTAAGTACTTCCTCTAGTAACTGCCACGGATAATGCAGCAACTAAATTCACTTGTGAAGCAACATACAGAACTTCAGATTGAAAAGACGTAATACATTTTAGAAAGTGGGCTGCAGGACATACGATACCATACGATACGATAGAACATTATTTATCCCCACGAGGGAATTTGATCTGCCAACGGTCATAAAAAAACACAAAATACGTGAAATATGAAATTAAAGTGACGAGTGGAAAGGCTTGGGGGATGTGCAAAGATTAGGGGAGGGAGGGAGGGGAGTCAGACTCACGACAGAAGGGGGAGTGGAGTTGTAAAGTTTGTACATTCACCCCGTGACCTGTGTAGGTTTTCTCCGGGATCTCCGGTTTCCCCCCACACTCAATAGACAATAGACAATAGGTGCAGGAGTTGGTCATTCGGCCCTTCGAGCCAGCACCGCCATTCAATGTGATCATCCCCAATCAGTACCCCGTTCCTGCCTTCTCCCCATATCCCCTGACTCCGCTATTTTTAAGAGCCCTATCTAGCTCCCTCTTGAAAGCATCCAGAGAATCTGCCTCCACCGCCCTCTGAGGCAGAGACTTCCACAGACTCACCACTCTCTGTGAGAAAAAGTTTTTCCTCGTCTCCGTTCTAAATGGCTTACTCCTTATTCTTAAACTGTGGCCCCGGGTTCTGGAGTCCCCCAACATCGGGTACATGTTTCCTGCCTCTAGCGTTTCCAAGCCCTTAACAATCTTATATGTTTCAAAGACGTACAGGCTTTTAGGTAAATTGGCTTTGTGTATGTGTAAATTGTCCCGAGTGTGTGTGTAGGATAGTGTTAGTGTGCGGGGATCGCTGGTCGGTGCGGACTCGGTGGACCAAAAGGGCTGTTTCCATTCTCTATCTCTAAACTAAAAATTGTTAACACTTTCTCAGGAGCGTACAAAAAGATGGCTGTTACACTGAACGTTCTCAAGGCTAAGATGAGCTGCCATCTTGTCCTTGCTATACCACACTGCCACAACTAAAGTAAGGGTTCAGACGCAAGGTGCCGGAAAATGGGGACCATGTGAAAGATTTTCCTTCATAACAAGAGGATTTCAGTAAAGGAATAAAGAGGTTTTTCTGCAGTTGTACAGGGCTCTGGTGAGACCACATCTGGAGTATTGTGCACAGTTTTTGTCTCCTAATTTGAGGAAGGACATCCTTGTGATTGAGGCAGTGCAGCGTAGGTTCACGAGATTGATCCCTGGGATGGCGGGACTGTCATATGAGGAAAGATTGAAAAGACTAGGCTTGTATTCACTGGAGTTTAGAAGGATGAGGGGGGATCTTAGAGAAACATATAAAATTATAAAAGGACTGGACAAGCTAGATGCAGGAAAAATGTTCCCAATGTTGGGTGAGTCCAGAACCGGGGGCCACAGTCTTAGAATAAAGGGGAGGTAATTTAAGACTGAGGTGAGAAAAAACCTTTTTCACACAGAGAGTTGTGAATTTATGGAATTCCCTGCCACAGAGGGCAGTGGAGGCCAAATCACTGGATGGATATAAGAGAGAGTTGGATAGAGCTCTAGGGGCTAGTGGAGTCAAGGGATATGGGGAGAAGGCAGGCACGGGTTATTGATAGGGGACGATTAGCCATGATCACAATGAATGGCGGTGCTGGCTCGAAGGGCCAAATGGCCTCCTCCTGCACCTATTTTCGATGTTTCTATGTTTCTATGTTTCTATTTTGGGATGAGTGATGGGGACATTAATTACCACCTTCAATGCAGTGGCACAACCATTGCTCCACTGGGTTAGGATCTAATAGCAATGGGGATGAAACTGTCCTTAGGTCTGGATCTCTGGGCCTTCATGCTCCTGTATCTTCTACGCAGTGAATGGTAGAACCCAGGGAAGAGCTATATAGCAATGTGATCTAGAAGTGCAGGCACAGAGTTTTTCCAAAGTGGCATCGCAAGATGATAGGTTGGTAATGAAGGATCTGGGTACATTAGCCTTGGTCATTCTGGGTACCGAGTATAGAAGTTGAGACAGAAAAGTACGCGAAACGTTGGAGCAAATCAGCGGGGTCGAGGCAGCATCTCTGGAAAACATGGATTGATGACATTTCAGGTCGAGTCCCCTAATTGGTCTGAAGGGACACAAACTGCTAGAGTAACACAGCAGGTCAGGCAGCATCTCTAGAGAACATGTCTGAAGAACTAAAGAAGGGACTGCACTCGAAACGTTAACAATAGACTTTCGAGATACAGCGTGGAAACAGGCCCTTCGACCCACTGAGTCTGTGCCGACCACCGTATACACTATCCTACACATGAGGGACAATTTAGAATGTAATGAAGGCAATTCACCTACAAACCTGTACCTGTTTGGAGTGCGGGGGGAAACAGGAGCACTCGGAGCAAACTCACACGGTGTGAGCGAGGTCACCGGGAGAACGACCAAACTCCATACAGACAGCACCCGTGGTCAGGATCGAACCCGGGCCTCCAGCGCTGTAAGGCAGCAACTCTACCGCTGCGCCACTGTGCCGCCCCTATTCATGTTCCCCAGAGATGCTGCCTGCCTGCTTCCTGTTGCTCCACCACTTTGTGTCCTTTTGTGTATTAAACAGCATCTGTGGTTCCTTGTTCCAACGTTAGTCCTATATGTCAGTGATTGGCCTACACCTCTAAATCTTTAGATGGAGGAAGAGAGATACGGAGACCGAAGTCCAGCCAAGGTAGCCCTGTAGTCTAGTCAAGATAGTATGGTAATCGAAGTACAGCGGAATGAAATAGTGATCTATATAGACAACAGACAATCGACAATAGCTCAGGAGTAGACCATTCGGCCCCTCGGGCCAGCACCTCCATTCATTGTGAACATCGTTGATCATCTGCAATCAGTACCCCGTTCCTGCCTTCTCCCTATATCCCTTGACTCCGCTATCATTAAGAGCTCTATCCAACACTCTCTTGAAAGCATCCAGAGAATTGGCCTCCAATGCCTTTTGAGGCAGAGAATTCCACAGATTCACTACTCTCTGGGTGAAAAACGTTTTCCTCATCTCTGTTCTAAACGGCCTGCCCCTTATTCTTAAAATAATTCTTATATACAGTATATATATTCTTATATACAGTACATGGGCAGACAATAGTCAATGTGGACAATATCAAATACTGTAAATAAAGGAAACTATAGTTGTCATTTGGAACTAAGGAATGGTTTAGTGTAGGTACACAAAAGGCTGCAGAAACTCAGCGGGTGCAGCAGCATCTAAAGGGTCTGTCCCACCAGCATGCAACTCTATGCGATGAGCGCGACCTAATGTGGTCGCTTGAGCCGTCCGGCGTCACAGGGCCGGTAACACTTCGACCGCCGGAGCCGTGCGGAATTGTGCGGAGTTCGTCCCGACATGGCGCGGGGCTCCGAAAAACTGACTATGTTAAAAAATTCCGCGCGGCAATGGCTTGTCGGCTCGCAGTCGCCTCGACGCATTACACACCGTCTCAACGTCGTGCCTCCGTGACCCTCTCTGTAGGTGCCTCCGTGACCCTCTATGTGTGTGGCTCCGTGGCCCTCTGTGTGTGTGCCTCTGTGCCCCTCTCTGTGTGCCCCTCTCTCTCCTGGCGAACTTACCTTTAAGACTTCGCTCCAAGTCCGCCTCACTTTGCGCCGCGTTGCGCCACTCACCCGACATCCGCGCGGCCCTCGCTGCCAGTTTGGTCGCGCTTGCCGCATGCAGGTGCATGCTTGTGGGAATGGCCCTGTATAGGGGATCACCCGACCTCCGCGCGGCCCCCGCTTCTAGTTTGATCGTGCTCATCGCATGGAGTCGGATGCTGGTAGGACAGGCCCTTAAGGAGCGACGGAGATAAGCGACGTTTTGGGGCGATTTAGTTTAGTTTATTGTCATGTGCACCAAGGTACAGTGAAAAGCTTTTAGTTACGTGCTATCAGCAGAAAGACTATACATGTTTACAATCGAACTGCCCACTGTGCACAGATACATGATTAAGAGAACCATGTTTAGTGCGAGATAAAGTCTACTAAAGTCCGATTAATGATAGCCTGAGTGTCACCAATGAGATAGATGGTAGTTCAGGATCGCTCTCTGGTTGTGGTAGGATGATTCAGTTGCCTGATAACAGCTGGGAAGAAACGGTCCCTGAAACTGTAGTTGTGTGTTTTCACACTTCTGTACCTCTTGCCTGATGGGAGAGTGGATTTCTAACACTAGTAAAGATGAATGGTAAGATTAAATGAGAACTTACCAGTTTGAAGTTTGATTTTTATTTTATGAGGAGTTACGATGAGGGATTACGTGAAGACCCCGCCAGCACGCATGTGCGACATTCTTCAAAGCAGCGGTGTGAAATCACAGATACCAGAGTAGACTAATATAGTAAGATAAGAGAGAACTTTCATACCAGTTGAACTTTATAATAGAGGGTTTTGGGAGCGGAGGGCATGTAATCCCTCATCGTAACTCCTCATAAAATAAAGATCAAACTTCAAACTGTAAGTTCTCGTTTAATCTTCCTATTTCACTTTGGAGTCATGTGAGTGACTACGTGAAGATTTCAAAACTCTGTGATTTCATGCCCTGGAACGAGTCCATGCCCACACACTGCCATGCGAGGAAAAGAGGATGAACGTATTTCAGACATGACACTGTGCTGAAAAACAAAGAAGGTATTTATTCATACCAAAATAATATATCCCCACATTGGGTAATGTATTTTACAGAACTCAAAAATTTCCCTGCAAACGTGTCAGGAGCAGCCACGGGTTTATTATAAAAGCTTTGAAAAGACTGTTCATTGCTCCAACCCACTGTGGCCAGGATGTGGTCCATAGGAACTTCCATCATCCTAGCCGCCGATGTAGATGCAGTCCTGGTGGAGTGTGATTTGAAAACATTAGTATCCACCCCCGCTGCATCTAATACCACCCTTAACCATCTGGATATGGTTTGCACCGTGACTTTATGGTGAGGGCGTTTATGGCTTATGAGTAAAGCTCTCTCCGTGCCCCTAAGAGTCTTAGTGACTTCTATATATTGTAAAATAAGTCTCACAAAGCAGAGTTGACTATCTGCAGGATAGGCCAGAAATTCTAATTTTTGGCCAGATGAACCGGGTCGGTCTTGTTTAAGTAACCCCTGTATTAGAAAGGTTATCTTGCCATTTGTGATGTACATGGCGTCCATACTTAATTTGTGTAAGGACTGGACCGTTGTGCTGATACAAGTGCCATAATCATTACCATCTTGTATGTAAGTTTGTCCAAGGTGAGCCCCGTTATGGGTGTCCATCCTCGTAACATAGTTAAAACTATGCTTATGTCCCATGTATGGGTGTATTTGGGCCTGGGGGGATTAGAGTTAAATATACCCCTCATTAGTTTAGATACTAGTGGGTGTGATCCTATAGCCAGGTGATCACTCCCTCTGCCCAGATAATTAGATAGGGCACTCCTTGCACAATTAATGGCAATGTAACTCAATCCTTCATCAAAATGAGGGGTGGCTAGAAACTCCAGCACTTCAGTGATGGTGGCTGAGTCATATGAAGTGTTCGTCCTGGTGCAGAACACTTCCCATTTCCTGACATATGTCAGGTACTGTCTTCTGGTGGACTCCCTGCACGACGCTGAGATGGCATTGATCGTTCTGTAGGAGAGTCCGTATCCCAGAGATGGCCTGTTCAGAATCTGCAAATCAATAGGTTCATTCGGTCATGGCACGGATGACTATCCCCTGTAACGGGATGTACCAACAAACTTGGCCGTTTGTTTATCCGTATGCAGGGTTCTGAGGCCATCTTTTGTACTGCTGGGAACCATGGTTGGGTAGGCCAGTCGGGAACAACCAAAATACCCGTTGCGGAGTCTTGTTTAATTTTCTGTAAGACCCGACTGATGAGGCAGAAGGGGGGAAATGCATAACAAAACAAATCCCCCCAATGCAGCGAGAAAGCATCCATCGCTGCTGCCCCCTGGGTCTGGTTCCCAAGCAACATATGTTGGTAGTTGGTGATTTAGTCTGGATGAAACAAGGTCGATATCTGGTGTCCCATAACATTCTATAATATCTGTAAACACTTTCCGATCCAACATCCATTGTATGTTGTCATTGAATTTACGTGACCTGCCACTGTATTTAGCTTACCTGGAAGGTAAGTGGCTGAGATCCAAATCTCTCTTTCCAGACACCAGTGCCAGATATTATTAACCAATTCATCACATGATATCGACTTTATTCCACCCATATGATTAATATAGGCCACCAATGTGGTATTGTCAATTTGTAACCTTACATGCAACTGGTGCATATCTGAACAGTAGGCCCTGAGTCCATGAAATGCTCCCAGCAGTTCTAGATAATTAATCCCTACTGCTTTAAACAGGGTTAATTCTCGTGCATTCCATCTGCCACCACAACTTGTGGTGGTGTTAGTTGCTCCCAAGCTTTAGCACTGGCATCAGTCTGTAATGTAACTGAGGGATTCAGGATAGTGATTGGGTTAGAACAAATCTGAGCATTTTCTATCCACCAGTTTAATTCTGATATTGCTTTCCCTGGTAGTTTCATAGGCCTATCAAAATGGCTTGCATGATTTTTTAGAGCTAAAGATTTTGCTCTTTGAAGGTTTTGATAATGGAGTGGTCCAAATTGTGCTGCTGGGAACGCAGCCACTAATTTCCCAATCACTCTGGCTACTTGCCGAATGGATGGTTCCCTGATGCCAGTGAGGCTTCTGCATGCTTCTATCAAGTCCATCACTTTGTTAGGTGGCAAGGTGATAGACATTTGAACAGTCAATAGTGAACCCCAAATAATCCATGGTAGTGGATTCCAATTTTAGTGGATTCCAATAATCCATGGTAGTGGATTCCAATTTTGATTTATCTGGATGTATGATAAATCCCAGCTTTTGAAAAAGATGTTTTGTGGCTGATACTGCCAATGTAGTAATCTCCAAATTCTCACCTACAATGAGAATATCATCAAGGTAAGCCATAACGATATAGTTGTGTTCCCTTAAATAAGCTAAAGCTGGTTTTAATCATTTTGTAAACAGCCTGGGTGCTGATGCCGTTGGGTAAGGCTTTATAATGCCATAGCTGTCCCATCCAGACAAATTTCAGGTATTTACGATGATCCTTGTGTATTGGTACTGAATAGTATGCATCTTTAAGATTGATGCAAGCCATGTAGTACCTATCAGAAATTAGCGGTTTGGCTGTGACAAACGTGTCCATTTTGAAATGAGCATACTGAACAGAAGTATTTAGTTCGGTCAAATCTATAATGATGCGGCAACTGCCATCTTTTTTGTTTTTTGTAAATATATTTGATACGAACTCTTGAGATTCTCTGATTATTTTTTCAATTATCCCTTTTGTGTTTAGTCTTAACAGTTCAGCATGGCCTGCTGTTCTTTCTTTTTGTGAAAGTATGAACTTCCGGCTAGGCGTATGCTGAACTGGGATGGGAAGTTCGTATACAAATTCAATCTTATAACCCTGAATACTTCCGCGTATGTAAGGATCAGAGGTAAAAGTGCTCCACACATGATGAAACAAGTGCAACCGTCCACCAACTTTTGATGAATCTAAACATGCAATGTTTTTGAGGGAACCCGACCCACCTACCTCCATGGTTACCGCCGGTGTTGTGTGGGTTGTCTCTGCCCTTGTTTCTTCAGTTGTTGTGTTGCTGCATTGTGGGGTTGGTGCATTTTCCAGGAAGGCCGGGCTGGGCCATGGTCTAAAAAAGACCGCTGTGCAGGTGGGCCGGCCTTCGAGCTTTCACCACCAGATGGTCTGTCATAGTACCGTTGTCTGGTGGATGTGTAGGGGTGCTGCCGCTGCTGATAGTGGGTTTTTGAGGTGCTTGGTACCTTGATCAGGCCTATAGCCTTGACCTCCTCATCCAGGTCTTTCACCTGCTTCGGGAGGTTGGCCCCAAACAGCAGATTAGGCGGCTGAGTGCTACAGGTCCTGCATAATCCCGCAAATTTGGGATTAAGTGCAGGCTTGATGATGCTCTTTCTGTCACTGTTAATCTCGAACTGAGTATTACACAGTAATGCTAAAGCATCTTGTAGCTCTTCAGGCAAATCAACCCCAACAGCTGTCCTGGTCACTGCTGTGATTCCAGCAGCCAGCAGTTTAAGGATCCTCTGGAGCTTCACCTCCTGGCTCCTTATAGGAGGGCTCATCTTGCCCCAGATGGGGTTGTTGACTGCTGGTACATTGAGAGAGTTACAGTTCTCTGGAGCGAGATATTTTTCAGCGGTAGTATTAATGGCTTGCTCCTGCAGCTGGGTTTGTGGCCATGTAATTTATACTGGCTGCCAGCTTTGGGTATATCGGCAGTCCTTTTTGTGTTGGTACAGCATGTTTGTTTACCATGCCCAACAACTCTTCTGGCACCCCAAACACAGTTGGTTGTTCAGCCATTGCCCCTTCTTCAGGGTCAGCCCAGCTCTGACCCCTAATGCTCCCCTGCGAAGAGGGTGAGACATTTGGCAGTCCTTGATAGGATGCTGCCGTGGGTCTGCGAGGAGACCCACCGTGACTCTGCCGCTGCCTAAGCAGGTAACGCTGGAGCAACTGCTCCACCATCCGCTCCATGCGGGAAAGACACCCGCCATCGCTATCTGCGAATGGGGTGCCTTCGGGTCCGGACCCAGCCGAGTCAACGGTCCCATCCAAATTCCGGGTGGTTTTGCCGCCCGACCGCAGCGCACCTACGGTCTTAATCGGCGAGAAGTCGGGAGCTGCTAGTAACACCTGCAGCTCTGGAGTAACGGCACGCTGCTGGCTGCTTTCCATAGCAGCGGATTTTGCCAATGTTCTCTTGGATTTGCACAACTCCATAGTGCTTTTTCCTCTGAAAACAAAATACACCAGTCGCACACGCTCATCAGACTGGTGAGACTTAAGGGCCTGTCCCATCAGCATGCAACTCCATGCGATGAGCGCGACCTAACGTGGTCGCTTGACCCGTCCGGCGTCGCGGGGCCGGTCCCACTTCGATCGCCGGAGCCGTGCGGAACTGTACGGAGTTCGACCCGACATCGCGCGGGGCTCCGAAAAACTGACCATGTTCAAATATTCCGCGCGGCAACGGCTTGTCGGCTCGCAGTCGCCTCGACGCATTACACACCGCCTCAACGTCGTGTCTCCGTGACCCTCTCTGTAGGTGCCTCCGTGACCCTCTATGTGTGTGGCTCCGTGGCCCTCTCTGTGTGTGCCTCTGTGCCCCTCTCTGTCCTGACGAACTTACCTTTCAGACTTCGCTCCAAGTTCGCCTCACTTTGCGCCGCGTTGCGCCGCTCACCCGACCTCTGCGCGGCCCTCGCTGCCAGTTTTGCCGCGCTTGCCGCATGCAGGCGCATGCTGGTGGGAACGGCCCTGTACAGGGGATCACCCGACCTCCGCGCGGCCCCCGCTTATAGTTTGATCACGCTCATCGCATTGAATTGGATGCTGGTAGGACAGGCCCTTTACCTTCAGTAAGTTTTAAACTTACGCTGGAGAAGCGGCGCTCACGTGACTCCGAAGTAAAATTGAAGTTATCTTGGAGTTCTGATAGACCTACATTTTAACAAATGCATCACTATGGGGGCAGTCATATTCACACCAGACAAAGCTCTGTACAATGAGCCAAATCAGCAGAGTAACCATCAGTAGAAAACCCTGTATCTGTAGGTTTTCTCTGGGTGTTCTGTTTTCTGCATTTGTATAGACCACACTTGGAGTATTGTTTACAGTTTTGGTCCCTTAATTTGAGGAAGGATATTCTTGCCATAGCGTAGGTTTACAAGGTTAATTCCTGGGATGGTGAGACTATCCTATGCTGAGAGAATGGAGCGGCTGGGCTTGTATACTCTGGAGTTTAGAAGGATGAGAGGATATGTTATTGAAACATATAAGATTATTAAGGGTTTGGACATGCTAGAGCAGGAAGCATGTTCCCATTGTTGAGGGAGTCCAGAACCAGGGGCCACAGTTTAAGAATAAAGGGCCTGTCTTACAAGCATGCAACTCTATGCGATGAACGCAATCAAACTAGAAGCGGGGGCCGCGCGGAGGTCAGGTGATCCCCTGTACAGGGCCGTTCCCACCAGCATGCGCCTGCATGCAGCAAGCGCAACCAAACCGGCAGTAGGGGCCGCGCAGAGGTCGGGTGAGTGGCGCAACGCGACGCAAAGTGAGGCGAACTTGGAGCGAAGTCTAAGGTGAGTTCGCCAGGACAGAGAGGGGCACACAGAGAGGGGCACAGAGGCACACACACACAGAGGGCCACGGAGCCACACACATAGAGGGTCACGGAGGCGCCTACAGATAGGTTCACGGAGGCATGATGTCGGGGTGGTGTGTAATGTGTCAAGGCGACTGCGAGCCGACAAGCCGTTGCCGCGCGGAATTTTTGGACATAGTTTTTCGGAGCCCCGCGCGATGTCGAGATGAACTCCGCACAATTCCGCACGGCTCCGGCGATCGAAGTGGGACCGGCCCCGCGACGCCGGACGGCTCAAGCGACCACGTTAGGTCGCGCTAATCGCATAGAGTTGCATGCTGGTGGGGCAGGCCCTTAAGGGGTAAGCCATTTAGAATGGAAACAATGAAACACTTTTTCACACAGAGAGTTGTGAGTCTGTGGAATTCTCTGCCTCAGAGGGCGGTGGAGGCCGGTTCTCTGGATGCTTTCAAGTGAGAGCTAGATAGGGCTCTTAAAGATAACGGAGTCAGGGAATATGGGGAGAAGGCTGGAACAGTGTACTGACTGGGGATGATCAGCCAAGATCACATTGAATGGCAGTGCTGCCACGAAGGACCGAATGGCCTACTCCTGCACCTATTGTCTTTTGTCTATTGTTTCCTCCCATACTCCAAAGACGTACAGGTTTCTAGATTAATTGGCTTTGGTAAAATTATAAATTGTCTCTGCTGTGCGGGATAGTGCTAATGTATCGCTGAACGACACAGACTCGGTGGGCCTGTTTCCGAACTGCATCTCTGAAGTCTGGAGTCTAAAGTCTAAAGCAAGCAGACTTTTGTCCAATGAGCCAAGACAGCAGGGTACACGTCAGTAAAAATCAGGGTCAAATTGTATCATTCTTTAGCGAACATTTGCTTTTTAATTTATGGTCTACTTTCGTCATGGATACACAATGGTTCAGCCAAGAATCACATGGTGGGTCTGTAAATCAGGGGAGGTTGCAGAACCTTCATTCTTTCTCACCTTGTGAAGAAGTAGCTGAGGCATTGTCCAGTCGTGACATGATAATGAATTTAGGGGAACGTATGCACGCTGAATAAATTAAGATGTACTTGTGAGGGAAGGACAAAGGGCTGTAGATTCACACTGGAGACACAAGGAACTGCAGATGCCGGTTGGCAAAAAAAAAAGACACAACGTGCTGGAGTAACTCAGCATGTCTGGCAGCATCTCTGGGAGATCAGGAATGGGGGACATTTTGGGTCGGGACCCTTATTCATTCTCAACGTGGATGGGTGATAGGTTCATAAGTGATTGGAGAAGATTTAGGCCATTTGGCCCGTCAGGTCTACTCCACCATTCAATCATGGAAGATCTATCTTCCCCTATCTTAACCCTATTCTCCTGCCTTCTCCCCATAATCCCTGACTCCCTTACTAATGAAGAAACTGTATCTGTATCTTGACGTACAATCGCCATCACTGGTTGTCGCATACGTTAGGAGGGTCACGTCTATCTATCTCTGCCTTAAAAAAATATCCATTGACTTGGCCTTCACAGCCTTCTGTGGCAATTAATTCCACAGATTCACCGCCCTCTGACGAATGAAATTCCTCCTCATCTCCTTCATAAAGAAAAGTGATCTTTCTCCCAAGGATCTCAACCCGAAACGTGACCAATCCACGTTACCCGCTGAGTTACTCCAGCACTTTAAACAGCCACCATGTGGTGGAGGGGGCGGATATGGAATGCATTTGTCCTCTCTGTTAGGAATGCTTGCGGTTCACTGCAGCAGAAGCAACAGCCAGCTCCTCATGTAGAAACAAAGAACTGCAGATGCTAGTTAATACCTGAGGTTGGCAGCTACCTGCTCTGATTTGTCCTATTTTCTCTCACTTTTGGTTTCTCTCTAAAGGTGACCATGGCTGATCATCCAACTCAGTATCCCGTACCTGCCTTCTCTCCATACCCCCTGATCCCCTTTAGCCACAAGTGCCACATCTAACGCCCTCTTAAATATAGCCAATGAACTGGCCTCAACTACCTTCTGTGGCAGAGAATTCCAGAGACTCACCACTCTCTGTGTAAAGAATGTTTTCCTCATCTCGCTCCTAAAGGAATTCCCCCTTATACCCACATACAGATGCCCCCCGATTTACGATGCTTCGACTTGCGATATTTCGACTTTCCGATCGGCAAACACTCGTTAGTTCCGTTCACGTGATCGCAATATATTAAATGCGTTTTCGACTTGCAAAATTTTTGGTTTAACGATGGGTTTATTGGAACATAACCCCGTCGTAGGTCGAGGAGCAGCTGTATACTATATATATTTACTTAGACGTCTCAGCACAGATCTCCATCGGTCATAGACATTCAGCCTGCATACACCTATATAAGGAACGGGAGTAGAATTAGGCCATTCGGCCCATCAAGTCTATTCCACCATTCAATCATGGCTGATCTATCTCTCCCTCCTAATGTATTCATGTATATAGAGATATAGCATGGGAACAGGCCCTTCAGCCCACCAGCTCCAGGCAGACCATCGATCACCCGTTCACACTTGTTCTATGTTATTCCACTTTTACATTCTCTCACTAGGGGCAATTTACAGCAGCCAATTAAACTCCAAACCTACATGACTTTGCGACGGGGGGGAGGGGGGGGGGGAGCCCGGAGGTCACGGGGAGAACGTGCAAACTCCACACAGACAGCACCCGAGGTCACGGTGTCTGGCACTGTGAAGCAGCAGCTCTAACCGCCGCACCATCGTGCTGCCCCAAAAGTAGAATCAAGAGGGAAAATCAGAAACACCTCTCTGAAATTACTCATTTGTGCAGGTTTTAGAATTGAGACGAATACATTTGGCTTATTTATCATTGTCATCATAGTACAAAACGCGTGGCAGAAGGCTTCGCGCCGGGCCGCGGCCGCGGACCGGGAACCCGGCCGGAGGCCTTGATAGAGACTTTGGTCGTGGTGCCACATGGTAGGCCCAGGGGGCTCGGTGTGCACGATGGAACCCGCCTGGCGCTCGTATCGGCGCGGAACTGCTGGAGGCTCCGTCAGGAAAGCCAGACGTGCACCGGAGGCTTCCTCCGAAACCGGCCGAGGGGCTTCGTCCACCGGGCATCCAAACTCGCTTTCGGAGGCTCCGTCGGACACGGAACCTGCCCAAAAGTTCGTCAGACGTGGAATGGAGTAGCTGGAGACAGACAGACAGACACACACACACACACACACACACACACGCACACGCACACGCACACGCACACGCACACGCACACGCACACACGCGCACACACACACAGAGACAGGGAGACGTGGAGAGCAAGGGTAAGCTGGTGTAATGTCTCCGGTTCCTAATTTGAGGAAGGACATCCTTGCTATTGTGCGAATGCAGCGTAGATTCACCAGGTTAATCCCCAGGATGGCGGGACTGTCTGACTAGCAGAATCAGGGGTTATGGGGAGAAGGCAGGCACGGGTTACTGATTGGGGATGATCAGCCATGATCACATTGAATGGCGGTGCAGGCTCGAAGGGTCGAATGGCCTCCTCCTGCACCTATTTTCTATGTTTAAGGCCGGCTGCAGGAGACACAACGATGGCCGGGTGAGGAGGAGGGAGGAGAAGGGCATTGTCGGGTCGAGCCGGGCATGTGGGTGACAGAGGGGATCGTGAACTGCACTGGTAGAACGAACGCACAGGAATCCAAACCTTGAACTTGACAAAATGGCGCCAAAGGTGGCGGCGTCGGCGTTATTAAATGCAAAATGAATTTCATGTGTAATGTTTCATTGAGTATGTGACAGTACATATCCATTCAAAGCAAACTGCCAATGTAGGGCGGCGCGGTGGCGCAGCGGTAGAGTTGCTGCCTTACAGCACCAGAGACCCGGGTTCGATCCCGACTACAAACGCTGGCTGTGTGGAGCTTGCATGTTCTCCCCATGACCTGCGTGGGGTTGTAGGCCAATTGGCTTGGTATAAATGTGTGTAGGACATTGCTATGATAATGGTAACATGGTAATCGTGTTATGTGGGGATCACTGGTCAGTGTGGACTTGGTGGGCCGAAGGGCCTGTTTCCGCGCTGTACCTCTAAACTAAAACTAGAAGAAAAAAATATTAAATGCATTGAAAAAATATTTTTCATTGGACTGGCTATTATTGCAAAGTAGTTGCACAGTGGATTTGCCTAAATTTTAATGACACCATTGCTATTCCAGTAACATCGGTCTCGAGAAACACACGGTTTTAATATTAACTCATTTGTTTGCAGAGCACTGAAAGCTGACTTCATGGAAAGCTGATGCACTTGATTACTAGTTCAATTAACATTCGACCTTAAGCAGAAGTGCTGGTCTGAATACCAAAAATGGGAGCTCGGGGCAGTTAATGCAGTTAGTTTGGAAGACTGCCATGTATATACCTGCCAACGGGGACTGATGGCTAATTTATAGACTGTGGGTAACACCTGTCTGGCCAGTCCAGGATGCGAAAAGAGGAATATAAAAAGAAAAAATGGAGATGTTAACTTGACTTGCACAGTTATAAGGCTCCATCATTCACTTTAAGTATCATCCTGACATTGTTTGCATGTGAGGTGAAATTCTGAGGGCTTTATAATCCCTTCGATAGATTTCATCAATGGTGGACTGGTGTAGTTTTTCTCGACATGGGTATCGGTGTTTAACACTCCTTCTTTCTGCTATGCGAGGGAGTTTCTTTAGTCAGAGGAATTATTTGCCACAGAAGGCTGTGGAGGCCAAGTCAATGGATATTTCTAAGGCAGAGATAGATAGATTCTTGTGTTAAAGAAGGAACTGCAGATGCTGGAGCATCGAGGGTTACACAAAAAGCTGGAGAAACTCAGCGGGTGCAGCAGCATCTAAGGAGCGAAGGAGATAGGCGACGTTTCGGGTCGAGACCCTTCTCGATTCTTGATTAGTCGGGTGTCAAGGCTGATGGGGGAGAAGGCAGGAGAATGGGGTTTTGAGAGGGGAGAGATAGATCAGCCATGATTGAATGGTGGAGTAGACTTGATGGGCCGAATTGCCTAATTCTGCTCTGATGACGTCTGACCTAATGAGAGAGTCGGGAGCATTTTGACTGGTTGCATCACGGCCTGATTTGGCAACTTGAACTCCCAGGAGCGAAGAAGACTACAAAACGTTGTGAAGACTGCCCAGTCCATCACGGGTTCTAACCTCCCCACCATCGAAGAGATTTACCGGAGCCGCTGCCTCAAAAAGGCAGCCAGCATCATCAGAGACCCACACCATCCTGGCCATGCACTCATTTCACCCCTGCCGTTGGGAAGAAGGTACAGGAACAACTTCTTCCTTACAGCCATTAGACTATTAAACACTTCAACCTCAATAAGCTGTGAACTACAGAGACTATTATTGTTATTATTGTCTTTTTATTGTTTGTTGTTTTTTATGCATATATATGTGCATGTATGTGTGTATATATATATATGTGTGTGTGTATATGTATATGTATATATGTATATGTATATGTATATATATATGTATGTATGTATGTGTGTGTGAGAATGTGTGTATATACACACACTGAATTTTGTTGCCTCATTTATTATATTGTTTACAGTGTACTATGTTTACATATTCTGTTGTGCTGCAGCAAGTATGAATTTCATTGTCCTATCTGGGACATATGACAATAAAACACTTTTGACTCTTGACTGGTGATTCTTGACGCTGCCGCATTGATACAGTGACTGGATTTTAAAGGAGAGATTGAAGCAATGCGTGAATAACGCAGAGGATCGGAACACAAAATGCCGGAGCAACTCAGCGGGCCAGGCAGCCTCTCTGGAGAGAAGGAATGGGTGACGTTTCGGGTCGAGACCCATCATCAGACCTGAATCAGATCTCAGTCTACCCAGAATGTGATCTATTGCTTTTCTCCAGGGATGCTGCCTGACCCGCTGAGTCCCTCCAGCACTTTGTGGCTATCTTCGTTGTAAACCAACATCTGTATTTCCTTCTTACACAGAGGGTGTGAAAGAGGGGTGTTTATGGCTTGTATAGTTTATTGGTTTAGTTTAGTTTAGCTTTAGTACGCAACATAAGCACACGATATCGGGGGTTCAGTATTGATGTGGATAGAGAACTGGCTGGCAAACAGGAAGCACAGGGTAGGAGTAAACGGGTCGTTTTCACAATGGCAGGCAGTGACTAGTGGGGTACCGCAAGGCTCGCTGCTGGGACCCCAGCTATTTTGCAATATATATTAATGATTTGGATGAGGGAATTGAATGCAACATCTCCAAGTTTGCAGATGACACGAAGCTGGTGGGCAGTGTTAGCTGTGAGGAGGATGCTAGGAGGCTGCAAGGTGACTTGGATAGGTTGGGTGAGTGGGCAAATGCATTGCAGATGCAGTATAATGTGGATAAATGTGAGGTTATCCACTTGGCAAAAACAGGAAAGTAGGAAGTAGAAACAGGAAGTATTATCTGAATGGTGGCCGAATATGAAAAGGGGAGATGCAACGAGACCTGGGTGTCATGGTACACCAGTCACTGAAAGTAGGCATGCAGGTGCAGCAGGCAGTGAAGAAAGCAAATGGTATGTTGGCATTCATAGGAAAAGACTTTGAGTATAGGAGTATAGGTTCTACTGCAGTTGTACAGGGTCTTGGTGAGACCACACCTGGAATATTGCGTACAGTTTTGGTCTCCTAATCTGAGGAAAGACATTCCTGCCATAGAGGGAGTACAGAGAAGGTTCACCAGACTGATTCCTGGGATGTTAAAGAAGGAACTGCAGATGCTGGAGAATCGAGGGTACACAAAAAGCTGGAGAAACTCAGCGGGTGCAGCAGCATCTAAGCAGCGAAGGAAATAGGCGACGTTTCGGCTTGAGACCCTTCTTCAGACTTCTGATTTCTGGGATGTCACGACTTTCATATGAAGAAAGACTGGATAGACTTGACTTGTACATGCTAGAATTTAGAAGATTGAGGGGGGATCTTATAGAAACTTACAAAATTCTTAAGGAGTTGGACGGACTAGATGCAGGAAGATTGTTCCCGATGTTGGGGAAGTCCAGAACAAGGGGTCACAGTTTAAGGATAAGGGGGAAGTCTTTTAGGACCAAGATGAGAAAATCATTTTTCACACAGAGAGTGGTGAATCTCTGGAATTCTCTGCCACAGAGGGTAGTTGAGGCCAGTTCATTGGCTATATTTACGAGGGAGTTAGATGTGACCCTTGTGACTAAGGGGATCAGGGGGTATGGAGAGAAGGCAGGTACGGGATACTGAGTTGGATGATCAGCCATGATCATATTGAATGGCAGTGCAGGCTCGAAGGGCCGAATGGCCTACTCCTGCACCTAATTTCTATGTTTCTATGTTTCTATGTCAATGCAAAATTCATCGTTGCTTAATCAGAGCGAAAACATGACAAAGATAAAATGTGGGAGGTAACAATCAGCTTCCATTAGTTTAGTTTAGATTATTTTAAGACACAGGTTTAAGGTGAGGGGAAAAGGTTTAATGGGAAACTTTTACAATCATATCAGGCCAATTAACCTACAAGCCTGTACGTCTCGGGAGTTTGGGAGGATCTCGGAGAAAACCCACGAGGGTCACGGGGAGGACATACAAACAGACAGCACCCGTAGTCGGGATCGATCCCGGGTCTCTGGCACTATAAATGCTGTTAGGTAGCAACTCTACTGCTGCGCCACCATGCTTTCTCCAGGAATGCTGCCTGACCTGTTGAGTAAAGGGCCTGTCCCACCAGCATGCAACTCTATGCGATTAGCGCGACCTAACGTGGTCGCTTGAGCCGTCCGGCGTCGCGGGGCCGGTCCCACTTCGATCGCCGGAGCCGTGCGGAATTGTGCGGAGTTCGTCCCGAGTTCGTCCCGACACCGCGCGGGGCTCCGAAAAACTGACTATGTCCAAAAATTCCGCGCGGCAACGGCTTGTTGGCTTGCAGTCGCCTCGACGCATTACACACCGCCCCGACACCGTGCCTCCGTGAACCTCTCTGTAGGTGCCTCCGTGACCCTCTATGTGTGTGGCTCCGTGGCCCTCTGTGTGTGTGTGCCTCTGTGCTCCTCTCTGTGTGCCCCTCTCTGTCCTGGCGAACTTACCTGAAGACTTCGCTCCAAGTTCGCCTCACTTTGCGCCGCGTTGCGCCACTCACCCGACCTCCGCGCGGCCCTCGCTGCCGGTTTGGTCGCGCTTGCCGCATGCAGGCGCATGCTGGTGGGAACGGCCCTGTACAGGGGATCACCCGACCTCCGCGCGGCCCCCGCTTCTAGTTTGATCGCGTTCATCGCATAGAGTTTCATGCTTGTAGGACAGGCCCTTTACTCCAGCACTTTGTGTCTATGTCTGAAAGAAGAACATGATTGCTTGCATTTACGAATGCCTTACATCAGGATATCCCAAGGCACTGAAATACCAAAGGAAGTGCAGCTAATTAAATGAGCATACGATAAAGCATGCCAGACAATGAATTCCCTAATAACTCTATATTTGCATTAATCATGAGTAGTTCAAACTACTCAAATATTCACTGCATTCAATAGTTCAAACAATTTCTTAACTCATGGTTTCACAATTTTTTTTAGTCCCAGTGACCGGCACGGTTGCGCAGCAGTAGAGTTGCTGCCTTACAGCGCCAGAGACCCGGGTTCGATCCTGCCTACGGGTGCTATCTGTACGGAGTTTGTACATTCTCCCCGTGACCACGTGGGTTTTCTCCAGGTTCTCTGATTTCCTTCCACACTAGAAAGACGTAGAGGTTTGTAGGTTAATTTGCTTGGTATACATATAAATTGTGTAGGTTAGGGTTAAACCCCTGTCCCACGGTACGAGTTCATTCCAAGAGTTCTCCCGAGTTTGCCCTGATTCGAACTCGGAGATTTACGGTAACGGCCACTCGTCGGTACTCGGGGCTCTTGTGGACATTTTTCAACATGTTGAAAAATCTTCACGAGTCTTCCCGTGCTTGCCTGCCATTAGCGAGTCTTCCCGAGTACCTGCCGTTAGCGCTAAGAGACGTCCCCGAGCTCCGACGTACCCGCTACGTTCGTTCTCCGTGCTTACCACGAGTTTGATTTTTCTTAAACTCGGGAGAGCTCTTGGAATGAACTCGCACCATGGGACAGGGCTTTTAGTGAGCGGAGATCGCTTTATAAAACTGAAGAGACTCTTGCTATCCTCTTTTATATTATTAGCTAGCTTACCTTCATATTTTATCTTATCTCCCTGTATTGCATTTGTAGTTACCGTCTGTTGTTCTTTAAAAGCTTCCCAATCCTCTGCCTTCCCACTAATCTGTACAATGTTATATGTCTTCTCTTTCGGTTTTACACTATCCTTGACTTTTCTTGTCAGCCACGGTTGCCCCTTTCTCCCCCTAGAATCTTTCTTCCTCTTTGGAATGAAAAGACCCTGCATCTTCCAAATTATTCCCAGAAATTCCTGCCATTGCTGTTCCACCGTCATCCCTGCTAGGGTCCCTTTCCAGTCAACCTTGGCCAGCTCCTCCCTCACGCCTCTGTGGTCCGCTTTGCCCAGTTGCGATACCGACAGATCCAATTTCAGATTCCAAAATGCTGCCTGGACTGCTGAGTTGTTCCAGCATTTTGTGTATTTTCGGTGTAAAGCAGTATCTGCAGTTTGTTCCTGCACACTCTTGTTCTGGAGTGATTGGACTTCAGAGTCGCTGCTGTCAGCCTTCTCATTAGGCATTTCTTCTCATACCTTCCAGATATTGCTTAGTTTTTTTTGCAGCCAATTATGCAGCAATCAGTCCTTATTCACTGACGTGCAGCAGCAGTTTGAAGACGTTTCTTTAACTCCTCCAACTTGCTGCTGGCACCCTTCCTCAATTGCCTCAACCATTGGCTTTTCAATTAAAGGAATGCTTGTTTGAGCTTTTGCAATTTATCTTTATGTTCCTTACAGAAGCTGTCCATTTCCAGACCATCCTGACTGCACGTTTTGTGCTCAGGGTCAGTATGCAAAGATGCTTTGGCAACACCCTGCTTTCTCACCTTGATCACGGCCAAGTGTACCATGGAACTCTCCTTCACTCTTCTTTTTTTCTCTTGTCTATCTCTCTCTATCTCTCTCTATCTATGTCTCTCTCTCTCTCTCTCTCTCTCTCTCTCTTTCTCCGGGGTTTTAGTCTCTCCCTTCGGGGGGGTGCGACTTTTCTTGTCGTGTCCCCCGTCACCGTTTCCAACTGTGCTGAGGCCCTAATGGCGGAGCTGGCGGCCTTCCAGCTTGCAGCACGGCTTCGGAACTCCAGCGGCAACCTGGCTTTCGGGGCAGCGGTGCTCCAGTGGCGACCTGGCTTTCGGGGCTGCGGTGCTCCAGCGATGACCTGGCTTTCGGGACTGCGGTGCTCCAGTGGCGGCCTGGCTTTCGGGGCTGCGGTGCTCCAGCGTTCCAGCGGCGGGCCCTGTGGTGGTGTTCCGGCATTCCGGCGACGGCGGTGGCGGCAGCCCGGCTTCGGAGGAAATTTCGGAGGCTCGGCCGCGGGCCTGGTGGACGGCAACATCGGAGGCCTGGATCTCCTCAGCGCAGAGGGAGAACAAGGAGGGAAGAAGACAGAGACTCTAAGACTTTTGCCTTCCACCACAGTGAGGAGGTGTTTGGTGAACTTACTGTGGCGGATGTTAAATGTGCGTTTATTGTGTGGTTTTGTTATTTTTAATATATGTATGACTGCAGGCATGAAATTTCATTCAGACCGAAAGGTCAGAATGACAATAAAGATAATTCAAAAACCTGTCCTATCCATGTACCTCTATAAGATCATCCCTCATCCTCCTGCGCTCCAAGTCATAGAGTCCTGGGCTGCTCAATCTCTTCCTACAACTCAGACCCTCGAGTCCTGGCATCAGCCTCGTAAATCTTCTCTGCATCTCAAAGCCTTGCCTTGGTAAACTTTAGCCAAGGTTAGTTTTCCTTTCCAGCTTCCTCTGATAATGAAGCGCTGGCTCGATTCCTCAATGATGTTTTAGCTGCGTTTATGAACCCAATTCCCAGAGTTGTTCTGAACCAACAACTTTATAATGTAGAAGCAACATTACTACCTATTAACCAAGATAGGAAAATGAAGACTGTCACCATTTCTGACATTACATGCTTATTTGAACAGCTGTGCCCTCTTAATAAAAAATAGGGAAGTTCTTGGATGGATGGTATAATTTAGTTTGAAACAAATTAAGTTTTGTTTCGTTTAGTTTAGAAATACAGAGCCCTTCGGCCCACCGAGTCCGCACCGACCAGCGATCCCCGCACACTATCGCTGTCCTACACACACTAGGGACAATTTACATTGACACCAAGCCAATTAACCTACAAACCTGTACGCCTTTGGCGTGTGGGAGGAAACCGGAGAAAACCCTCGCCGGTCACGGGAGAAGGTAAAAACTTTGTCCAGACGACCTGCACAGTCCGAATCAAACCAGGGTCTCTGGCGCAGTAAGGCAACAACTCTACCGCTGCGCCACTGTGCTTCAGAATTGCTAGCATGGTGGGATAGAATCATTGTGTGTCAGAGAGAGAGAGCTTGGCTCAATGTGGCAGTGTTTACCTGTTGGCAGTGTTTACCACTTACAATGTTTTCTCCTGCTATGAACCTGGATCTTTTCCCTTGGTTGGTATTTACCCAAATCCCTTTTGAAAGTGACGATTAAATCTGCAGCAATTGCCTTCCAGTTCAAAACAGCTTTCAGCTTAACACAAATCTCACCTTAGCCCCGTTCCTTTAGTCGATAGCCTCTTTGTTTCCAAGAGTTCAGTTTAGAGATGAAAACTCTTTCTGAGTTTTGAAGTTCCACAAAGGTCGGTGCTGGGTCCCTTCACGTTGTATATTCATGATTTGGATAAGGGGATTGAGGCTTTGTGGCCCAGTTTGCAGATGATGCTAAGATAGGTGGAGTGGCAGACAGTGTAGAGGAAGCGATGCCTCTGCAGAAGGATTTGGACAGGTTGGGAGAGTTGGCAGATGAAATTCAGCATAGCAAAGTGCGGAGCCATGCATTTTACTAAAATGAACAAAGACCTTGATTGTTTTCTAAATGGGGAGAGAATCTTGAAATCAGAGGTGCTAAGAAACTAGGGAGTGCTGGTGCAGGGGGGGGGGGGGGGGGAAGAAGAAAGGAAGAGGTGGACCCAGTGGGCTGAGGGAGGGCCGAGAAGGAGAGGAGAAAATAAGGACTACCTGAAATTAGAGAAGTCAATGTTCATACCTCTGGGGTGCAAACTGCCCAAATGAATGCAATCCAGCGGATGCAATAGATGAGGTTGGAGGAGGTGCTGGTGAACCTCTGCCGCACCTGGAAAGACTGCTTGGGCCGTTGGATGGAGTCGAGGGGGGGAGGTAAAGCGACAAGTGTAGCATCTCCTGCGGTTGCAAGGGAAAGTGCCCGGCGAAGGGGTGGTTCGGGTGGGAAGGGACCAATGAATGATTTTGATTTTCACTATTTATCCCATTTGCATCTCTTCTAACGTGCAGATAGGGTGCAATATGGTTCATCCTTCCAGTTGTTTGCTTGTAATTATTTCCCCTTTAACACAGCTTCACAGTTATAAAAAATCAGCGTGACATTCATTTCACAGAACACCATTCCAAGATGAAACAATCAATGTGCTTTGATTGTTATTTTTTTTCCAATTATGCGCACTGCTCTTGTAATCTTCAAAGCTTTAATTTAGCTCAGGTTTAGAAAAACTAAATTGCATACAGTTGAAATTATCACACAAGCCCCCCTCCAAACTCACAACCTAGTTTTCCCATGAACCCATTTTCTTTAAAATATCTGTTTTATATCTGAGCGGCAAGCTGGAGCGGCGGTAGAGTTGCCGACTTGCAGCGCTTAGAGTGCCAGAGACCCGGGTTCGATCCCGACTAGGGGTGCTTGGCTGCGCGGAGTTTGTACGCTCTCCCCGTGACCTGCGTGGGTTTTCTCCGAGTTCTTCGGTTTCCTCCCACACTCCAAAGGCGTACAGTTTTGTCGGTTAATTGGCTTGGTGTAAATGTAAATTGTCCCTAGTGTGTGTGGGATGGTGCTAATGTGCAGAGGTCGCTTGTTGGTGCAGGATTGGTGGGCCGAAGGGCATGTTTCCTCGTTGTATCACTTTATTTATTACATTTATTTATGAAAGGCCTGGGTAGAGTGGATGTGCAAATGATGTTTCCAGTAGAGGGAGAGTCTCGGACCAGAGGGAGTGGCCTCTGAATAAAAAGGGCGTACCTTTAGAAAGGAGATGAAGAGGAATTTCTTTAGTCAGAGGATGGTGAATCTGTGGAATTCATTGCCACAGAAGGCTGTAGAGGCCATCAGTGGGTATTTTTATAGCGGAGATTGACACTTTCTTGATTAGAACGGGTGTCAGGGGTTATGGGGAGAAGGCAGGAGAATGGGGTTGAGAGGGAGAGATAGATCAACCATGATTGAATGATGGAATAGACTTGATGAGTCTAATTCTGCACCTAGAACTTACATTATCAAGATTTGTCAACACATCAGGAAGGGGGAAATATAAAGGAAGGTGGGATGAGGTGTTGCATTACAATGAAGATCAATCTAGAAAAAAAGGTTCAGGCTCTCTACCTTATCTAAGCCTCACATCATTGGATATACATCTATCAGGGCTCATCTCAATTTCTGATGTTCCAGAAAAAAACAATCTAGCTTTGTCCATCCGCTTTCTGTAGGTAATACCCTCTAATCCAGGAATCATCCAGGTAAGCTTCTTCTGCACCCTTTCCACAGCCTACTCCTGCTGAATGGCCTACTCCTGCACCTATTTTCTATGTTTCTATGTTTCTATGTTTAAGGGAGCTACATATCTGAATGTCACGATCCCTCTACATACATCAACGCTATGAAAGTTCTTGTCATTAACCTGTATGCCTTCCCCTCACATTTGACCTCCCCATAGTGTAACACCTCACACTTGCTCGGATTCGCTTGTGTTAAGGGTTGTGTTTATTTCCAATGTTTTTATTATTGTCCGTAAGGTACAATCTGAAATTACCAACCATTTATTCTGTACCTCCTCAAACACCTTCAACCTCACCGTCAAAGTAATCCTCAGGTTATGGAGAGATAATGTTCAAAAGGTAATAGCTTTATTCTGAATTCCCAGGAAAGTTTATGTTCATCAGTGATTGGAGAACAATTAGGCCATTCGGCCCATCAAGTCTACTGCGCCATTCAATCATGGCTGATCTATCTCTCCCTCTTAACCCCATTCTCCTGCCTTCTCCCCATAATCCCTGAAAAATGTACTAATCAAGAACCTATTGATCTCTGCCTTAAAAAAATCAATTGACTTGGTCTCCACGGCTTTAAGTGGCAATGAATTCCGCAGATGCACCGCCCTCTGACTACAGAAATTCCTCCTCATCTCCTGCCAAAAGGAACGTCCTTTAATTCTGAGGCTGTGGTCTCTTGACCTCTGGTCCCAAACTCTCCCACAAGTGGAAACATTCTCTCCACATTCACTCTATCCAGAATGGATCTAGAAAACATAAAGAACATAGAACAGTACAGCGCAGGACCAGGCCCTTCGGCCCACAATGTCCATGCTGTACATGATGCCAAGATCAACTAATCTCCTCCATCTGCAATATAATCCACGTCCCTCCATTCCCTGCATATCCATGTGCCTATCTAAAAGGCTCAAATGCCACTATTGTATCTGCCTCCACCACCACCCCTGGCAGCGCGTACCATGCACCCATTGCTCTCTGTGCAAAAAAATGTGTACCTGCATACGTCCTTTAAATTTGGCTCCACTTACAAGTCTAGACAAGTCAAGAGAGTATATTATCATGTGCCCCAGATAGGACAATGAAATCCTTGCTTGCTGCAGCACAACAGAACATTGTAGGCATAATACAGACTGTTATAGTTCAAAGTTGGTTTGAAGTTGTGTTTAATAGTCTGATGGCTGTGGGAAAGTAGCTGTTCCTGAACCTGGATGTTGCAGATTTCAGGCTCCTGTACATTTTAGCTGAAGGAAGCGGAGAGATGAGTGTGTGGCCAGGATGGTGTGGGTCCTTGATGATGCTGGCATTACAATGATGCTGGCATGATGCTGACAGTATGTGCATTCTCCCCGTGACCTGCGAGGGTTTTCTCCAGGTGCTCTGGTTTCCTCCTACACTCCAAAGACTAACATGTTTGTAGGTTCATTGGCTTCGGTAAAATTGTAAATTGTCCCTAGTGTGTGAAGGATAGTATTAGTGTGCGGGGATCGCTGGTCAGCACGGACTCAGTGGGCCAAAGAGCCTGTTTCTGCGCTGAATCTCTAAACTAAACTAAATGTGTTATTTCCCATGGCATGGGACATGGCGTGATATTTTAACACATAAACTATTCGTTGGCAGTGCAACAGACCTGAAGTCAGTGGCAAACGAAAACAAAATCCCAGAATATTTGGAGAAAACTGAAATAATGAAGCAGGTGAACCATTCGTAGGCAAATCTCCAAGAAGAAAAACAACAGTGAATTTTCTTTGCGATCTAAAGAGCCAATAAAAATAAATTGATATTATTAATTCACTTCCATATTTACAACTCTGCCCAGTTGCATTGCACAGATGGTTCAGTCCTGATTGAAAAAGCACAAGAACTAAGATATCCCCTTTAATATTTGATCAACTGTGTTTATCTATACTCTTATAACTGTCATTTGAAAAATATTTCTTGAGCATTTTAACAGGAATGAATCATCATCAATTATTTTTAAATGCACAGTTCTACGCATTCGGACTTTAATTGGATTGAATGTTGTCCCCTTTATCTTTTATCTGTGCACTGTGGACGGCTTGAATGTGTAGTCTTTTATTTGTATAGTCTTTTCATTTTTATTATTTAATCTTTAAATATAGTCTTTTCATGATTCATGTATAGTCTTTTCCCTGACTGAATGGCACGCAAATGAAAACCTTTTACTGTACCTCGGTACAGCTGATATTAACTAAACGTAACTGAACTGAACTAAATTAAACTAAACTAAACTGAACTGAACTAAACTAAAGTATACGAAACTGAACTGAAGTGAGCTAAATTACAGGATAGAACACAAACACGTCATGTGGGGAGACAAATAGACAATAGACAATAAGTGCAGGAGTAGGTCATTCCACCCTTCGAACCAGGGGCCACAGTTTAAGAATAAGGAGTAAGCCATTTAGAACGGAGACCAGTGATAGCGAAGGAATCCAAATGGCGAGTAAATCAGCATCTGCAGTATCTTCTTCACTTTTTGTGGAATTCTCTGCCTCAGAGGGCAGTGGAGGCAAGTTCTCTGGATGCTATCGAGAGCTAGAGCTCTTAAAGATAGTGGAGTCAGGGGATATGGGGAGAAGGCAGGAACGGCGTACTGATTGGGGATGATCAGCCATGATCACATTAAATAGACAATAAACAATAGACAATACACAATAGGTGCAGGAGTAGGTCATTTGGCCCTTCGATATGATCATGGCTGATCATTCCCAATCAGTACCCCATTCCTGCCTTCTCCCCATATCCCCTGACTCCGCTATTTTTAAGAGTCCTATCTAGCTCTCTCTTGAAAGCATCCAGAGAATCCGCCTCCACCGGCCTCTGAGGCAGAGAATTCCACAGACTCACCACTCTCTGTGAGAAAAAGTGTTTTCTCGTCTCCGTTCTAAATGGCTTACTCCTCATTCTTAAACTGTGGCCCCTGGTTCTGGACTCCCCCAACATCAGGAGCATGTTTCCTGCCTCTAGCGTGTCCAAACCCTTTACAATCTTATATGTTTCAATGAGATTGCCTCTCATCCTTCTAAACTCCAGAGTGTACAAGCCCAGCCGCTCCATTCTCTTAGCATATGACAATTCCGCCATCCCAGGAATTAACCTTGTAAACCTACGCTGCACTCCCTCAATAGCAAGAAAGTCCTTCCTCAAATTAGGGGACCAAAACTGCACACAATACTCCAGGTGTGGCTCACTAGGGCTCATTACAACTGCAGAAGGACCTCTATGCTCCTATATTTGATTCCTCTCGTTATAAAGGCCATCATGCCATTCGCTTTCTTCACTGCCTTCTGTACCTGCATGCTTACTTTAATAGACTGATGAACAAGGACCCCCAGTTCCCTTTGTAGTTCCCCTTTTCCCAACTTGGCGCCATTTGGATAATAATCTGCCTTCCTGTTTTTGCTACCAAAGTGGATAACCTCACATTTATCCGCATTAAACTTCATCTGCCATGCATCTGCCCACTCCCCCAACCTGTCCAAGTCACCCTGCATTCTCATAGCATCCTCCTCACAGTTCACACTGCGGTGTTAGGGGTGATCGCACATGCAGACAGCACCCGGAGTCAGGACTGACCCCGGGTCTCCGGCGCTGTACGGCAGCAATTGTACCACTGCGCCACTGTGCCACTCCAACCCAGTTAGTTGGTCTGAGCAGGACTTGGGAAGGTGGCTGGGTATACCATCAGGGCTGGATGTTTTCAGAGGGGTCACCCTCATGAAGGATTTGCTGATGTTGGCCTCAGTGCCTGAGATGACAATGTCATCGGGAGCTATGAGGCCCGAGGAGGCACATCAAGCCCTGTTGAAGTGTGCGTAGAATGCATTGAGGAAGAATAACAATTAGTTATTAATAGATTTATAATGAATGTTAGCATTTATCCATTTGAACATTGCAGGAGTTTTATACTTTAGTTTAGTTTAGGGATACGTCGTGGGAGGAATCCGGAGCACCCCGGAGGAATCCCACACGATCACAAGGAGAATGCTGCCTGACCTGTTGAGTTATTCCGGCACTTTGTGTCTACTTTCGGGATAAACCAGAAAATGCAGTTCCTTCATGCACATTTAACCAATAAACCTGCATGACTTTGGGATGTGGGAGGAAACCGATGCACGCAGAGGACACCCACGCGATCACAGGGAGAACATGTAAACTCCACACATTAAGTAACTCCATGAAGTAAGAGCGAGGTTCAGTTCAGTTTAGTTTAGTTTAGTTTAGTTAGTGTGGAAACAGGCCCTTCGGCCCACTGGGTCCGTGCCGGCCAGCGATCCGCACACATTAACACCATCCTACACACACTAGGATAATTTTTTATGTTTTAAAGAAGGAACTGCAGATGCTGGAGAATCGAGGGTTACAAAAAAAGCTGGAGAAACTCAGCGGGTGCAGCAGCATCTAAGGAGCGAAGGAGATAGGCGACGTTTCGGGTCGAGACCCTTCATTTTTTACATATACCAAGCCAATTAACCTACAAACCGGTACGTCTTTGGAGTGTGGGAGGAAACCCAAGATCTTGGAGAAAACCCACGCAGGTCATGGGGAGAACGTATAAACTCTGTACAGACAGCACCTGTTGGGATCTAACCCGGGTGTCACTGCATTCACTGTAAGGCAGCAACTCTACCGTTGCACCACCATGACCGCACTGTTCTAGAGGAGAGAAGGTGAGAGCAGGGGTGACAGTATGGTCATGGGTTCTGACCTACGGAAACAGCTAGCTAACAATTGACCATTATTCACCAATTGCTATCCCCTGCACCACCTCTCTCATCTCCCAAAGGACAGGAACATGGAATTGTCCCTGTAGTCAGTAGGCTAATGCAAGATTCATCCATTGCTTCAACTCATCGCTCTTGGTCTATGAAGTCATTTTCAGCCTCCAGAGTAAATTGTCATCTCATTCATCATTCTCACCTACTCATAATTCTGCTCGATGAGTCAATCATTTCTTTACTGATTAAGTACTGTGGTGCACCCATGACCAATGACTAATAAATTAGGAGATAGCAAACAAATAATCGTCCACATTTATAACCAATGAAATGTTTTGAAAGAAGATGATGTTTTAATATATTTTGTGGGTTGTGACATTGACTGCAAGGACAGCTGTGTGATACATTTTCCACTGCAAGATGAGGTGAGACCATTGTCACAGAGTCAACAGGTCCTTCGGCCCAACTTGCCCACACCGATCAACATGTCCCATCTACACTAGTCCCACCTGCCAGCATTTGGCCCATATCCCTCCAAACCTATTCTATCCATGTACTTGACTAACTGTTTTTTAAAATGTTGCAATAGTCCCTGCCTCAACAACCTCCTCCGGCAGCTCGTTCCATACACCCGCCACCCTTTGTGTTAAAAGGTTACCCTTCAGGTTCCTATTAAATCACCTTAAACCTATGTCCTCCAGTTCTTGATTCCCCTATTCTGGGCAAGAGACTGTGCACCTCTATAACATCACCCCTCTCAAACTGTAACTGTGAATCTTTATACAAGTTACATTTATATAATTTGCTTATTAAATAATTGGGATGATATCCTGCCATAAAGTCTTGCATAACTGTACCTTTACTTTTCCATTATAAGGTAGCACTCAAATATGCGAATGAAATTTTTTGCTTTGGTTTTAACGAAGATAGAACATAGAACAGCGCAGGAAAGGTGTGCAGACATGCAGCGATATTGCTGCTGCCTCACAGCGCAAGAGACCTGGGTTCGATCAAGACCTTAGGTGCCGTCAGTGTGCAGTTTGCACATTCTCCCCGTGACCACGTTCGTTTTCTCCAGGTGCTCCGGTTTTGCTCCACATTCCAAAGACGTGCAGCTTTGCAGGTTCATTGGCTTCTGTCAATTGTCCCTGGCATAGAGGATAGAACGAGCGTATGGGTGATTGTTGGCCACGTGGACTCGGTGGGCCGAAGAGACGATTTCCATGGTGTACCTCTGAACTAAACCAAATTTGTAATTGGCCGAGTTAAAATTACAATGTCTGTGCCAAACATGACACGAAGATAAAAGATAGAAGAATCTCAACTGCTTTCATAAGTAAGTAAGTAAGTTTATTGGCCAAGTATTCACATACAAGGAATTTGCCTTGGTGCTCCGCCCACAAGTAACAACGTGACATACAGTGGCAGTTATGAATGACTCAGAAAACACAAAACATTCATAATAATAAAACATTAATGATAAAACATATGATACATATACCTCCATTCTTTGCATATCCTATCTAAATCCATGGTGGCATTGTGGGGTAAAGGTAGAGCTACTGCCTTCCAGCGCCAGAGACTGCGTGGGTTTTCTCCGAGATCTTCTGTTTCCTCCCACACTCCAAAGACGTAGAGGTTTTTGTAGGTTAATTGGCTTCGGTATAAATGTAAATTGTCCCTAGTGTGTGTAAGACAGTGTAAGTGTGCGGGGATCGTTGGTCCGTGCAGACTCGGTGGGCCGAAAGGCCTGATCCCGTACTGTATTTCTAAACTAAAGTAAACTCAACCTCGCTCTTATTTTATGGAGTTACTTACTGTGTGGAGTTTACATGTTCTCCCTGTGACCTCATAAACTCAATATTGTATCTGGCTCTATCACTACCTCTGGCAGCATGTTCTACATACCACCACTTTCTACATTGGAAACTTGCCAGGCACATCTTTGGGGCAGTCACGGTGGCGCAGCGGCAGAGTTGCTGCCTTACAGCGAGTGCAGCGCCGGAGACCCGGTTTCGATCCCGACTACGGGTGCTGTCTGTATGGAGTTTGTACGTTCTCCCTGTGACCTGCGTGGGTTTTCTCCGAGATCTTCAGTTTCCTCCCACACTCCAAAGACGTACAGGTTTGTAGGTTCATTGGCTTGGTAAATGTAAAAATTGCCCCTAATTGGGTGTAGGATAGTGTTAATGTGAGGGGATCGCTGGTCAGCATGGACCCGGTAGGCCGAAGGGCCTGTTTCCGTGCTATATCTCTAAACCAAACTAAAAAATAAAATCTTCTTTAAACTTTGCCTCTTTCACCTTAAGTCTATGCCTTCTAGTCTTTGATATTTCCACCGTGGGGAAAAGGTTCTGATTTTCTGCCCTTTCTTTGTTCATCACGAATATATATACTTCAGTCAACCTCTAACACTCCAGAGAAAATAATCTAAGTTTATCCAACGTCTCCTTGTAGCTAATAACCTCAAATCCGGGCAGCATTCTGGCAACCCTCTCCAATGCCTCCACATTCATCCTATAATGGGGCAACCAGAACTGCAGGTAATACTTTAAATGCAGCCTAACCAAAGTTTTAAACAATTTAATCTATATTGACTAACTTAGCAAATGGAAGAAATTCATATGACATGAGAATTAAGGGACAGAAGTTTAGCGGTAACATGAGGGGGAACTTCTTTACTCAGAGAGTGGTGGCTGTGTGGAATGATCTTCCAGCAGAAGTGGTGGAGGCAGGATCGATTTTAACATTTCAAAGTAAAGTGGATAGGTGTATGGACGGGAAGGGAATGGAGGGGTATGGTCTGAGTGCAGGTAGATGGGACTTGGGGAAAATAAATGGTCGGCACGTACTGGAAGGGCCGAGAAGGCCTGTTTCCGTGCTGTAATGGTTATATGGTTATATGGTTATATGAATGCATTGACAACACGAGGTGAAAATAAATAAAATGGAGATTAAGAGAAAACTGAAGATGCTGGAAACATTTGACATGGTGTTTTAATTTAGTTTTTGGAGTGGAATATTGCAATCTTCACATGGTCCACCCTGTTGCGATGAATGCAATCAACCCGGCATGCGCAATCAAATAAGATCAAATAGATCTTTAGGTTGTGCACGCCATAGGCAAGAAGAAGAAGAAGTTAGCTTAGTTTAGTTTAGTTTATTATTGTCAAGGTGGACCGAGGTACAGTGAAAATCTTTAGTTTGCGTACCATACCGTCTGCTGCTGTGCCACCCTGGTTGATGGTAATATGGTTGTTATGGGCAATATGGTTTGTCATTTGTTCTTCAATAAGACAAGGGCATCTTGTGCATACTTTATTACAAAGTTTACAAAGATTTTTAAAAGTGTAAAGTGTGGAATCGTGCATTTTTGTGGTAGGAATAAATGCGTAGGCTATTTACGACCACGGGGGCCAAGGTCTGCCCGTCAACGGAAGGCGCGAGGCCCCGGACCGCGGGGTAACAAAGAAGGGAAGAGATTGATCTTTTTCTTTTGCCTTCCATCACAGTGAGGAATGTGGAGGAGTCACTGTGGTGGATGTTTATGCTAAAATATATTTTGTGTGTTCTGTTGCTTTTTATTGGTATGACTGCGTGGCAAATGAAATTCCTCGTATGTTGCAAAACATACTTGGCTAATAAAGTATTAAGGGTACACAAAATGCTGGAGAAACTCAGCGGGTGCAGCAGCATCTATGGAGCGAAGGAGATAGGTAATGTTTCGGGCCGAAACCCTTCTTCAGACCGATAGGGGGTGGGGGGGAGGCGGGGGGAAGAAAGGAAAAAGGAGGAGGAGCCCGAGGGCTGAGGGAGAGGTGGGAAGGGGAGGAGACAGCAAGGGTCAACAGAATTGAGAGAATTCGATGTTCATGCCAAGAGGATGCAGACTCCCCAAGCGGAATATGAGGTGCTGTTCCTCCAATTTGCAGTGTTGCTCACTCTGGCCATGGAGGAGGCCCAGGACAGAGAGGTCGGATGAAGTATTAATATGATTATGATTAAATAGGGAGAGAATCCAAAAATCAGAGGTGCAAAGGGACTGGTGCAGGATTCCCAAAAAGTTAATCTGCAAGTCGAATCGGTAGTAAGGAAGGCAAACGCCATGCTAACATTTAGTTGAAGAGGACTAGAATACAAAAAGAGGGATGTAATGCTAGGCTCTAGAAGGGAGCTGACCAGGCTGCATTTGGAGTACTGTGAGCATATTTGGGCCCCATATCTGTGGAAGGATGTGCTGGCCCTGGAGAGGGTTTACAAAGAATGTAAGACTTGATGGGCCGAATGGCCTAATTCTGCTCCTGGAACTTATTGCTTGGTGTTCCTAGTAGTGTGCTTCCATGTTGAAATGCTTCAGGGACATTCCAAGAGAACATCTCATTCCCGGTTCCTCTTTCATGAACTGTGCACACGGTCAAACGCATCAAATTAAGAAAGGAATACTCTTTGGGAGGGGATAGGCAATAACAGAGGAGGGAGAAGAAGGTCCTGACTCGGAACATCACCTAGTCTGAAGAAGGATCCCGACCAGACAAGTCACCACCTATCCATGTGCTCCAGGGATGCCACCTGAACCGCTGAATTACTCCAGCACTTTGCGTTTTTTACAACTGAAACTTTGAATCTCTCTCTCTCACCTCAGTCAGCTCTCCATAAAGTAGCTGCTTTTCACTTTATAGACAATAGACAATAGACAATAGTAACTGCACCATCCTGCACCAGCACCTTGTTTAAATGAAATATATGCGGATTTAAGATAACCTAGAACATAGAAAGGTACAGGATACAGCAGACTCTTCGGTCCACAATGTCAATGCAGAACAAGATGCCAGGATCTCATTTGCAACAATAGACAATAGGTGCAGGAGTAGGCCATTCGGCCCTTCGAGCCAGCACCACCATTCAATGTGATCATGGCTGATCATCCCCAATCAGTATCCCGTTCCTGCCTTCTCCCCATTTCCCCTGACTCCACTATTTTTAAGAGCCCTATCTAGCTCTCTCTTGAAAGTATCCAGAGAACCCGCCTCCACCTCCGTCTGTGGCAGAGAATTCCACAGACTCACCACTCTCTGTGAGAAAAAGTGTTTCCTCATCTCCGTTCCAAACGGCTTACCCCTTATTCTTAAACTGTGGTCCCAGGTTCTGGACTCCCCCAACATCGGGAACATGCTTCCTGCCTCTAGCGTGTCCAAACCCTTAACAATCTTATATGTTTCAATAAGATTCCCGCTCATCCTTCCAAACTCCAGAGTGTACAAGCCCAGCCGCTCCATTCTCTCAGCATGTGACAGTCCCGCCTTCCCGGGAATTAACCTTGTAAATCTATGCTGCACTCCCTCAATAGCACTTTCCTCAAATTAGGGGACCAAAACTGCACACAATACTCCAGGCGTGGTCTCACTAGGGCTCTATACAGCTGCAGAAGTATAAGTTTATCATCAGTATAAGTTCTAGGAAGAGAATTAGATCATCTGGCCCATCGCGTCAACTCCGCAATTCAATCACGGCTGATCTATATTTCCCTCTTAACCCCATTCTCCTGCGCTCTCCCCACAACCCCTGACACAATGGCACGGCTGGTAGTTATGATGCTTCACAGAACCAGAGACGCAGGCTCGACTTGATGGGCCGAATGGCCTAATTATGCTCCTAGAATGTATGATCTTCTGATTCTACTGATGAGAATAATGCACAAAGTCCTGGTCTGAATCTCCAGTGCAATATGGGAAAGCTGAACCGCTGGAGATGTCAACTTTCAAATGAGGTATTTCACTGCCCTCCCGGGCGGATACCTTATTTAAATAAAAATCCCCTTGCACTACCTGAAAGAAATGAGCTATCCCTTGGCCAATTCTCTGATAGCAAAGCAATCTACCTTGTGTTATTTGTAGGAAACTGGTGTCTGCTGTTGCATTTGCCATGAACAGCAATATCTACTTCACAATGCATTGAAAACAGACTCTAAAATAAAGCGTATAAATGCAAATTCCCCTTTCGTTTGGAGACACTGATGTACCTTGTTATTCTCAAAAGTAGGTCTACTGTGCCCACATTTGTTTCATGATTTCCGAGGTTCTCTCTTATTGTTGGCAACCCGGGGATTGAGTTCATTACTTCATTTATACTCCAGTCAGAAGGTGGTGAATCTGTGGAATTCAGGCTCAGATAGACAGATTCTTTATTAGCACGGGTGTCAGGGGTTATGGGGAGAAGGCAGGAGAATGGGGTTGAGAGGGGAGAGATAGATCAGCCATGATGTGGTCGTAGTCTGAAGAAGGGTTTCGGCCCTAAACGTTGCCTATCTCCTTCGCTCCATAGATGCTGCTGCACTCGCTGAGTTTCTCCAGCATTTTGTGTACCCTCAGCCACGATGGATTGGCGGAGTAGACTTGATGGGCCGAATGGACTAATTCTGCTCCTAGAACTAAATAATACATTAATAAATAAATAACATGGAGAATTAGTGTGAATGAATGATCACGGTTTCGATGGGCCAAAGAGGCTGCCTAATCTAAGATAAACTAAATGATTGAATGGGCTGCACTCAAGAAAATATCAGCTCATAGCTTTTCTTCCAGTACCAGACAGCTTTCTTATAACTGATTTGGTTTAATTTAGTTTAGTTTAGTTTTGAGACACAACATGGAAATGGTCCACCAAGTCCGTGTCGCCCAGCAATCGCCCTGTACACTAGTCCTACACACTTTACAGCAGCCAATTAACTGACAAACCTGCTCGTATTTGGAGTGTGTGGAGAAACATGCAGGTACAGCAGGCAGTGAAGAAAGCTAAAGGCATGTTTGATGAAAAGGAGTAAAGAGGTCCTTCTGCAGTTGTACAGGACCCTGGTGAGACCACATTTGGAGAATTGTGTGCAGTTTTGGTCTCCTAATGTGAGGAAGGACATCCCTTGCTGTTGGGGCAGTGCAGCGTAGGTTCACGAGGTTAATCCCCGGGATGGCGGGACTGTCATATGAGGAAACATTGAAAAGACTGGGCTTGTATTCACTGAAATTTAGAAGGATGAGAGGGAATCTTACAGAAACACATACAATCATAAAAGGACTGAACAAGCTAGATGCAGGAAACAATTTCCCAATGTTGGGATAGTCCAGAACCAGGGGCCACAGTCTAAGAATAAAGGGAAGGCCATTTAAAGCTGAGATGAGAAAAAACTTTTTCACCCAGAGAGTTTTAAATCTGTGGAATTCTCTGCCACAGAAGGCAGTGGAGGCCAATTCACTGGATGAATTTAAATGAGAGTTAGATTGAGCCCAAGGGGCTAGCGGAATCAAGGGATATGGGGAGAAGGCAGGCACGGGTTACTGATTGTGGATGATCAGCCATGGTCACAATGAATGGCGGTGCTGGCTCGAAGGGCAAAATGACCTCCTCCTTTACTTATTTCCTAAGCCGGAGAAATACCCACACGGTCACGGGGAGAGCGACAAACTCCGTACAGACAGCACCCGTAGCCAGGATCGAACCTGGGACCCTGGCGCTGTGAGGCAGCAACTCTACCGCTGTGCTACCGTGCCGCCCTTGACATAGCCTGTGCTAAGCTCAAATCATTACAAGGCTGTCCTCAAGCAGATTTGTGCTTCATTTTCTGCCATCCTCTTGAGCAAAGTTACACTGAGAAAAGCAATTAAATCTCTGTGATGTTTTGATAAACATTAAAGAAATGTAATGGTTGCAGTTGATTGAGACTGACATAGCTCATCAATCTCATTAACCCCCGAGTGCCAGATTCACACTGCTCGCTGTATCACTCCGGAATATGCACATCTCCTGCCCGCTGAGTTTTTATGCTCGATTGTCCCAGTTTTTCAACTACAATGCTTTGTTAATGATCATGACTTCATTCACAATTCCCTGCACACTGCCACCTCTGCATATTCTGCTTTGGCTCTCGTCCGACAAAGGGTACAGAAGCTGAGAGTGAAACTCAGCCACAGATTCTAGCCCTGACAGGAGCAGAATTAGGCCATTGAGCCTAGTTCCACCATTCAACCATGGCTGATCTAACTCTCCCTCTCAACACCATTCTCCTGCCTTCTGCCCACAACCCCCGACACCCGCGTCAACAAACCAAGAATCTATCCATCCCTGCAAATATTCATTGCCTTGGCCTCCACATAATTTCTTCGGCTGCAAGTGGGTGAGGGGTAATCATAAAGAGGTGTACAAAATCCTGCGAGGAATAGATCGGGTAGACACACAGAGTCTCTTGCCCAGAGGAAGGGAATCGACAACCAGAGGACATAGGTTTAAGGTGAGGAAGATTTAATTGGAACCTGAATGTTAGCTTTTTCACACAATGAGTGGTGGGTGTATGGAACAAGCTGTCAGAGGAGATATTTGAGGCAGGGACTATCTCAACATAGAAACATGGAAACATAGAAAATAGGTGCAGGAGTAGACCATTCAGCCCTTTGAGCCTGCACCGCCATTCAATATGATCATGGTTTTTCATCCAACTCAGTATCCTGTACCTGCCTTCTATCTATACCCCCTAATCCCTTTAGCCACAAGGGCCACATCTAACTCCCTCTTAAATATAGCCAATGAATTGGCCTCAACTACCTTCTGTGGCAGAGAATTCCACAGATTCACCACTCTCTGTGTGAAAAATGTTTTTCTTATCTCGGTTCTAAAAGACTTCCTCCTTATCCTTAAACTGTGACCCCTTGTTCTGGAGTTCCCCAACATCAGGAATAATCTCCCTGCATCTAGCCTGTCCAACCCCTTAAGAATTTTGTAAGTTTCTATGAGATCCCCCCTCAATCTTCTAAATTTTAGCGAGTATAAGCCGAGTCTATCCAGTCTTTCTTCATATGAAAGTCCTGCCATCCCAGGAAGCAGTCTGGTGAATCTTCACTGTACTCCCTCTATGGCAAGGATGTTTTTCCTCAGATTAGGAGACCTAAATTGTACGCAATACTCCAAGTATGGTCTCACCAAGACCTTGTACAACTGCAGTAGAACCTCCCTGCTCCTATACACAAAACCGTTTGCTATGGATGCTAAGATACCATTCGCTTTCTTCACTGCCTGCTGCACCTGCATGCCTACTTTTAATGACTGGTGTACCATGACACCCAGGTCGCGCTGCATCTGCCCTTTTCCTAATTGCTCACCATTCAGATAACAGTCTACTTACCTGTTTTTGCCACAAAAGTGGATAACCTCACATTTATCCACATTATACTGCATCTGCCATGCATTTGCCCACTCACCCAACCTATCCAAGTCACCTTGCAGTCTCCTAGCATCCTCCTCACAGCTAACACTGCCCCCCCCAGCTTTGTGTTATCCGCAAACTTGAAGATGCTGCCTTCAATTCCCTCATCCAGATCATTCATATATATTGTAAATAGCTGGGGTCCCAGCACTGAGCCTTGCGGTACCCCACTAGTCACTGCCTGCCATTCTGAAAAGGATCCGTTTACTCCTACTGTTTGCTTCCTGTCTGCCAGCCAGTTCTCTATCCACATCAATACTGAACCCCCAATACCGTGTGCTTTAAGTTTGCATATTGATCTCTTATGTGGGACCTTGTCGAAAGCCTTCTGAAAGTCTAGATATAACACATCCGCTGGTTCTCCTTTATCCACTCCACTAGTTACATCCTTGAAAAATTCTACAAGATTCGTCAGACATGATTTACCTTTCATAAATCCATGCTGACTTTGTCTAATGATTTCACCACTTTTCAAATGTGCTGCTATCCCAGCTTTAATAACTGACTCTAGCAGTTTCCCCACTACCGATGTTAGACTAACTGTAATTCCCCGTTTTCTCTCTCCCTCCCTTTCTAAAAAGTGGGGTTACATTAGCTACCCTCAAATCCTCAGGAACTACTCCAGAATCTAAAGAGTTTTGAAAAATTATCACTAATGCATCCAATAATTATGGGGCTACTTCCTTAAGTACTCTGGGTTGCAGCCTATCTGGCCTTGGGGATTTATTGGCCTTTAATCCATTCAATTTACCTAACACCACTTCCCGGCTAACCTGGATTTCACTCAGTTCCTCCATCCCATTTGACCCCCGGTCCCCTGCTATTTCCGGCAGATTATTTATGTCTTCCTTAGTGAAGACAGAACCAAAGTAGTTATTGAATTCGTCTGCCATGTCCTTGTTCCCCATGATCAATTCACCTGTTACTGACTGCATGGGACCTACATTTTGTTTTAACTAATCTTTTTCTCTTCACATACCTATAAAAACATTTGCAGTTAGTTTTTATGTTCCCTGCCAGTTTTCTTTCATAATCTATTTTCCCTTTCCTAATTAAGCTATGTGTCCTCCTCTGCTGGACTCTGAATTCCTCCCAGTCCTCTGGTAGGCTACTTTTTCTGGCTAATTTGTATGCTTCATCTTTTGTTTTGATACTATCCCTGATTTACCTTGTTATCCACGGATGCACTCCCTTCCCTGATTTATTCTTTTGCCAAACTCTATCTTGGCCAATTCACGTCTCATACCCTCAAAGTTACCTTTCTTTAAGTTCAGAACCCTTGTTTCAGAATTAACAATGTCACTCTCCATCCTAATGAAGAACTCAACCACTCTTGCCCAAGGGGCCATGCACAACAAGACAGTTAACTAACCTTTCCTCATTACTCAATACCCAGTCTAGAATAGCCTGCTCTCTCGTTGGTTCCTCTGCATGTTGGTTTAGGAAACTATCCCGTATACATTCCAAGAAATCCTCTTTCTCTGCACCCCTGTCAATTTGATTCACCCAATCTATATGTAGGTTGAAGTCACCCATTATAACTGTTTTACCTTTGTTGCACGCATTTCTAATTTCCTTTTTGACGCCAACCCCAACTCCACTACTACTGTTAGGTGGCCTGTACACAACTCCCACTAGCGTTTTCTGCCCCTTAGCGTTTCGCAGCTCTACCCATATCGATTCCACATCCTCCAACCTAATGTCTTTCCTTTATATTGCGTTAATATCCTCTCTAACCAGCAACGCTACCCCACCTCCTTTCCCTTTCTGTCTATCCCTCCTGAGTATTGAATATCCCTGGATGTTCAGCTCCCATGATCCCAGCTATATCATATTCATTAATAACTATCCGCACATTCAACTCATCCACCTTATTACGAATGCTCCTTGCATTGAGACACAAAGCCTTCAGGCCTGTTTTCACAACACTCTTACCCCTTATACAATTATGTTGAAAAGTGGCCCTTTTTGGTTTTTGCCCTGGATTTGTCTGCCTGCCACTTTTACTTTTCACCTTTCTACCTATTGCTTCTACCCTCATTTTACACCCCCCTGTCTCTCTGCTCATGCTCCCATCCCCCTTCCACATTCGTTTAAATCCTCCCCGAAAGCACTAGCAAACACTCCCTCAATGACATTGGTTCCATTCCAGCCCAGGTGCAGACCGTCCTGTTTGTACTGGTCCCACCACTCCTAGAACTGGTTCCAATGCCATACCAATTTGAATCCCTCCCTCTTGCACCATTTTTCAAACCACGTATTAATGTGCAATATCGTCCTATTTCTACTCTAGCACGACTAGCATGTGGCACTGGTATTAATCCAGAGATTATTGCCTTTGAGGTCCTACTTTTAACATTTAAGAAACATTTAGACAGGTCCATGGATGGGATAGGATTAGAGGGATGTGGGCCAAACACAAGCAGGTGGGACTAGTATAGATGGGACATGTTGGCTGGTGTGGCCAAGTTGGGCCAAAAGGCTTGTTTCCACGTTGACTCTATGACAATCACTCTACACTGTTATTGAGCATCTGAACGATCTTTCCATAACCTAGGTACTGTCTGATTCACCTCTACCCCATTGCTGCAATGGACTTCATCCACAGAGCAACATTATAACAATACTCAAAAAACACTTGGACAGGTTCATGAGCAGGAAAGGCTTAGGGGATATGGGCCAAATGCAGGCAGGTGGGACTAGGAAAGATGATGCTGCTTGGTTGGCAATGGCAAGGGCCACAGGGCCTGTTTCCGTGCTTTGTGACTATGACTTTATAACTGATGCGCTATAATGCTGAGAACTATAAGCTGCACTCTGCAACTTCATCTTTGCTCCACCTATTGTGTGATGTGATTGTATTTATGCATAGTTTTATCTTGCCTGTTTGGATAGCAAGCAAAACAAAACTTTTCACTGTGTCTTGGCACATGTGGCCATAATAAACCTAAACCTAATTCTCAATAGATATATATATTATCTGATCTGCCCCACTCCTCAAAACCCTCTTCCTACAGAAGACCAAAAGGAAAACTGCTATTTTAGCAAAAAATACCATGTTAGCATGTGTAGGAAGGAACTGCCGATGCTGGTTTAAACCAATGATAGGCACAAAATGCTGGCTATGACAATGCCCACTGTGTCCCCGAAGCATGTTAACGTGGTAGACAGAAAATGCTGGCCTAACTCAGCGGGACAGGCAGCGTCTCTGGAGAGAAGGAACGGGTGACGTTTCGGGTCGAGACACCGAAGAAGTCTGAAGAAGGGTCTCGACCCGAAACGTCACCCATTCCTTATCTCCAGAAGTGCTGCCTGTCCGCTGAGTTACGCCAGCATTTTCTGTCCAGCATGAGGACACAACATGCTTGAGGACACAGTGAGAGCCAAATCTAACCAGAATATTTCAATATTTTGGCATCTTTATGTATTTGAATGAAATCTGCAATAAGAGCTTTGGATTTCTATTTTGAAATCAGTCACCTAAAAACTATTTGAAGTAACTACAGCTGAAATAAGATTAGAGCAGGGAAATCACTCTCACTGGTGCTATTTTATTTAATGTTTAATGTGCAGTATTTAACGGAAGCTGTAACCTATGTACTTTATAATAGATTTGTGAGTTAGTTACAACAAGAAGCAGAAATCTAGATTGTGTATTGAATACTTCTGCAATAAAACACTTTGCGGTTACTTTTATGCTCAGAGTTCTGTGGACCCCTCACTCACTGGGGACTTGCAAGGCTGAGAAGAACAAGAGCTTAGATGGCTGGGATGAACTGAATCAGCAATGGTTGTTAGTTTTCGAAATACAGCACAAAGAAACAAGCCTCTCGGTCCACCAAGTCCATGCTGATCAACGATTCAAGACTCAAGAGTGTTTTGTTGTCATAGGCCATAAGTGATAGGTACAGAATTAGCCATTCAGCCCATCAAAATGGGCGGCACAGTGGCGCAGCGGTAGAGTTGCTGCCTTACAGCAAATGCAGCGCCGGAGACCCGGGTTCGATCCTGACTACGGGTGCTTGTCTGTACGGAGTTTGTACGTTCTCCCCGTGACCTGCGCGAGTTTTCTCCGAGATCTTTGGTTTCCTCCCAAACTCCGAAGATGTACAGGTTTTTGTAGGTTAATTGGCTTGGTAAATGTAAAAATTGTCCCTAGTGGGTGTAGGATAGCGTTAATGTGCGGGATCTCTTGTCGGCGCGGACCCGGTGGGCCGAAAGGGCTAGTTTCCACACTGTGTCTCTAAACTAAGTCTACTCCAGCATTCAATCACGGCTGATCTATCTCTCCCACCTAACCCCATTCTCCTGCATTCTCCCCATATCCCCCGACACCCCTGACATGAATCCTGAAATGGAACAATGAAATTCTTACGTGCAGCAGCACAGCAGGTACAAAATAAAACCAAAACAAAAGAACTGGTTATTGACCAGGAGGAGGAGAGAGGAACCTGCTCCTCTTTACATCAAAGGAGACATGGTGGAGAGAGTCACTGACTTTAAGTTTCTGGGCACATACATCTCCCAGGACCTCACATGGACAGTGAACACCATCACCCTCGTAAAGAAGTCACAGCAGCGGCTATATTTCCTGAGGACTCTGCGGAGAGCAAACGCCTCACAGCAGCTGCTGCTGTCCTTCTACCGGTGCGCCGTGGAAAGCATCCTCTCCTATGGCATCCTGGTGTGGTTTGCTAGCTGCACTGTGGCTGGAAGGAAGGCACTACAGAGGGTTATTAAAACAGCACAGAACATCACAAACGCTCAACTACCCTCCCTGGAAGACATTTACAAGGCCCAATGTTTACGCCGGGCGACAAACATCACACAGGGCTCATCCCACCCTGCCAACCACCTTTTCACTCTGCTGCCCTCTGGGAGGCGATACGGGTCTTTGAAGGCCCGCACTTGCAGACTAACTAACAGTTTCTACCCACGTGCCATTAGAGAACTTAACTCAAACAGATAACACTACGGGCAACACTACACAATTCGGGGTGCATTATAAAACTTTTCTGCTGGAATGTGGAATATAATGTACATCATTTTAATTATCTATTACTTATTTTATGCATTGATCTTGTAGTAAATGCAAATGTGAGAGTAAATGGTTGTTTGTGTTATTGTGTTTTGTTCTTTTTTAATCTTTTTATCCTGTGTCTTTTATTGTTTACCATTGAAGGGGATGCACATGAAATTTTGTTGTACAGTTGATGTGCAATGACAAATAAACGTATTTGATTTTTGATTTGAAAAACCCCCCAAAAAAACCATTGAGTAATAGAATCATACGGTGTCGAAACAGGCCCTTTGGCCCAACTTGCCCATAGCGGCCAACATGCCCCATCCACTCTACTCCCACCTGCCTGCATTTGGCCCATATCCCTCTAAACCTGTCCTATCCATGTACCTGTCTAAATTCTTATTAAACATTGCAATAGTGCCTGCCTCAACTACCTCCTCTGGCTGCTCGATCCATACACCCACCACACTCTGTGTGACAAAGTTACCCCTCAGGTTCCTATTAAATCTTTTCCCCCTCACCTTGCGCCCACAGGTTCGTAAGGTCATAAGTGATAAGAGCAGAGTTAGGCCATTCGGCCCATCAAGCCTACTCTGCCATTCAATTATGGCTGATCTATTTCCTCCTAGCCCCATTTTCCTGCCTTCTCCCCATTACCTCTGACACCCGTACTAATCAAGAACTTATCTATCTATGCCTTAAAAAATATCCATTGACTTGGCTACCACAGCCTTCTGTGGCGATGAATTCCGCAGATTCACTGCCATTGCGGGTCGGCTGTGGGAGGCGCCCCTGGGACACGAAGGTGGCCGGGCGAGGAGACGGACCACGGTTCGTGGGTTGATCGGGATGGTGGCAACAGATACCAACTGCAGCTGGGACGTTGAAAATAGCGCCTTCTTCTTCTTCTTCTTGCGTATGGTGTGCGCAGCCTAAAGTTGTAGGACAACTTGTTCTATTTGATCTATTTGTTTGTGCACGTCGGGTTGATTGTATTAGTCGAAACAGGGCGGACCACGTGAAGGTTGCAATCTCCCACCCCAAAATAGCGCCACAACCTGGCGACTCTTGCATCTGAACTCAGCGGGCTGCTTCTCTACATTCTGCATTTAATCAGTGTGTGTGGCAATAACCTTTCTGAATCGTACGCAAAAAAAGAAATTCACTGTACCCTGGTACACGTCATAATAAAGAACCATTGAACACTCAAAGACTGGAAGAACCTGGCTTCACAGGGTAAATGCAAAACAGCCAGAACTGAGCGGGGCTGGCGATGACAACTAAACCTGTAGATATAACAATTACAGCACGGAAACAGGCCTTCTCAGCCCTTCCAGTCCGTGCCGACTATTTATTTTCCCCTAGTCCCATCTACCTGCACTCAGACCATACCCCTCCATTCCCTTCCCGTCCATATACCTATCCACTTTACTTTTAAATGTTAAAATCGATCCTGCCTCCACCACTTTGCTGGAAGCTCATTCCACACAGCCACCACTCTCTGAGTAAAGAAGTTCCCCCTCATGTTATCCCTAAACTTCTGTCCCTTAATTCTCATGTCATGCCCTCTTGTTTGAATCTTCCCTACCCTCAATGGGAAAAGCTTATCCACGTCAACTCTGTCTATCCCTTTCATCATTTTAAAGACCTCAATCAAGTCCCCCCTTAACCTTTTGCGCTCCAAAGAATAAAGACCTAACTTGTTCAACCTTTCTCTGTAACTTAGTTGCTGGAACCCAGGCAACATTCTAGTAAATCTCCTCTGTACTCTCTCTATAATTAGGCGACCAAAATTGTACAATTTTAACATTACTTCCCTACTCCTATATTCAATGCTCTGATTTATAAAGGCCAGCACACCAAAAGCTTTCTTTACCACCCTATCTACATGCGATTCCACCTTCAGGGAACCATGCACAGTTATTCCTAGATCCCTCTGCTCCACAGCATTCCTCATTTCCCTACCATTTACCATGTACGTCCTATTTTGATTTGTCCTGCAAAGATGTAGCACCTCACACTTATCAGCATTAAACTCCATGTCATCTCTCAGCCCACTCTTCCAAATGGCCCAAATCGCTCTGTAGACTTTGAAAATGTACTTCATTATCCACAGCACCACCTATCTTAGTATCATCTGCATACTTACTTATCCAATTTTCCACCCCATCATCTAGATCATTGATGTACATGACACACAACAGTGGACCCAACACAGATCCCTGAGGCACCCCACTGGTCACCGGCTTCCAACCTGACAAACAGCCATCCACCTTACTCTCTGGCATCTCCCATTCAGCCACTGTTGAATCCATCTTGCTACTCCGCCATTAACACCCAAAGATTGAACCTTCTTAACCAACCACCATTTGTTTGTTATATTCATTATCGATTATTAATGAATTCCTAGTCTTTCTTCAATTTAATTTAGTTTAGTTTAGTTTAGTTTAGAGCAGGCACGTGCCATGAGTAATTACTCAGGGTAGGCAGTCAGTTGGCTTTAAAAAAAATCTCAAACTGCGCATGCGCAGATTGTTCTGCTCTCCGTAAAAATAAAAAATAAAAATAAAGAAAATAACAATTCAATTCAATGGGTGGGGATGGAGGGTGATGGTAGGTGGATAGATGGTGGGGAAAACAGGAGCACACCGGGACAAGTTGAATCAGTTGCGATCTTATTGATTGACAATAATGAATGAATGAATAAGTTTATATAGCAATGTTACAAAATTTTGAGATTTTAAAAATCAAGTCTGCAATTTATCCCATCAGATAAAACATAAAAAGAAGTTTAATTTGACACCTAATTTACTTTCATATCTTCAGCATTAAGAAAGTTATGGCCATTTTCATACTCGGAAATGAGCATCTTGCTTCCCATTGCCTTTCAATTGACTTAATTCAAAAGCTGTGATCTGGAAACGTTAAAAGCCCATAACATTCTTAAAAATTAAGAGAACTCAATGAAATTTTCAGTTATTATAGATTGAAGCATTCTGAAACAAATATTAAACAATCTTACTTGGATTACCTGAAATTAAAGCATATAATTAGTTATTTATCTAATTGTAGCTAATTACAAAATTCAATGAGTAGATCTAAACATCTATCAATTTCTTAAGAAAAGATAAACTTTTTTTAAATTGCCTAAGTGTCCAAATAACATTCACACAATAATCCACAATACAACATAATTTTTAAATCTCATTTTCATGAATTTCTGGGCCAAATGGAAGGAATTTAGTGTTTTATGCCTGTAAATTAATGGCCATTTAAATCAACTAGCGAGTGGGTTTTAGTGGAATGCGGTGGATTAGAACGTTGCGGTTAGCGGTGAAGTCGGCAGGAAAAATACTGTTTGTTCATACATTTTTTGGGACCCCATTTCGCAACATAAAAATATTATTAAAGCCTCCCGAAAAACCAACTTTTAATATAAAAATAAGCTATTTACCTTTTTTTCTCCTCTACGGAAAATCCTTCCGGTTGTCAGTTCTCACGGCTTTTGAAGGTGATTTTTAAATTACTCTAGTTAACAAATAATTTAGAGTAATTTAAAAATACCTTCATTGATGAAATGTCGGAGTGATTTTTCTTCCGCAACGAAATCGCCCGACATTCATCGATTATCCAGGTCTGTGGAAAAACGGCACTTTAAGCCCGCCCCCCTCTGAAAGGCGCTAAAGTCGCGCACACGGGGAGCGGCAGAAGTGCAGCGCCACTAAAGGTATGTTTTGCAACATACCTAGTTTATACTAATACTAATTCAAGGGACCAATTGGGGGGAGAGCTCCTTTCACGGCATGTGTAGAGTCTGGCCAGGGGTAAAGTAGCGGGGCGGGCAGGAGCATTGAGAAGAAGGGGGTCGGGGGTCATGCTAGTAACCCACTCACTCACCGCAGCCGCGGCGCTGCAGGCGCAGAGCCACTGCATTGCGGCCGGGGAGGGAAACAGCTCGGGTGCCTGCGAGTGGCCGCCGGGACCGGACAGCAGAACTGGCCGTCACTTCAGCGCCTTCTGCCGGCCCGCTCACATCTGGCAGTGCTCTCCGTCTGAACATTTTTCACCTGCCGCTCGCTGGGCTTCGCTCATGTCAGCCGTTTCCTGCAAATCCTTAAATTCCGACAGCCGAGTAACCTCAATTAGTCAGTTGATCGTGCTGTCGGAATTTAAGGATTTGCGGGAAGCAGCTGACATGAGTGAGGCCGGCGAACGGCAGGAGAGAGCTTGTCAGATGGAGAGCACTGCCAGAAGTGAGCGGGGGCCGGCAGAAGGGTCTGTCGAGTCCTGGCAGCCACTTTCGCAGCTACCCGAGCTACTTCTCCCCCCGGCCACAATGCGGTGGCTCTATGTCCGGAGCATTGCAAGTGGTTACTGGCATGATCCCCGAGCCCCTCCTTCTCAACACTCCTGCTCTCCCTGCAACTTTACCCCGGGCCACTCCCCACACGCTGTGAAAGGTACTCTTCCCCCCCCACCCCGGGAAATACGGTATTTATAAAACATATAGCAACAAGAAATGAACTTACCACATTATCGGTACACAAACTCCATTCTTCTCTCTTTGTTTCCTAAAATACGCTTAAGATAATGGCAGAAGGTGCAGGAGCTGGAATTTAGAAGATTGAGAGGGGATCTCATAGAGACTTACAAAATTCTTAAGGGGTTGGACAGGCTAGATGCAGGAAGATTGTTCCCGATGTTGGGGAAGTCCAGGACAAGGAATCACAGCTTAAGGATAAGGGGGAAGTCTTTTAGGACCAAGATGAGAAAATCATTTTTCACACAGAGAGTGGTGAATCTGTGGAATTCTCTGCCACAGAAGGCAGTTGAGGCCAGTTCGTTGGCTATATTTAAGTTAGATGTGGCCCTTGTGGCTAATGGGACCAGGGGGTATGGAGAGAAGGCAGGTACGGGATATTGAGTTGGATGATCAGCCATGATCATATTCAATGGCGGTGCAGGCTTGAAGGGCCGAATGGCCTACTCCTGCGCCTAATTTCTATGTTTCTATGAGCCTGAAATCTGTTACATCCAGGTTCAGGAGCAGCTCATTCCCCACAGCCATCAGGCTATTAAACTCGCCAACAGCCTATTGCACTTTATCTGCTTATTTATGTGCATATTGAACTGAACTGTTCTGTATTTTTGTTTACAATACTCTGTTGTGCTGCAGCAAGCAAGAATGTCATTGTCCTATCTGGGACACATGACAATAAAACACTCTTGACTTGACTTGATGACATAACATACTGAGTGAAGCTAAATGGCTACTGCACCCTTCATCATGGGCCTGTTCCCTGTGGATGGCTCAATTGTAACCATGTATAGTCTTGCTGCTGACTATTTAACTTTTCAGCTTTTCACTGTACCTCTGTACATATGACAATAAACTAAATAAATAACCTCAGAATTAAAGGACGTTCTTTTATGAAGGAGATGAGGAGGAATCTCTTTAGTCAGAGGGTGGTGAATCTATGCAAATTATTTGCTACAAAAGGCTGTGGAGGCCAATAGACAATAGCCAACAGACAATAGACTATTCTGAAGAAGGGTCTCGACTCGAAACGTCGCCTATCTCCTTCGCTCCTTAGATGCTGCTGCACCCGCTGAGTTTCTCCAGCTTTTTGTGTAACCCCCAATAGACAATAGACATTAGGTGCAGGAGTAGGCCATTTGGCCCTTCGAGCCAGCACCGCCATTCAATGTGAACATGGCTGATCATCCCCAATCAGCACCCCTTTCCTGCCTTCTCCCCATATCCTCTTACTCCGCTATTTTTAAGAGCACTATCTAGCTCTCTCTTGAAAGCATCCAGAGAACCTTCCTCCACTGCCCCCTGAGGCAGGGAATTCCACAGACTCACCACTCTCTGTGAGAAAAAGTGTTTCCTCGTCTCTGTTCTAAATGGCTTAAACCCCTGTCTCACGGTGCGAGTTGGCTCACGAATGACCCCGAGTTTTCACTCGTGGTGATCACGTACAGCCAACGTAGCGGGAACGTCGGAACTCGCGCGATCAACTTGTCCACTCGTGGCGCTAACGGCAGGTACCCGTGAAACTTGTGAACTCGTGAAAAAAGTCAAACATGTTTGACTTTTTCCACGAGTCAAATTTCGTGGTCAAGTTTAAAATTGAAACATTTAAACTCAGAGTTATATCGTAGTGGCCCGTGCGTTAACTTTAGTGATTCGTGCGTCTACCGTGGGAACTCTTTAATAGACACAAAATGCTGGAGTAACTCAGTGGACCAGGCAGCATCTCTGGAGAGAAGGAATGGAGTCGAGACCCTTCTTCAGACTTACCCAAAACGCCACCCATTCCTTCACTCCAGAGATGCTGCCAGTCCCACTGAGTTACTCCAGCATTTTGTGTCTATCTATACTTTAGTTTCGGATATGATCAAGTGTAAGAAACGCAAACCAGACTACCTTCACATCAGAGAATCCTAATGTTCCTAATTTGGCCGAGGCACTTCACTGTCGGTGTGTAGGAAGGAACTGCAGATGCTGGTTTACACCGACAATAGACACAAACATGCTGGAGTAACTCAGCGGGACAGGCATCGCATCTGGAGAGAAGGAATGGGTGATGTTTCGGGTCGGGACCCTTCTTCAGACTCCCCGCTCATTCTTCCCTCGTCGATGTGAACTTGTGGGGGTGCGAGGAATCGGGCGTCGCTGGGTAAGGGGAAGAGAGGTTTTACTGCTGAATTATGCACAACAGAAGCATGAAGTGGGGGTAAGATCCGTTTAAACTATCTTGTCGTCCCCCCCCCCCCCCCCCCCCCTAATGTTGGGAGAGAGAGGGGAGAGAGTTGTGCAAACAAACCACGGGAGACTGCATCTTTGGAGGGAAATCATAAAATGTATAGGGATGTTTCGGGCCGGGACCCTAAAGGTTGACTACCCGTTTCGCAGATGCCGTTCCTAGCCCCCCTCTCACTCCTCCCCACCCATAGTCTTTGCCTTCTCCCAATTCCACCATCCCTCGCCGCCCCCCCCCCCCCCCCCCACCCCCCCAAATCTGTCCTCGCCTGAACTGCTGAAGATAACCGAGTGCTTTAAATGCGAATCCCGGACTGCAGCAACAACACACGCCCTGAGCGGGAGAGGAACTTGGTAACTCAAGAGCAAACGGGAGGGGAACTTGGTAACTCTGGAGACGATCTCGGAACATCGCAGATTACCATACCCGTGGGAACTCGCCACAAACACTTGCACATCAACTTGGAATATCGTACACAACCACGAGTCTGTCACTCTGGGTCACTCGTGTGTCAACTCGCACCGTGAGACAGGGCCTTTACTCCTTATTCTTAAACTGTGGACCCTGGTTCTGGACTCCCCCAACATCAAGAACATGTTTCCTGCCTCGACTGTGTCCAAGCCCTAAGCAATCTTATATGTTTCAATGAGATTCCCTCTCATCCTCTTTTGGCCAAGTCAATGGAGGAGATAGGTAGATTCATGACCAGTACAGATGTCAGAGTTTATGGGGAGAAGGCAGAAGAACGGGGTTAGGAGGGAGAGATAGATCAGCCATGATTAAATGGCAGAGTAGACTTGATGGGCCGAATGGTCAAATTCTACTCCTATTACATGACCTTATACCCACCACCCTCTGTGTTGTGCAAAGCTTAAAATGCTTGCAACCTCTCTATATAGGTTGACAGATAAGAATATTTCATAGCTTTGAAAGATATTTATTTAAACAAGTTATGCAAACCTTTCCTAATACTTAAACCTGACGTAGCATCTTATTTGTAATAAAAAGTAACCACTTACTTAAATTTGTACTTAAACACGGTTAGCACTTTTAAGTGATTTTATTAAACTTGTTCAACAATACTGGATTACTATGGCAAATAGAAATGCAAAGAGGTGCCTCAGGTTATTCAATTGATTCTACTGAAACAATTTAAACCTTGGTATATTTTAATAAAATTCAATACTTCCTGATTCTGAATCCATACTGCAGCAACAATTGGTATTCCGAGCACCACCAGTCATTTCTTGTGTGGGAAGGAACTGCAGATGCTGGTTTACACCAAAGATAGACACAAAATGCTGGAGTAACTGTGTGGGACAGGCAGCATCTCTGGAGAGAAGGAAAGGGTGACTATTTGGGTCGACCCTGATTAAGAGCCTCATATTTTGTTTGGGCAGCTTACAACCTAGTATAATGAATATTTATTTCTCTAACTTCAGGTAACCCTTGCTTTCCCTCTCTCTCCATCCCTCCCCCCCCCCCCCCATCCTAGTTCTCTCAGAGAGTTGTGAGTCTGTGGAATTCTCTGCCTCAGATGGAGGCAGGTTCTCCGGATGCTTTCAAGAGAGAGCTAGATAGGGCACTTAAAAATAGTGGAGTCGAGGGATATGGGGAGAAGGCAGGAACGGGGTACTGATTGGGTATGATCAGCCATGATCACATTGAATGGCGGTGCTGGCTCGAAGAGCCAAATGGCCTCCTCCTGCACCTATTGTCTATTGTTCATTGTCTATTCTCCAACTAGATTCACCATCAGTTAACAATGAACCATTTTCCATTTCATCATGTAGAATGGCTCATTGTTTATCTTCATCCCCTTTGATCTGTGTTTTCACACCTTACCTTTCTATATCTCTATGTATCTCTTTCCCCAGACTCTTAGTCTGAAGAAGGGTCTCGACCCGAAACGTCACCCATTCCTTCTCTCCAGAGATGCTGCCTGTCCCGCTGGGTTTTTTTGTGTCTGTTGCCTGTCATTGCTTGTTGGCTGGCTTTGTTGTGATGAGGCCGCAGTGCGATGTGCTGAACCTTCATTTTGCTTCACATTGACAATAAACAATAGACAATAGATGCAGGAGTAGGCCACTTGGCCCTTCGAGCCAGCACCGCCATTCAATGTGATCATGGCTGATCATCCCCAACCAGTACCCCGTTCCTGCCTTCTCCCCATATCCTCTGACTACCATTTTTAAGAGCCCTATCTAGCTCTCTCTTGAAAGCATCCAGAGAACCTGCCTCCACCGACCTTCTGATGCAGAGAATTCCACCGACTCACCACTCTCTGTGAGAAAAAGTGTTTCCTCACCTCCGTTCTAAATGGTTACTCCTTATTCTTAAACTGTGGCCCCTGGTTCTGGACTCCCCCAACATCGGGAACATGTTTCCTGGCTCTAGCGTGTCCAAGCCCTTAACAATCTTATATGTTTCAATGAGATCGCCTCTCATCATTACGAGTGGGAGGGATGGGGAGAGAGAGCAGTGTTACGGGGTATTGAAGAGACCCTGGTGAGAGCCTCATCTATGGTAGGGGAGGGGAACCCCCATTCCCTGAAGAATGAGGGCATTTCTGATGCCCTGGTGTGGAACACCTCATGCTGGGTGCAGATGCAGTGTAGACAGAGGAATTGGGAGTAGGGGATGGAGTCCTTACAGGAAGCAGGGTGGGAGGAAGAGTAGCCCAGGTAGCCATGGGAATCAGTGGGTTTATAGTGGATGTCGGTCAGAAGTCCATCACCTGTGAGGAGATAGTAAGGTCAAGAAATGGTAGGGAAGTGTCGGAAATGGCTTCTGACCGACATCCTTCACCACTAACTTCCATCCGGCACTCAAATACACCTGGACCATTTCCGACACTTGGATTTGAATTTGGTGGCCTTGCACCCTGCTTGAAATTGAATTTCGAGGAATAACTGCAAGTGAGCTGCCAGCCCACAATGTCCATACTAGCCTTCTGGAGACCAGACCCTTCAGCCCACAACACCCAGGCCAGCGATCCAGAAAGCTCCCCCCCCCCACTCCCCCCCCCCCCCCAAAGTGGACAAGTTGGGCTGAAGGGCTCAAAGTGTCGAATGGCCTACTCTATGTTTCTATGTTTCCATGTGTAGGTCCTGCCCATGTTAGACTTCCCAAAATGCAACACCTCACATTTCTCTGGACCACCCAATCTACCTGACACATTCAAGGAACTATGGACCTGCACTCCTTGATCCCTCTGTTCTACAAACACTTCCCATGGACTTGCCATTCTTGTGAACGTCCTGCCCTGGTTTGACTTGACAAAATGTGAGTGGTGGGTATAAGGTCATAAGTGATAGGATCAGAATTAGGCCATTCGGCCCATCAAGTCTACACCGCCATTCAATCATGGCTGATCTATCTCTACCGGCTAACCTTATTCTCCCACCTTCTCCCCATAACCTCTGACACCCGTACTTATCGAGTCTACACACAGGATTAGAAGTTCTCGGCATCTGCATACATTGGTGTCTGTCTTGTGCTTCATAGTAATCAAGAATGTTTCTATCTCTGCCTTAACTATATCGACTGACTTGGCCTTCTGTGGCAAAGAATTCCACAGATTCACCACCCTCTGATTGACGATATTCCTCCTCATCTCCATCCTAACGGAAAGTGGTGTTTCGCCCAAGGATCTCAACCCAAAACGCCTCCTTCTTAAAATAAAGTCCTTTAATTCTAAGTAACTTAGACTCTCCCAGACAGGTTCACCAGACTGATTCCTGGGATGTCAGGACTGTCTTATGAACAAAGACTGGATAGACTCGGTTTATACTCTCTAGAATTTAGGAGATTGAGAGGGGATCTTATAGAAACTTACAAAATTCTTAAGGGGTTGGACAGGCTAGATGCAGGAAGATTGTTCCCGATGTTGGGGAGGTCCAGGACCAGGAGTCACAGCTTAAGGATAAGGGGGAAATCCTTTAGGACCGAGATGAGAAGGACTTTTTTCACACAGAGAGTGGTGGGTCTCTGGAACTCTCTGCCACAGAGGGTAGCTGAGGCCAGTTCATTGGATATATTTAAGAGGGAGTTAGATGTGGCCCTTGTGGCTAAGGGGATCAGAGAGTATGGAGAGAAGGCAGGTACGGGATACTGAGTTGGATGATCAGCCATGATCATATTGAATGGCGGTGCAGGCTCGAAGGGCCGAATGGCCTACTCCTGCACCTAATTTCTATGTTTCTAACAGAAAGTGGTGTTTCGACCAAGGATCTCAACCTGAAACGCCTCCTCCTTAAAATAAAGTCCTTTAATTCTAAGTAACTTAGACTCTCCCACTGGTGGAAACATCCTCTCCACATACGATTGTTGTATTAGTTGTACTTTTTGATAACCTTCATGGCTATCTGTGGTACCACCCATTTTTGCCTCATCTGCAAACTTACAAAGCACGGTCTCTAATGCTGCAAGGCAGCAACTCTACCGCTACGCCACTGTGCTGCCCTGTTCTTCGTGAAGTCCATGGGACAGAGCACAGAGCAGGCTATGATACCGCTTTAGCAGAAACGGCAACCAAGTTTTCTGAACTGATTTATTTACACAATCATTCCTTGGCAAACACGTCTGATCACAACGGTGGTCAGCAAAACAACTGTGGCGCGAAAGCGAAACCGCGCGGAAAACAGCAGCCCCTCCCGAGTCACGTGCCCTTGGCTTCAGAACGCCGGGTTCGATATCTGCGTTCGTAGGCAGGCGCCGCTACACCGCCGTTAGCAATCTAGAAATTGCGGGAATAGTACTCGACAGAGGTTGGGGCACCAAATGGCTGCTGGTAGCGGCACCAGCCATTATAAATCCTGAACAATTTCCTTTTCCATCAAAATTAAAATTTAATCCCTCCAAGGCAAGTTGTGAGATTCAGTTCAATGAACCCGGTCGTGTGTGAGGTGCTGCCAGGAATAAATGACTGTGGAATAAGTCAGTTGTTGCAACTTTAGTTCTGCTGCTCTTCTGCTCACACTGGAAACTAAATATTAAATCTTTTACTTGTTATTTAAATGATAATATCATAGGATCATAAGTGGGTCTCGACCCGAGATGTCATCCATTCCTTCTCTCCAGAGATGCTGCCTGTCCCGCTGAGTTATTCCAGCATTTAAACCCCTGTCTCACGGTGCGAGTTGGCCCACGAGTGACCCCGAGTTTTCACTCGTGGTGATCACGTACAGCCAACGTAGCGGGAACGTCGGAACTCGCGCGATCAACTTGTCCACTCGTGGCGCTAACGGCAGGTACCTGTGAAACTTGTGAACTCGTGAAAAAAGTCAAACATGTTTGACTTTTTCCACGAGTCAAATTTCGTGGTCAAGTTTAAAATTGAAACATTTAAACTCAGAGTTATATCGTAGTGGCCCGTGCGTTACGTTTAGTGATTCGTGCGTCTACCGTGGGAACTCTTTAATAGACACAAAATGCTGGAGTATCTCAGTGGACCAGGCAGCATCTCTGGAGAGAAGGAATGGAGTAGAGACCCTTCTTCAGACTTACCCAAAACGCCACCCATTCCTTCTCTCCAGAGATGCTGCCAGTCCCACTGAGTTACTCCAGCATTTTGTGTCTATCTATACTTTAGTTTCGGATATGATCAAGTGTAAGAAACGCAAACCAGACTACCTTCACATCAGAGAATCCTAATGTTCCTAATTTGTCCGAGGCACTTCACTGTCCGTGTGTAGGAAGGAACTGCAGATGCTGGTTTACACCGACGATAGACACAAACATGCTGGAGTAACTCAGCGGGACAGGCATCGCATCTGGAGAGAAAGAATGGGTGATGTGTCGGGTCGGGACCCTTCTTCAGACTCCCTGCTCATTCTTCCCTCGTCGATGTGAACTTGTGGGGGTGCGAGGAATCGGGTGTCGCTGGGTAAGGGGAAGAGAGGTTTTACTGCTGAATTATGCGCAACAGAAGCATGAAGTGGGGGTAAGGTCCGTTTAAACTGTCTTGTCGTCCCCCCCCCCCCCCCCCCCCCCCAATGTTGGGAGAGAGAGGGAAGAGAGTTGTGCAAACAAACCATGGGAGACTGCATCTTTGGAGGGAAATCGTAAAATGTATAGGGATGTTTCGGGCCGGGACCCTAAAGGTTGACTACCCGTTTCGCAGATGCCGTTCCTAGCCCCCCCATCTCACTCCTCCCCACCCATAGTCTTTGCCTTCTCCCAATTCCACCATCCCTCGCCCCCCTCACCCCCCCAAACCTGTCCTCGCCTGAACTGCTGAAGATAACCGAGTGCTTTAAATGCGAATCCCGGACTGCGGCAACAACACACGCCCTGAGCGGGAGAGGAACTTGGTAACTCAAGAGCAAACGGGAGGGGAACTTGGTAACTCTGGAGACGATCTCCGAACATCGCAGATTACCATACCCGTGGGAACTCGCCTCAAACACTTGCACATCAACTTGGAATATCGTACACAACCACGAGTCTGTCACTCTGGGTCACTCGTGTGTCAACTCGCACCGTGAGACAGGGCCTTTAGTGTCTATCTTCGATTTAAACCGGCATCTGCAGTTCTTTCCTACACATCGGTTCATAAGTCACGAAGAGAATTTGGCCATTCGGCCCATCAAGTCTACTCCGTCATTCAGTCATGGCTGATTTATCTTTCCCTCTCAAGCCCATTCTCCTGCCTTCTCCCCATAAACCCTGACACCCGCACTAATCAGGAATCAGTCTGTTTCTGCCTTAAAAATATCCATTGACTTGGCCGTCTGTGGCAAAGAATTCCACACCTTCACCAACCTCCAATGAAAGAAATTCCTTCACATTTCCTTACCAAAGGTACATTCTTTTATTCTGCGGCTATGGCCTCTGGTCCTAGACTCTCCCACGAGTGGAAACATCCTCTCGACACAACTTGATGCAGGGTTGGGTCCACATTCGCTCTACATTGGATTCCCCAAGCATTGGTTAAAAACCATAGTCTTGCTGTCACCCCATTTAACAAATGTAACTCTTCTTCCCCTCTTTTCCACTGGTGTGAATTTGAAGATACATTTGGCAACTGTATCAGTCATTGCATTTTACAAGGTAGATCTTCGTATCATGAAATGCTGGAAAAGTCAAAGGGTCATAGAGTCTTATAGCATGGAACCAGGCCCTTCAGCCCAACCTGCCCACACCGACCAACATGTCCCATCTACACTAGTCCCAGCTGCCTGCATTTTGCCCAAATTCCGTTAAACCTGCCCTATCCATGTCCCTATCTAATTGTTTCTTAAACGTAGCGATAGTCCCTGCCTCAACTACCCGCTCGATCTATACACCCACCACCTTTTGTGTGAAATGGTTACCCTTTAGGTTCCTATTAAATCTTTTCCCCTTCACCTTAAACCTATGTTATCGACTCCCCTACTCTGGGTAAGAGACTCTGTGCGTCTACCTGAACTATTCCTCACATAATTTTATACACATCTATAACATCAAGCCTTCTGCCATCCAGGGTATAAAGTCATAGCCTGCCTAACCTCTCCTTCCAGCTCAGGCCCCATAGTTCTGGAGCATAGTTTCAGTTCAAGTTTCAGAGCAAGTTTCTCTGCATATCGCTAACTTGGACAATTTTACTTTTTTATCAAGCCAATTAATCAAGCCAATGAACCTACAAACCTGTACGTATTTGGAGGGTGGGAAGAAACCGAAGATCTCGGAGAAAACCCACGCAGATCATGGGGAGAACATACAAACTCCATACAGACAGCACCCGTAGTCGGGATCGAACCCGGGTCTCTGGCGCTGCATTTTGCTGCAAGGCAGCAACTCTACCACTGCGCCACCGTGGCTGAAGGTAGACGCAAAGTGCTGGAGTGACTCAACGGCTCAGGCAGCAACTCTGGAGCAAAGGATGGGTGCCGTTCCATGTTAGAACCCTTGTTCAGACTAAACTAAAGTTTCAAAGGAGTGAGTTGAAACGGAGTGTAAGAAACTGGGTCTTTAAGAGTTTAAATAGCGGACAGGATATGTGACTTCAATGGGCCAGATGCTGAATCAATGAGGTATTTGAACAGTCAGATAGTGAATTAAAGTTTTACCATCATTTGTTTTAAAGTCATAGTGACTTACAGGCCCTTCGGCCCAACTTTCCCACACTGACCAACATGTCCCATCCATTCTAGTCCCACCTGCCTGCGTTTGGCCCATGTCCCTCCAAACCTGTCCTATCCATGTACCTGTCTAAATGTTTCTTGAATGTTGCAATAGTACCTGCTGCAACTAACTCCTCTGGCAGCTTGTTCCATACACCCACCAGCCTTTGTGTAAAAAAGTTGTCCGGCAGGTTCCTATTAAATCTTCCCCTCTCTCCCCCCCTGCCCTCAACTCAAACGTTTGTCCTCTGGTTCTCAATTCCCTTGCTCTGGACAAAAAAACTCTGTGCATCTACCCGATCTATTCCCCTCATAATTTTGTACACCTCTATAATAGGCCTGTCGCACTTAGGCGATTTTTAAGGTGACTACCGGCGACTAGGGTGTCGACTGTATGGTTGTAAGAAGTCTCCTCATTCGCCCCAAGAGCCGTAGGGTTTTTCTGGTCGCCGCTGGATTTTGAAATGTTCAAAACTTTTCAGCGACAGTCGGCGACCTTGGGCTTGTCATAGCTTGTCTTCTCCTGACATAGAAACATAGAAAAATAGGTGCAGGAGTAGGCCATTCGGCCCTTCCGCCATTCAATATGATCATGGCTGATCATCCAACTCAGTATCCCGTACCTGCCTTCACTCCATACCCACTGATTCCTTTAGCCACAAGGGCCACATCCAACTCCCTCTTGAATATAGCCAATGAACTGGCCTCAACGACCTTCTGTGCAGAGAATTCCAGAGACTCACCACTCTCTGTGTAAAGAATGTTTTCCTCATCTCGGTCCTAAAGGAATTCCCCCTCATCCTTATACTGTGACCCCTTGTTCAGGACTCCCCCAACATCGGGAACAATCTTCCTGCATCTAGCTTGTCCAACCCCTTAAGAATTTTGTAAGTTTCTATAAGATCCCCCCTCAACCGTCTAAATTCCAGTGAGTACAAGCCGACATAGGTGGTATCGTAAGTTGTCGCCAGGATGACGTAGGTTGTAGGTAGACAAAAGTGCTGGAGAAACTCAACGGGTGCGGCAGCATCAATGGAGCGAAGGAAATAAGCAACGTTTCGGGTCGAGATCCTTTTTCAGGTTGTCACCAGGTGACAAGGTTGTCGCCGGTGCTGACATCGGTGAATTCCATTGGCAACTACCTACGTCAAACCGACGTCAACCGGTGACATGTACCAGCGACTGAATTGGCTTCAGTTGTCTTCAGTTGTCGCCGACAGGGTCGTTGCTTGTCATAGCTCGTCGCTGGTGGACGTAGGTTGACATCGGTTGCCGTAGGTTGTCGTAGATGTGGTCGTAGGTTGTTGTAGGTGTGGTCGTAGGTGGACGTCCTAATCGTTCTCCGGTTGTCAGAAGCTTGCCGTAGCTTTACGTCGACTAGGTGGTAGGTTGTGGTAACTTGTCATGGACATGGTCGTGGGGGGGGGGAGGTCCAGTCGCTGGTTTTATCGGCGACCTGCTACAACCATGACAGTTGCCGGTAGTCGCCTAAAAGATCGCCTAAGTGGGACAGGCCCTTAAGATCGACCCTCATCCTCCCTGCACTCCGAAGAATGGAGCCCCAGCCTGCTCAACGTCTCCCTATAGCTCAGACCCTTGAGTCCTGGCAACATCATGGTAAAAGTCCTGGCCACATCCCAGTCGCCCCATTTCAAAGGAAGCATTTTTGTTAAAGGTTTTCGACAGAGAGGAAAAAAAATCAGTTCTGAGGAATGCAGTTCTCCTCGTTAATTAGTGGAATTACTAATAAAAGGTGTCGGCCACATTAGCCTAAACGCAAAATATGTCAAGTAAAAAGTAAAGGGCAGTGACAGGTGTTGGCTGGTCTTGGTTGGATGACACCAGCACTGGCTCGATGTGTCCAAAAAGGTGATGATTTCTGGGACCCAGTGGAAGCCAAGAATTTATAGGCTGCTTCTTAAGCAACTAATTAACTTTTATTGCCCTTCACAATCTATGCCTTTTGAGTTTTAAAGCCTCTATTCACAGCTAAATTAACAATTCCATCTACATTAGATAAGCCATTCTCCACATCTCACTGCAGCAGAGGCTGGTTCCCATTCACAGCACAGAGCAGGCTTGCTTGTTGTGGAGGGGAGAGTACCAGGTCTCCTCAGTTGCCAAAGGACTCTGCCGGGTCCCAGTTACCTGCTCGCTACAAACATAGAAACAGAGCACCCGGAGAAAAACCCACCGGGTGGTCACGGGTAGAACGTACAAACTCCGTACAGACAGCACCCGTGGTCAGGATCGGACCCGGGTCTCTGGCTGTGTAAGGCAGCAACTCTACCGCTGCGCCACCGTGCCGCCCAGGGTGTGCTCTTCTCTATCTAGTCAGTGAGCTGAACCTAAACCTGTTTGATTCTTTTTGCTTGAACTGTCCCTTCAGCCCTTCAGGGTGGTACAGTGGCACTGAGGAAGAGTTGCTGCCTAACAGCGCCAGAGGCACAGGTTCGAACCTGGAAACAGGTGCTTGTCTGTACCGAGTTTGTACGTTCTCGCCGTGACCTGCGTGGGTTTTCTCCAAGGTCTTCAGTTTCCTCCCACACTCATAAAAAAGTTGAAACATAGAAACCTATTGCAGGAGTAGGCCATTCGGCCCTTCGAGCCAGCACTGCCATCCAATATGATCATGGCTGATCATCCGGAATCAAAGTCAAAGTCAATTTTATTCATCACATGCACCCGAAGGTGCAGTGAAATGAATTTGCCAGCAGCGATACACTTAAAAAAAGAAAACAGAATGCACAATAGAATTTAACACAAACATCCACCACAGCGTTCTTCACTGTGGTGGAAGCAAGAAAGTTCAGTCAGTCCTCCTCCTTTCCTGCTCCCTGTTCCTGCTTTCTCCCCATAATCCCTAGATTCCTTTAGCCCTATATCGAGCTATATCGAACTTTCTCTTCGAAACATCCAGTGAATTGGCCTCCACTGACTTCTGTGGCAGAGAATTCCACAGATTCACAATTCTCTGGGTGAAAGGTTTTTCCTCATCGAACCATCCAAAGAATAGTTGGAATAGTCTGAAAAAGGGTTTTAGGCCCAAAAAAAATTGCCTATTTCCTTCGTTCCATAGATGCTGCCTCACCAGCACTTCTGTCTACCTTCGACTTACCAGCATCTGCAGTTCCTTCTTGAACAACAGTTGGAATTCCTTCTGCCAACTATTACAGCAATAAAAAAAAGTGTGCATTAAAGCCAGAAGCGGTGCAGCGGTAGATATGCTGCCTTATAGCGCCAGAGACCTGGGTTCAATCCTGACCATGGGTGCTGTCTCTATGGAGTGTGCACGTTCTCTCCTTGACCTGCCTGGGTTTTCTCTGAGATCTTCGGTTTCCTCCCACACTCCAAAGACGTATAGGTCTGCAGATTAATTGGCTTGGTAAATGTAAAATTGTCCCTAGTGTGCGTCGGATTGTGTTAACGTGTGGGGATCACTGGTCAGCATGGACTCAGTGGACGAAGGGCCTGTTTCCATGGTGTATCTCGAAACGAAGAATCTAAACCAAACTGAAACCCAAAGAGGTGAAGGTTGTGTGAGAAGGAACCTCAGATGCCAGTTTGCACTAAAGATAGACACTAAATGCTGGAGTAACTCAGCGGGACCGACAGTATCTCTGGAGAGAAGGAATGGGTGACGTTTCGGGTTAAGACCCTTTTTCTTTGCCCTAAAAGACCCTAAATTTCACGGGTACACAAAAGGCTGGAGAAATTCAGCGGGTGCAGCAGCATCTAAGGAGCAAAGGAGATAGGCGACGTTTCGGGCTGAGACCCTTCTTCAGACACTAAATTTCACGTGCAGGGATATCAGATTAAAATATATAATAACTGCTCAACGTGTAAGAAAGTAATGAAGGAAAGAATAGGTCTTGAGAATGACCAAAATGGTAGCATGTGATTGCAAGCAAGGGATGTGAACAAGGTTCTTGTGCTTCCTTTCACACGAGGGCAAGGGATGGGAAATGGTGCAGATTTTTTAATTAAAGCTAACGAGCCAGAAATATTGGACCCCTCAACATATCAAAAATATTAAGGGCTTCATCACCTTTGAAAATGGATAAACGGACGCGCACCTTGGTGGTGTTGCGGTAGAGTTGCTGCCTTACAGCAACTGAGACCCAGGTTCGATCCTGACCAACGTTCCCTCTAATTTTTAGTAGTTCGTGTGCGCAGAAATCTTGTATTGCGCAATTTTTTTCTGATGTTACAAACATGTGTGTGCACTGAATTCTTGTGCAAATATAAACCTGAAATTGTTTCACGACAACAGGTGCTGTCTGTACGGAGTTTGTACGCTCTCCCCGTGACCTGCTTGGGTTTTCAGAAGCGGTGCAGCAGTAGATTTGCTGCCTTACAGCGCCAGAGACCTGAGTTCGATCCTGACCACGGGTGCTGTCTATATGGAGTTTGTACGTTCTTCCCGTGACCTGCTTGGGTTTTCTCCGAGATCTTCGGATTCCCCCCACACTCCAAAGACGCACATGTCTGTAGGTCATTTGGCTTAGCTGTAAATGTAAAATTGTCCCTCATGTGTGTAGGATAGTGTTAATTTTGTTGAGACCACTGGTCGGTGCGGACCTGGTGGGCTGACGGGCTGTTTCCATGCTGAAACTCTAGACTAAACTAAACTCAACCCAGCTAAAGCATCATCATCTGCAGTCACTCGAAACAAGTATGACTGTCCTCTCCTCTCCATAGGGTCGTCTACTTGTGAGTCTGCAGATGTCTGTAGAGGCCGATCCGCGATCCACACACACCCTGGATCAACGTGGGCAGTGGAGACTGGCGGTGGTTGGTAGTCGTCGAGCCCCCTCTTCTCTTTCTCCTTACGGTGCTGTCACTTTGTCTCTGTGACACGGCGTAGCTCCATTTTGTGACGTGCAACTCCTTCCTGCACGGACTTCCTCCAGGAGTGCTTGTCCAGTGCGACGTGCTCCCAGTTGCTCGATGTGATGTGGAATTTCTTCAGACTGTTCTTGATGTTGTCATTGAAACATTTCTTTGGCCCGACGGGGGCTCGCCGACCTTCCGTCAGTTGAGAGTACAGGATCTGTTTAGGGATACGTGTGTTGGACATGCGGATGACACGGCCAGTCCATCGATATTGGTGCTGCATTATTGTGGTGGTGATGCTGGTCATTTTGGCTTCCTCCAAAACGCTGATGTCGGTGCGTTTGTCCTCCCAGCTGATCCTCAGAATCCTTCGTAAGGATCTTAGAAAGTATTGTTCCAGGGCTCTCAGGTGCCTGCTGTAGGTGGTCATAGAAACATAGAAACATAGAAACATAGAAACATAGAAATTAGGTGCAGGAATAGGCCATTCGGCCCTTCGAGCCTGCACCGCCATTCAATATGATCATGGCTGATCATCCAACTCAGTATCCCGTACCTGTCTTCTCTCCATACCCTCTAATCCCCTTAGCCACAAGGGCCACATCTAACTCCCTCTTAAATATATCCAATGAACTGGCCTCAACTACCCTCTGTGGCAGAGAGCTCCAGAGACCCACCACTCTCTGTGTGAAAAAATTCCTTCTCATCTCGGTCCTAAAGGATTTCCCCCTTATCCTTAAGCTGTGACCCCTTGTCCTGGACCTCCTCAACATCGGGAACAATCTTCCTGCATCTAGCCTGTCCAACCCCTTAAGAATCTTGTAAGTTTCTATAAGATCCCCTCTCAATCTCCTAAATTCTAGAGAGTATAAACCGAGTCTATGCAGTCTTTGTTCATAAGACAGTCCTGACATCCCAGGAATCAGTCTGGTGAACCTTCGCTGCACTCCCTGTATGGCAATAATGTCCTTCCTCAGATTTGGGTCCTACTACCAGACATCAATGAAACACATCCCAGGAACAAAAGGACATTTCAGAGGCTCTGCCTAAGATTATCCCTTGCCAACGGAAAAGTACCAAAGGATTGAAAGTTCAACATGAAGACTAAACAGAATTGGGGAAGAGAGAGTTCTACTTTGGTGGTAGGATCGAGATTGGACCGAATTCTGTTGGATATTGTGGAATAAATCTTAATTTAGAAAAAAGCACAGATTAATCAGGGGCAGTCAGCTTGGTTTATTAAGATAGTGTTGTGATTTATTAAGGGAAGGTAGTATCTGACCAACTTCATTATATTTTTTTAAAGAATGAGGTAACAGGGAGGCGATGAGCAAAGTGCATTTGTCATAGTTAGGTGATGCATCGGGCTTGTGAGGTTATTCCAGGTCACCAACACACCAATGTATAACTGTCTGAGCTCCAGTTAAGGACATCCAGTTCAATCCTCATGTTTAGGTCTCGGCTTATTCTTGTCACATATACCAAGGTACAATGAAAAGCTTTGTGTGCTATCCAAAGAGATCAAGTACATTGTACATAAATACAATCAAGTTAAACTCAAGTACTCACGGTGGCACAGCGCCAGTGACCTGGGTTCAATCCTGACTCCCCCCCCCCCACCCCCTCCCCCCTCCCCCACCTTAATCTTGTTTCCTCTGGCTCTCAATCCCCTACAAGAGATTGCATTCCTCTCACAGTTTTGTACACCTCTATAAAATCACCACTTCTCCTCCTGCGCTGCAAGGAATAGTGTCCTCAACCTCTTCCTATGGCTTAGGCCCTCGAGTCCTGGCAACATCCTCGTAAAACTTCTCTGTACCACTGCCAGCTTGACAACAACATTCCCATACACATGGTGCCTAGAACTGAACACAATACTCTAAATGCAGCTTCACCAATTTCTAATATACTGTATCTGCAACATGACCTCCCAACTTCTATACTCAATAGACAATAGACAATAGACAATAGGTGCAGGAGTAGGCCATTCGGCCCTTCAAGCCAGCACCGCCATTCAATGTGATCATGGATGATCATCCACAATCAGTGCCTCTCGTTCCTGCCTTCTCCCCATATCCCGTGACTCCGCTATCTTTAAGAGCCCTATCTAGCTCTCTCTTGAAAGTATCCAGCGAACCGCCCTCTGAGGCAGAGAATTCCACAGACTCACAACTCTCTGTGAGAAAAAGTGTTCCCTCATTTCTGTTCTAAATGGCTTACCCCTTATTCTTAAACTGCAGCCCTGGTTCTGGACTCCCCCAACATCGGGAACATGTTTCCTGCCTCTAGCGTGTCCAAACCCTTAATAATCTTATATGTTTCAATAAGATCCCCTCTCATCCTTCTAAATTCCAGAGTATACAAGCCCAGCCGCTCCATTCTCTCAGCATATGACAGTCCCGCCATCCCGGGAATTAACCTTGAGAACCTACGCTGCACTCCCTCAATAGCAAGAATGCCCTTCCTCAAATTTGGGGACCAAAACTGCACACAATACTCTGACATGACTGTAATCAAAGAAATTCCACATGATCACAGTTAAGCCTTGTACTTCTAGAATGCCTTGCCAATTATTATTGAGCTGAGATGCAAATTTGCCCTGAACATATCAAGGATTTTTATTTCATCCTCAGGGAATTCATAGCATAAGAATTACATTTAGATTAATTTACATCAGTCACTGCAACTTAGCTTCATGCAACAATAGCTTAAATTGATGTAGGCAGTTTTAACATGGTAAAGAGTCTCGAGGAGTGGCAGCAAACATAATTTGACTTCAGGGATACACAAGGAGGTATGATCTCAAGGAAATAGATTTTAAGGAAGAACTGCGAGGAAGATGAAACCAATCTTCAAGAGCGAAGAAAGTCATGGAGTCATACAGCGTGGAAACAGGCCATTCGGCCCAACTTGCTCATACCAACCAACATGCCCCATCTACACTAGTCCCACCTGCCCACACTTGGCCCCTAAATCTCAAAACCTATCCTATCTGTCCAAATGTCTCTTAAATGTTATGATAGTCCCTGCCTCACCACCTCCTCCGGCAGCTTGTTCCGTACACCCACCACCCTTTGTGTAATAAGGTTACCCCTCAGATTCCACCCCCCCCCCCCCCCCCCCCGGCTCACACCTTAAACCCATGTTCTCTGGTTCTCGATTCCGTCATAAGTACTGATGATGGATCAATAGAATTCTTACTTGCAGCAGCGCAATAGGCTTGTAAACGTAATACATACAGATAAAACATCATCCGTGAAAATACCTTGCACAGAACATTATTCCCACATCATGTACCTGTACACTGTAAATGGCTTAATTGTAATCGTGTATTGTCTTTCCGCTGACTGGTTAGCACTCAACAAAAGCTTTTCACTGTTCCTCAGTACATGTGACAATGAACTAAACAAAATTGAACTAAAATTCAATGAATTGATAATCCCCAATTTTCTTCAGCCGACCACGGGTGGAGGACGCCTGTGCGTGACTTTGTTTAACGTGGGGAGACTGGTGCACAGACAGTGTCGTTGACAGGTCTGGGTCAGGTTCCAGTGGCATGGAGTCCAAGACAACCGGAGACCCTTTTCTGCTGCAGCCTTCATTCGCCTTCCCAGCCGTTGTGACGCTCCACTAAGGTCAACAGTGATATAAAGCGTCACGTACACGGCAGTAACTTGCTCAACAATGCCCACTTCAGATCTCGATGTTGGGGGAGTCCAGAACCAGGGGCCACAGTTTAAGAATAAGGGGTAAGCCATTTAGAACGGAGATGAGAAAACACTTTTTCACACAGAGAGTTGTGATTTTGTGGAATTCTCTGCCTCAGAGGGTGGTGGAGGCCGGTTCTCTGGGCCAGTTCTTTCAATAGAATGCTAGATAGGGCTCTTAAAGATGGCGGAGTCAGGGGATATGGGGAGAAGGCAGGAACGGGATTTTGACTGTGGATGATCAGCCATGATCACATTGAATGGCGGTGCTGGCTTGAAGGGCCGAATGGCCTACTCCTGCACCTATAGTCTATTGTCTATTGTCAACCATCATCCTACGCCTGTTCCACCGTTGAGGTCTTGGTTGGATTGCTCTTTGTCAGAGTCCTCCCCCTCGACCTTACCGCCATGGGTGGCCCTACCAGGAGCATCGCTCCAGACGGCATCGCTCTCAGGATCTCAGGTCCATGCAAGCTTCTCCACCACGACATGGTGACAATCCATGGGGAAGTGGATTGCCACCCAATACTAGTGCAAAAACACATTAATGCAACCATAGTTCATTGCAGAGGTTAGTGTTGTGTAGCATCCAAGAGCCTGATGGTTGTTGGGAAGAAGCTATTCTTGAACCAGCTGGTCATGGTCTTCAGACTCCTGCACCTTCTTTCCGATGGTGCGAGTAAAATGAGAGCCATGGTGGTGTGGGTCTTTGATGATACCGGCTGCCATTTTGAGGCCAAACAAAGCCAAACAAACTTTATTGTCATTTAGAAATACATTGATATATGCAGTTCCAAACGAAATTACGTTGCATTTGGCTCCCTGTGCAACACGATAAATTAACCGAAGGATAGGCATGGATGAAAAGGATAAATAGACAATGGTGGCAGCCCATTACATGGCATTCAGGAGTCTGATGGCTCGTGGAAAGAAGCTGTTGCAGAACCTTGATGTTCTGCTCCTTATGCTGCGATATCTTTTTCCCGAGGGCAGCAGAGTGAACAGTCCGTGATGGAGATGTGTGGGGTCTTTTATAATACTGCTGGCCCTAGACACGCAGCGTTTGGTCGCAATATCCCCGATTGAGGGGAGAGAGGTCCCGATGATTTTTTCCGCTGTCCTCACCACTCTCTGCACAGACTTCCAGTCGGAGGCTCTACAGTCCCCAAACCAGACAGAGATACAGCTGGTCAGAATACTCTCTATGGTGCCCCTGTAGAAAGTAGTGAGGATGGGATGGGGGAGATGAGCTCTTCCCATCCGGCACAGAAAGTGCAACTGCTGCTGCGCTCTCTTAACTGTTGATGAGATGTTATTCGACCAGGTCAGACTGTTAGTGATCTGCACCCCCAGGAACTTTGTGCTACTGACCACCTCCACATCGCTGTCATTGATGTGAAGTGGTGTGGGACTGTGCCGGGTTTTCCTGAAGTCGACGATGACCTCCTTTGTTTTTTTGACATTCAGGAACAGGTTGTTTGTATTTCACCAGTCCGCCAGTTGTTTCACCTCCTCCCTGTAAGCCAGCTCATTGTCGTCCCTGATGAGGCCCACCACTGTTGTGTCATCTGCGTACTTCATGATGTGGTTTGTACTAAACCTGGCACAACAGTCGTGAGTCATCAGGGTGAACAGCAGTGGACTCAGGACACAGCCATGAGGGGAGCCGGTGCTCAGAGAGATGGTGTTGGAGGTGTTATTTCCAACCCTCACAGACTGGGGTCTGTCAGTGAGGAAGTCCAGTAGCCAGTTACACATGGGGGTGCCGAGGCCCAATGGAACCAGTTTGCTTATCAGGTGCTGGGCGATAATGGTGTCTCCTTTCGATCCCTTCACTGGTACAAAGTACCAGGTAACTGGTGATGTTAATGGGCACAGGAGAGTGAATAAATTGAAGGGGAATAAGTTAGTTGATGGTATTAACGGGCGACACGGTGGCGCAGCGGAAGAGTGGCTGCCTTGCAGCGCCAGACAACCGGATTCAATCCCGACCTCAGGTGCTGTATGCACAGAGCTTGTAAGTTCTCCCCGTGACCTGCCTGGGCTTTCTCCAAGATCTTCTGTTTCCTTCCACACTCCAAAGACATCCAGGTTTATTGATGAATTGGCTTTGTATAAATGTAAATTAGAAACATAGAAACATAGAAATTAGGTGCAGGAGTAGGCCATTCGGCCCTTCGAGCCTGCACCGCCATTCAATAGGATCATGGCTGATCATCCAACTCAGTATCCCGTACCTGCCTTCTCTCCATACCCTCTGATCCCCTTAGCAACAAGGGCACATCTAACTACCTCTTAAATATAGCCAATGAACTGGCCTCAACTACCCTCTGTGGCAGAGAGTTCCAGACTCACCACTCTCTGTGTGAAAAAAGTCCTTCTCATCTCGGTCCTAAAGGATTTCCCCCTTATCCTTAAGCTGTGACCCCTTGTCCTGGACCTCCCCAACATCGGGAACAATCTTCCTGCATCTAGCCTGTCCAACCCCTTAAGAATTTTGTAAGTTTCTATAAGATCCCCTCTCAATCTCCTAAATTCTAGAGAATATAAACCGAGTCTATGCAGTCTTTGTTCATAAGACAGTCCTGACATCCCAGGAATCAGTCTGGTGAACCTTCGCTGCACTCCCTCTATGGCAATAATGTCCTTCCTCAGATTTGGAGACCAGAACTGTACGCAATACTCCAGGTGTGGTCTCACCAAGACCCTATACAACTGAAGTAGAACCTCCCTGCTCCTATACTCAACTCCTTTTGCAATGAAAGCTAACATACCATTCGCTTTCTTCACCAAATTGTCCCTAATGTGTGCAGGATAGTGTTAGTGTGCGGGGATCACTGGTCGGTGTGTACTAGGTGGGCTGAAGGGCCTGTATAGAAGCATAGATACATAGAAAATAGGTGCAAGAGGAGGCCATTCGGCCCTTCGAGCCAGTTTCCGTGCTGTATCTCTAAAAACTGAAGACTGCCAGCATTGACTTGATGGGCAGAATGGCCTCTCTCTATATAGAGAGGAATTATGAGTAAGCGGTGTGGAACATGATTGAAAATGCAATAAGGAAGGCAAGACGGTGAAAACTAAAGTGCAAAACGTCACACCAGTTCCTAAGCAAAAATTAGTTATTGACTTGTACAAGGAGAAATCAGAGCGGGCTTTCCACTAATCATTTATAATTACAGTTTCGCAAAACAAAACCGCTTCGCCTCATTTTATTATTCTTTGCACAACAAGAAGCAGGTGATTACATTTAGCTCAGGAAATTGAAGTGGCTCTACTTTTACCCATCAAATTCTAATGAGCCAGTCAGAATGAATACCAGTGGAGCTGGTGGCTTGATTACTTTCAAGCAAGTCCGATTTCAGGGCCCCTCGGGTATTGCCCAGGCATCCCTCCGCTCCCGCAGAGAGTCTAACCCTTACACAGAGAGCTAATGAGCGGAATTTAAAAAGCAGGAGTTCGTTGTTGCTCAAAGTTGTCGTGATTTGATAGAAGCAGCCTGTTTGGTCTGGTTTGGCTCAGCCACCAAGCACGACACCTGGAGGCTGCAGCAAATCGTCCGATCAGTTTAGAAGGTTATTGGCTGCAACCTTCCCTCCATTGATGAACTGTACACTGCAAGGGCCAGGAAGCGAGCGGGCAAGATCATCTCTGACCCCTCTCACCCTGGCCACAAATTCTTTGAATCACTTCCCTCTGGAAGGCGACTCCGGACTGTCAAAGATGCCACAGCCAGACATAAAAACAGTTTTTATCCACGAGTAGTTGCTCTATTCAACAGCCAAAAATCTGTAGCCTCCCTTTGATCTGGTATTTTGTTGGTTCACATGCTTGATCAGTGGTGTTTTATTATTATTAATGTTTAGTGTTTTCTGAGTCATTCGTACCTGTCACTGTATGTCATGTTGTTACTTGCGGGCGGAGCACCAAGGCAAATTCCTTGTATGTGAATACTTGGCCAATAAACTTACTTAGACAGTCAAGAAAAGGTTATTTCAAAGGTTACACAAAAAGCTGGAGAAACTCAGTGGGTGCAGCAGCATCTAAGCAGCGAAGGAGATAGGCGACGTTTCGGGTCGAGACCCTTCTTCAGACTGCTTCGTAGGGAGGAGGAGAACTTCTTCAAAGTAGGCATACCTTGAGGAGATATCGTAGTGGAGTAGACAAAGTGTTAAAGAAGGAACTGCAGATGCTGGAGAATCGAGGGTTACACAAAAAGCTGGAGAAACTCAGCGGGTGCAGCAGCATCTAAGGTGCGAAGGAGATAGGCGACGTTTCGGGTCGAGACCCTTCTCCCAGGTTTTCGATTGCTGGAAAAATAAATGGTAAGAGGAGTTATCAATGGACATGTGAAGTCAAGTGTTCTCAAAATTACATTCTATTCCCCTTGCATATTCTGCATTGTTTAATGCTCCATTCAAGAGCGGAATGGCAGCTTGTGCCCAGTCATTCAAGAAATCACTCTATTTGATTAGTATCTCAGATGTGACACATTTTCGGCTCTGCGTCAACACCAAAGGTGTCAACAATATTCAGTCGGCAGGTCCCAGTCTGACTTTGAAACCAACTGGTGTGACACGGTGGGCATGTCGGTGATTGAGAGAGAAACACACTCCAGATCAGCAGGAAGCCAGGCTTTTAAAGTGCTGAATAAGTACAGTATACGTGCGTCCACGATGCTACAAATTCACTGCGGTCTTATTAGCGTTTCGAGAGCTGGCATTTGGAGAATCGTAGCGCGACACAGCGGGGAAACAGGCCCTTCAGCCCAGCTTGCCCATACTGGCCAACATGCCCCATCTACACTAGTCCCACTTGCCTGCACTTTGCCCATATCCCTCTAAACCTGTCATAGAGTCATAGTGATACAGTGTGGAAACAGGCCCTTCGGCCCAACTCGCCCATACCGGCCAACAATGTCCCAGCTACACTAGTCCCACTTGCCTGCGCTTGGTTCATATCCCTCTAAACCTGTCCTATCCATGTACCTGTCCAACTGTTTCTTAAATGTTGGGATAGTCCCAGCCTCAACTACCTCCTCTAGCAGCTCATTCCATGCACCCACCACCATTTGTGTAAAAAGGTTACCCCTCAGGTTCCTATTTACCTACCCTGGGCAAAAGACTTGTGCATTTACCAAATCTAGTGAGACCACACCCGGAGTATTGTGCGCAGTTTTGGTCTCCAATATTGAGGAAGGACATTCTTGCTATTGAGGGTGTGCAGCGTAGGTTCACAAGGTTAATTCCCGGGATGGCGGGACTGTCATATGTTGATAGACTGGAGCAGCTGGGTTGGTATACTGTGGGGATCTTATTGAAACATATAAGATGAAGATAATTGCCTATTTCTTTCGCTCCATAGATGCTTCTGCACCCGCTGAGTTTCTCCAGCACTTTTGTCTGCTTAAGATTATTAGAGTTTGGACACGCACGAGGAAGGAAACATGTTCAGAACCAGGGGCCACAATTTAAGAATAAGTTGTAGGTCGTTTAGAACGGAGATGAGAAAATACTTTTTCACACAGAGTTGTCAATCTGTGGAATTCTCTGTCTCAGAGGGCGGTGGAGGCTGTTTCTCTGGATGCTTTCAAGAGAGAGTTAGATGGAACTATTAAAGATAGCAGAGTCAAGGGAACACAAAAGGCTGGAGAAACTCAGCGGGTGCAGCAGCATCTAAGGAGCGCAGGAGATAGGCAACCTTTCGGGCCGAAACCCTTCTTCAGAGTCAAGGGATATGGGGAGAAGGCAGGAACGGGGTACTGATTGGGGATGATCAGCCATGATCACATTTAATGGCGGTGCTGGCTCGAGGGGCCGAATGGCCTACTCCTGCACCTATTGTCTATTGCCGATTATCTATTATCATGATTTGATACATCGCTATAAGACTAACACCTCATCCTCCTGCGCTCCAAGGAGTAGAGTTCCAGCCTGCTCAACCTCTCCCTATATCTCAGGCCCTCAAGTCCTGGCCACAACCTGGTCACTCTTGTCTGCACTCTTCACAGCTTGACCACATCTTTCCTATAATATGGTGGCCAAAGCTGAGCACAATACTCTAAATCTTCTCTACACCCTTACAACTTGGCAACATCTTGACAACATTTGTGTTGATCAAGTCAAAATAAAATGTTTTATTAGAAAGAGCACCAGTATTTAATGTAACCATCAAGCGTTGTTTACTGGGTGGTAAATTAGCCACCGATTGCCACAGTTGGTCTCCAGAGGTTCAAGCATGAAATTCACTTCATAGAGTCACAGAGTGATACAGCGTGGAAACAGGCCCCATCGGCCCAACTTGCCCACAACGGCCAACATGTCCCAGCTACATCAGTCCCACCTGCCTGCGTTTGGCCCATATCCCTCCACACCTGTTCTATCCATGTACCTGTCTAACTGTTTCTTAAACATTGCGATAGTCCCAGCCTCAATGACCTCCTCCGGCAGCTCGTTCCATACACCCACCACCCTTTGTGTGAAAAAGTCACCTCTCAGATCCCTATTAAATCATTTCCTCCCTCATCTTAAACCTATGTCCTCTGGTTCTCGATTCCCCCAATCTGGGCAAAGAGACTCTGTGCGTCTTTCCGATCTATACATTTCAGTATAAACTTTATAAAATAACATTTTATTTAAACAGATGTTTAAGGGGTTTAAGCATGAAATTCTCTTAATGACAATCCACTGAGTTTGTATCAGATCCAAGCGAGGACTTCGCTCCCTCTGCTCCATTCATAGAACGTAAGAACAGTACAGACAGGAACAGGCCCTTCGGCCCACAATATCCGTGTCAAATACAATGCCAAACTCTTATCTGCCTGCTCTTATTCCATATCCCTCTATTCCCTGTCTATCCATGTGCCTATCCAAATGGTTGTTAATGCCACTATTATATCCGCCTCCACCACCCCTGGCAGCATATTCCTGGCCCTCACTGTCACCGTCCAAAAAAACTTGCCTGATGCAACATCTTAGAATTTTGCCTCTCTCACCTTAATGCTATACCATCTAATAGTTAATATTTCCTTCCTGGGAAAATGGTTTTGACTGTCTTCCTTATCAATAGGCCAATAGCGGAAAAGACTGCAAAAAGTTGTAAACACTGCCCAGTCCATCATCGGCTCTGACCTCCCTACCATTAGGGGATCTATCGCAGTCGCTGCCTCAAAAAGGCTGGCAGCATCATCAAGGATCCACACCATCCTGGCCACACACTCATCTCTCCGCTGCCATCAGGTAGAAGGTACAGGAGCCTGAAATCTTCAACATCCAGGTTCAGGAATAGCTACTTCCCCACAGCCATCAGGCAATTAAACACAACTCAAACAAAACTCTGAACATTAATAGCCCATTGCACTTTATCTGCGTATTTATGTGTGTATATATATATATTCAATGATGTATGGTCACATGTTCTGTTCTGTATTCATGCCTACTATATTCTGTTGTGCTGAAGCAAAGCACACATTTCATTGTCCTATCTGGGACACATGACAATAAACTCTCTTGTATATGAATCTTGCATACCTCTCATAATTTTAACATTGAACATGGAAGAGTACAGCATTGGAACGGGCCCTTCAGCCCACAATGTTTGTGCCAAACATGATGGTGTTAAATTGATCTTATTTGCCTGTACCCGCTCCATATCCCACCATTCCCTGTACATCCACGTGCCTGTCTAAAAGCCTCTTAAACGCCACTATTGTATTTGCTACCATCGCCCCTGCCAATATGTACCAGGCCCCCAAGCAAAATAATTTCCCCGCACACCTTCATTAAACTTTTCCTCTCTCTCACCGTATGTTTATGGTCTCTGGTCCTTGACTTTTCCACCCCTGGACAAGGATTCTGACTCTCTACGCTACCAATGTGCAATGAGACCTGGGTGTACTTGTACATCAGTCACAGCTCTGTGACTCTATAAATTCATATGTCACTGTTTTGCCCAACATTTCGACTGATCGAGGAGCCTCTGTATCCTTACGCAACCATCCTCACTGTGTACAACTACACCAACCTTTGTATCATCAGCAAATCTACTTATCGGATCACAGACATTCTCATCTAAGGCACATAACAACGGTCTCAGCACCAATCCCAGTGTTATACCGCTGGTTACAGACTGTGCAGACACAAGGAACTGCAGATGCTATTCTGAATTAGTTGGAGGAAAACTCCCAAATGACCCAAATCATCATCTCTCCCATGTCCTCCAGAGAAGCTGTCTGACTGGCTGAGTTGCTTCAAAGCTTTGTGCCTGTTATTGGTTGCAGATTACAGCCAAATCAATAACCTTTCCATCGGCACAGTGGCGTAGCAGTTGAGTTGCTGCCTTACAGCGCCAGGGACATGGGTTCGATCCTGACCATGGGTGTTGTCTGTATGGAGTTTGCATGTTCTCCCTGTGACCGCTGGGAATACAAACAGAAAGTGCTGCCTCACCAGCTGGGCATTTCCGTCCATATAATATTTCTAGGATAGACACAAAATGCTGGAGTAACTCGGCAGAACAGGCAGCATCACTTGATAGAAGGAACGGGTGAGATCTCGGGTTGAGACAAGGGTCTTGACCTGAAACGTCACCGATTCCTTCTCTCAAGATGCAGCCTGTCCCGCTGAGTTACTCCAGCATTTTATGTCTATTTTCTGTTCAAACCAGCATAACCATTTAACCATATAACAATTACAGCACGGAAGCAGGCCTTCTCGGCCCTTCCAGTCCGTGCCGACCATTTATTTTCCCCTAGTCCCATCTACCTGCACTCAGACCATACCCCTCCATTCCCTTCCCGTCCATATACCTATCCACTTTACTTTTAAATGTTACAATCGATCCTGCCTCCACCACTTCTGCTGGAAGATCATTCCACACAGCCACCACTCTCTGAGTAAAGAAGTTCCCCCTCATGTTACCCCTAAACTTCTGTCCCTTAATTCTCATGTCATGCCCTCTTGTTTGAATCTTCCCTATCCTCAATGGGAAAAGCTTATCCACGTCAACTCTATCCCTTTCATCATTTTAAAGACCTCAATCAAGTCCCCCCTTAACCTTCTGCGCTCCAAAGAATAAAGACCCAACTTGTTCAATCTTTCTCTGTAACTTAGTTGCTGGAACCCAGGCAACATTCTAGTTAACCTCATCTGTACTCTCTCTATTTTGTTGACATCCTTCCTATAATTAGGCGACCAAAATTGTACACCATACTCCAGAATTGGTCTCACCAATGCCTTATACAAGTTTAACATTACTTCCCTACTCCTATATTCAATGCTCTGATTTATAAAGGCCAGCACACCAAAAGCTTTCTTTACCACCCTATCTACATGCGATTCCACCTTCAGGGAACTATGCACAGTTATTCCTAGATCCCTCTGTTCCACAGCATTCCTCAATTCCCTACCATTTACCATGTATGTCCTATTTTGATTTGTCCTGCCAAGATGTGGCACCTCACACTTATCAGCATTAAACTCCATCTGCCATCTTTCAGCCCACTCTTCCAAATGGCCCAAATCTCTCTGTAGACTTTGAAAATCTACCTCATTATCCACAGCACATTATCTTATAGCATCTACAGTTCCTTCCTCCATATTATATAATTTCTGTCTGGGGATACGACCTAATTGCATTTTTGCAAGTGATTCCTGACACAAGATGGCTGCCCCCAAGTTGCAGTTCTCTCAATAACACGTTATCTCCAGCCATTTGTTCAATGCAATGTTTCATCTCTAATTTGTTTGCAGGGAACGGTGGTGCAGCGGTAGAGTTGCTGCCTCACAGCGCCAGAGACTCGGGTTTGTACCTGACTACGGGTGCTGTCTGTACGGAGTTTGTACGTTCCCCCCCCCCCCCCCCCCCGTGATCTGCGTGGGTTTTCACTGGTTGCCTTGCACACTCCAAAGATGTACGGGTGTGTAGTTTGATTGGCTTTGGTGAAAATTGTAAATTGGCCCAGTGTGTCGGATAGTTTAGAAGGATGAGGGGGTATCTTATAGAAACATATAAAGTTATAAAAGAACTGGACAAGCTAGATGCAGGAAAAATGTTCCCAATGTTGGGTGAGTCCAGAACCAGGGGCCAGAGTCTTAGAGGTAATTTAAGACTGAGGTGAGAAAAAACTTTTTCTCCAAGAGAGTTCTGAATTTGTGGAATTCCCTGCCACAGAGGGCAGTGGAGGCCAAATCACTGGATGGATTTAAGAGAGAGTTAAATAGAGCTCCAGCGGCTAGTGGAATCAAGGGATATGGGGAGAAGGCAGGCACGGGTTATTGATAAGGGGATGATCAGCCATGATCACAATGAATGGCGGTGCTGGCGCGAAGGGCCGAACGGCCTCCTCCTGCACCTATTTTCTATGTTTCTATGTTTCTATGACCTAGAGTGTGGGAATCGCTGGTTGACGCGGACTCGATGGGCCGAAGGGCCTGTTTCCAAGCTGTATCTCTAGAGTTTCAGTTTAGTTTATTGTCACTTATACCGAGGTACAGTGAAAAGCTTTTTGTCGCGTGCTAACCTGTCAGCAAAAAGACAATACATGATTACAATCGAGCCATTCACAGTGCACAGATACATGATAAGGGAATAACGTTTAGTGCAAGGTAAAGCCAGCAAAGTCCGATCATGGATAGTCCAAGGGTCACCAATGAGGTGGATAGTTGTTCAGCACTGCTCTAAAATCTAAAGTCTTAAAGGCCTGTCCTACAAGCATGCAACTCTATGCGATGAGCGCGACCTAACGTGGTCGCTTGAGCCGTCCGGCGTCGCGGGGCCGGTCCCACTTCGATCGCCGGAGCCGTGCGGAATTGTGCGGAGTTCGTCCCAACATCGCGCGGGGCTCCGAAAAATTGACCATGTTCAAAAATTCCGCGCGGCAACGGCTTGTCGGCTCGCAGTCGCCTCGACGCATTACACACCGCCCCGACATCGTGCCTCCGTGACCCTCTCTGTAGGTGCCTCCGTGACCCTCTCTGTGTGTGGCTCCGTGGCCCTCTGTGTGTGTGCCTCTGTGTCCCTCTCTGTGTGCCCCTCTCCGTCCTGTCGAACTTACCTTTAAGACTTTGCTCCAAGTTCGCCTCACTTTGCGCCGTGTTGCGCCACTCACCCGACCTCCGCGCGGCCCTCGCTGCCGGTTTGGTCTCGCTTGCCGCACGCAGGCCCATGCTGGTGGGAACGGCCCTGTACAGGGGATCACCCGACCTCCGCGCGGCCCCCGCTTCTAGTTTGATCGCGCTCACCGCATGGAGTCGGATGCTGGTGGGGCAGGCCCTTAAGGATAGCTTTGTTAAGTTGTCACATGCAGTGATTCTGAGCCAACATGATTCATCAACTGGCACATTTTATGTAACAAAAATTACCCTCAGGTTCCTGTTAAATCTTTTCCCCTCCACCCTAAACAAGAAAATGAAAAAGAGATTACAATCGATGGTAAGTGCTGAGAAATACGGTAGAGCAGAGGGATCTAGGCGTACAAGTACATAGTTCCCTGAAAATGGCATCATGTGAAGATAGGGTGGTAATGAAGGTCTGACGAAGGGTCTCGATGTGAAACGTCATCCATTCCTTCTCTCCAGAGATGCTGCCTGTCCCGCTGAGTTACTCCAGCATTTTGTGACTATCTTCGATTTAAACCAGCATCTGCAGTTCGTTCCCACACGTGGCAATGAGAGTTTTTGGCACGTTGCCTCCATCGGTCAGGCTATTGAGTGTGAAAGCTGGAATGCTATTACAAATGTACAAGCACTGGTGAAGTCGCATTTGTGGTATTGTGTTCGGTTTTGGGTGTCCAACAAGAAGGATGTCATTCAGCTTGAAAGTGCGTGGAGAAGATTTACGAGGTTATCGCCAAGGCTCAAGGGCCTAGAAACATAGAAATATAGAAAAATAGGTGCAGGAGTAGGCCATTCGGCCCTTGGAGCCCGCACCGCCATTCAATATGATCATGGCTGATCATCCAACTCAGTATCCCGTACCTGCCTTCTCTCCATACCCTCTGATCCCCTTAGCCACAAGAGCCACATCTAACTCCCTCTTAAATATAGCCAATGAACTGGCCTCAACAACCTTCTGTGGCAGAGAATTCCAGAGACCCACCACCCTCTGTGTAAAGAATGTTTTCCTCATCTCGGTCCTAAAGGAATTCCCCCGTATCTTTAAGCTGTGACCCCTTGTTCTAGACTCCCCCAACATCAGGAACAATCTTCCTGCATCTAGCTTGTCCAACCCCTTAAGAATTTTGTACGTTTCTATAAGATCCCCCTCAATCTTCTAAATTCCAGTAAGTACAAGCCGAGTCTATTTAGTCTTTCTTCATATGAAAGTCCCGACATCCCATTAATCAGTCTGGTGAACCTTCTCTGAACCCCCTCAATGGCAAGAATGTCTTTCCTCAGATTTGGAGACCAAAACATAGAAACATAGAAACATAGAAATTAGGTGCAGGAGTAGGCCATTCGGCCCTTCGACTGTACGCGATACTCCAGGTGTGGTCTCACCAAAACCCTGTACAACTGCAGTAGAACCTCCCTGCTCCTATACTCAAATTCTTTCGCTATGAATGCTAACATACCATTTGCTTTCTTCACTGCCTGCTGCACCTGCATGCCTATTTTCAATGACTGGTGTACCATGACACCCAGGTCTCGTTGCATCCCCCCTTTTCCTAATCTGCCACCATTGATTATGGCCTGAACTATGTTGAGACTTTATAGAGGTGTATATCAGTTAGTAACAGTAACAGCAATGGACTCAAAGTGATGGATTGACTTAGCAGGTGAAGCAGCATCCCTGGAGAACATGGATAGGTGACATTTCAGATTGGGACCCTTCTTCACACATGTGTTAAGGGTCCCGACCCACTGAGTTACTTCAGCATGTTGTGTCTTTCTCTTTCAAATATTTTCCTAAAAACTCAATTCAGTTATTCTGTTCTTTTACATTAATTGCTTAGGTTGCAGTAGAATTTTGCACAATTCTGCAGCTTTGTACTTATTATTGTATTTATCACTACATGTATGCTGTTTACTCTGTGATTTTTCATGTTCATTTTATCTTTATTTATTTGTTGTGCTATTGCGTTAATGAGCTTGTCAAAAAATTAATTTCATTGTTCTGATGCCAGTACATATCACAGTAACAAACACTCGACTCTTTAGCAAGTAATTTAATTACCATTTACTGTAATCTAATTTTCTTTTTCTTCTCTAAGGTGAAGGGGGAAAGATTCAATAGGAATCTGAAGGGTAACTTTTTCACACTCGTAGCCCTGTCCCACGGTACGAGTTCATTGCAAGAGCTCTCCCGATTTTTAAAAAAAAATCAAACTCGTGGTAAGCACGGAGAATGAACGTAGCGGGCACGTCGGAGCTCGGGGACGTCTCTTAGCGGCTCGTAACGCTAACGGCAGGTACTGGGGAAGACTCGCTAACGGCAGGTAAGCTCGGGAAGAATCGTGAAGATTTTTCAACATGATGAAAAATGACCACGAGAGCCCCGGGTACCGACGAGTGGACATTACCGTAAATCTCCGAGTTTGAATCAGGGCAAGCTCGGGAGAGCTCTTGGAATGAACTCGTACCGTGGGACAGGGGTTTCAGGGTGGGGGGTGTATGGAACGAACCGCCAGAGGAGATAGTTGCGGCAGGAAGAGTATCCCAAAGTTTAATGGTATACTAGACCAAGTGGGACCCGTTGGGTCCCTGTCACGTGGGAAGCCTGGTTCTCCCCAACGCAACCCATTCCTCCAACGCAATATTCGACCACTCACCCATCCACTGAATCTGAACTACATCGCAGCTAGAGTCATAGATAGAGAGCTAGAGTCATACAGCATGGAAACAGGCACTTTGGCCCAACTTGCCCACAGCGACCAACATGCCCATCTACAGTAGTCCCACCTGCTGTGTTTCATAATCATAATCATACTTTATTAGCCGAGTATGCTTTGCAACATACAAGAAATTTAATTTGGCCCATATCCCTCTAAACCTTTCCTGTCCATGTACCCTGCAGGAAGGAACTGCAAATGCTGGTTTAAACTGATGATGCTGGAGTAACTCAGCAGGGACAGGCAGGCACGGGTTATTGATTGGGGGCGATCAGCCCTGATCACAAAGAATGGCCGTGCTGGCTCGAAGGGCCAAATGGCCTCATCCTGCACCTATTTTCTATGTTTCTATGTTTCTATGTTACCCACGTTTCCCACGTTGGCCAAAATGGCAAGTTATTTAATTGCCACTAGAGTACTTGGGACATCTATAAAGTAAAATAACAAACATTATGTTTAATACAAGCCCTTCATATCCTTTCAAAGAAAGCTGCCAAGAAATAATCTAGTTGTGTGAATTTCATATTTTGTGATTCCTGATGTTCTTAAGCATCAGATTGCATCATTAGTAAAAGAAGGTGACTTTTGTGGCCTGCTGTGCACATTGCTTTTGCCTACTTTAAAAATAGCTTCAATTATTGAAGATATAATGTCCCGGCTCAATATTATTTTATGGATTTTTCCTTTATTTGTTCAAAATAAGACATTTAGCAGACAGATTTCAGCGGGATTTAAATGTCAACATGCAGTTTTGACAATAATCACAGGAAGGTAAATTCCCTCGCCTGACGGCGGGAGTGAACTCGTTGGCATTTTTCCACAATTATCTTGCCTGGTGCCCATTACAATTGACTAGGATCACAAGTTCATAAGTTCAAGGAGCAGAATTAGTCCATCAAGTCTACTCCGCCATTCAATCATGGCTGATCTATCTTTCCCTCTCAACCCCATTCTCCTCCCTTCTCCCCATAATGCCTCCTCCCCCTCCTCCTCGTGTCCGGCCATCTTCTATATAACGTCTTTCCTGTGGTTGGCGCAGGCGAGCAGTGGCATTTGGTTCGGCCAGGTCATTTTCAGTACATTGTGGAGCTTGGCTACATCTCATGATGTGTTCCATGGTTTGGGATTTGCCACACACACACACGCATTGGAAGTTGTTATTTTCCATTTCTTCATGGGCACCTTGCAGCGTCCTTCGCCGACCCGCAGGCGGTTCAGTGTTTTCCAGACAGCCCAAGGTTGATCATGGCCGGTAGCAAGGCATTCGTCTGGGGTGAAGCCTCCCTCCATCCATTACGTTGTCTGCCTTCCAAGGCTGTTCCACTGGTTCTGCCATTCAGTAATCCTGGCATCATAGAAACATAGAAACTAGGTGCAGGAGTAGGCCATTCGGCCCTTCGAGCCTCCACCGCCACTCAATATGATCATGGCTGATCATGCAACTCAGTATCCCGTACCTGCCTTCTCTCCATACCCTCTGATCCCCTTAGCCACAAGGGCCACATCTAACTCCCTCTTAAATATAGCCAATGAACTGGCCTCAACTACCCTCTGTGGCAGAGAGTTCCAGAGACTCACCACTTTCTGTGTGAAAAAAGTATTTCTCATCTCAGTCTTACAGGATTTCCCCCTGTACAACTGAAGTAGAACCTCCCTGCTCCTATACTCAAATCCTTTTGCTATGAAGGCCAACGTACCATTCGCTTTCTTCACTGCCTGCTGCACCTGCATGCCGACTGGTGTACCATGACACCCAGGTCTCGCTGCATCTCCCCTCTTCCCAATCGGCCACCATTTAGATAATAGTCTGCTTTCCTGTTTTGCCACCAAAGTGGATAATCTCACATTTATCCACATTATACTGCATCTGCCAAACATCAGTTGGGGTTGGTCTCCAGTACTTCAGCGATGTCCAGGAAGCTGCTCCTGGAGCTGAGCCGTTTCTGGGCGGCAGACTGCTCGTGGAGTGAGTGCCGGTTGTCCTCGACTTTTGTGATGACTGCTCTGCGGATGTCAGGGGGAGCGATGCCAGAGAGGGCATAGAGGCAGTGTGCGGGGGTTGTTTTGATGCACCCAGTCACTATCCTGCAGGTCTCGTTGAGGATAGGGTCTATTTTACATGCATGCATGACCTGTTCCATGCTGGATCAGATTAGATTAGATTAGATTAGATTCCTTTATTGTCATTCAGACCTTACGGTCTAAACGAAATTGTTACCATACAGTCATTAACATATAATAAAAAACAAAACGCACAATAACACATTTCCAACACCCACCACAATGAGTTCACCAGGCACCTCCTCACTGTGGTGGAAGGCAAAAGTCTTAAGTCCCTGTCTTCCTCCCTCCTAGTTCTCCCTCTGCGATCCAGGCCGCTGCCACCGCTGGAGCACCACAGCTCCAAACCAGGTCGCCGCCACCACCGCTGGAGCACCGCAGCTCTGCAGGCCGCCGCCACCGCCGCTGGAGCACCGCAGCTCTGTGGGCCACCGCCACCGCCGCTGGAGCACCGCAGCTCCGAACCAGGCCGCCGCTGGAGCACCGCAGCTCTGAAACAGGCCGCCACCGCCGCTGGAGCACCGCAGCTCTAAGCGGACTGCCGCCGCCGCTGGAGCACCGCAGCTCCGAACCAGGCCGCCGGACCAGGCCTCCGAACCAGGCCAGATCATGACCCCATAACCCCTGGCACCCGTACTAATCAAGAATCTATCTATCTCTGCTTAAAAATATCCATTGACAACCTCCACAGCTGTCTGTGGTGATGAGTTGCACAGAGTCACCACCCTCTGACTAAATAATTTTCGCCTCATCTGCTTTCTAAAAGTATGTCCTTTAATTCGGAGGCTGTGGCCTCTGGTCCTAGACTCTGCCACCAGTGGAAACATCCTCTCCATAATCCGCTGTATCCAGGCCGTTCACTGTTCGGTAAGTTCCAGTTAGGTTTATCCAGTTCACTTTCACATCTTACCTGCATATTGCAACCCATGCATTGCTAATCTAGTGTTTAGTTTGGTTTTGGTTTAGTTTAATATTAATTTAGTTGTAATTTAATTTTAGTTTAGTTCAGCTAAGTTGAGTTAAGTTTATTACTGCCAGTTGTACAAAGGTACAGCGAAAAGGTTTTGTTTGCATTCTATCATGTCAAGAAAAGATTATATGTGAATACAATTATGCCATCCACTGTGCAAAGATAAAGGATAAAAGGTGCAACATTTAGTACAAAGATAAAATAGTGAAGTCCGATAATGTCCGATTTAAGGGCCTGTCCCACTGCCGGTGACTGTCACAGTCGTAGCAGGTCGCCCAAAAAGCGGCGAATGGACCCCCCCCCCCCCCCACAACAATGTCTACCACAGTGTTTGTCTACAACAAACTACCATCTAGTCGGCGTCAAGCCACCGACAACCGGCGACCCATTAACATGGCCACACCTATGACAACCGGCGACCCATTAAGATGGCCACACCTATGACAACCAAAGTCAACCTCAGTCCACCCATGACAAGCTGCGGCAAGCAACGACCCCGTCGGCGACAACTGAAGACAATTCAGTCGCCGGACCCTATCGCCGGTTGACGTAGGTTGATGCCAATGGAATTCACCGAAGACAGCACCCGGCGACCACCAACAACAACTGCCTCTTCCTGGCGACAACCGGCGACAGCACCTACGACAGGAGAAGACAAGCTACGTCAAGCCCACAGTCGCCGAAACGTTTTGGACATTTCAATATGCAGGGGCGACCAGAAAAACATTACGACTATTTGGGTGACTTGAGGAGACTACTCTCGACTATGCAGGCGCCACCCCGCCACCATGTTGCGACAGCCTAGTCACCTGTAGTCGTCGAAAAAAATCGCTTAAGTGGGACAGGGGCTTTAATAACCTTCAAAGGTCTCCATTGAGGTAGATGGTCAGGACTGTGTCAAAATAGTTGCCGTGTTAATACCAAGTACTTACTTGGAGGGTGGTAGTATAATGGTCAAGCTTAGAGCAGTGATATACTAAAACAAATTTAGTTTAGTTTAGTTTAGAGATGCAGCATGGAAACAGGCCCTTCAGCCCACTGGGTCCAGGCCAACCAGCGATCCCTACATATTAGCCCTCTCCAACACACACTACAAACAATTTTCATTTATAACAAGCCAATTTACATACAAACCTGAGTGTGGGAGGGAACCGAAGATCTAGGAGAAAACCCACGCAGGTCACGGGGCGAATGTACAAACTCAGTCCAGACAGCACCCGCAGTCAGGATGGAACCCGGGTCTCTGGCGCTGCAAGTGCAGTAAGGCAGCAACTCTACCACTGCGCCATCGTGCCGCAAAATGGATGTATTGATTCCATTTATTCGCTTGTTGGTTGCCAAGGAGTAAGCAGCTTAAGGGCCTGTCCTACCAGCATCCAACTCCATGCGATGAGCGCGATCAAACTAGAAGCGGGGGCCGCGCGGAGGTCGGGTGATCCCCTGTACATGGCCGTTCCCACCAGCATGCGTCTGCATGCGGCAAGCGCGACCAAACCGGCAGCTAGGGCCGCGTGGAGGTTGGGTGAGTGGCGCAACGCGGCGCAAAGTGAGGTGAACTTGGAGCGAAGTCTTAAAGGTAAGTTCACCAGGACAGAGAGGGACACACAGAGAGGGGCACAGAGGCACACACAGAGAGGGTCATGGAGGCGACTGCGAGCCGACAAGCCGTTGCCGTGCGGAATCTTTGAACATGGTCAGTTTTTCGGAGCCCCGCGCGATGTCGGGACGAACTCCGCACAAGTCCGCACGGCTCCGGCGATCAAAGTGGGACTGGCCCCGCGACGCCGGACGGCTCAAGCGACCACGTTAGGTCGCGCTCATCGCATAGATTTGCATGCTGGTGGGACAGGCCCTTTACTTATTTGAGAAGGTGTAGGAAGGAACTGCATCTCTGGAGGGAAGAAATGGGTGACGTTTCGGGTCAAGACCCTTCTTCAGACTCATTTTAGATGGCCCTGCACAAGCATATGGTAGAACTGCTGGGAGGTACATTTTCTATAATTCCATATTTCTATGAAAGAGAGGAAGGGGAAAAAGATCCCACTCTTAAGAAAGGTGCCAATCTGAAATGTTGACTATCCATGTGCTCCAGAGATGCTGCCTGACGCGCTGAGTTACTCCAGCACTTTGGATCTTTTTTTTTTTAAAACAAGCATCTGCAGTTCCTTGTATTTATCCAGGTCTATGGTTAGTTTAGCTTTAGTTGGGGTTGAGAGGGAAAGATAAATCAGCCATGATTGAATGGTGGAGTAGATTTGATGGGCCGAATGGCCAAATACTGCTCCGATAACATGAATTTATGGACTAGCATCTGCAGTTCAATTTGTCTTCATGGATTAAGGAGAGTTACAGTGGATCATCCGTGACAAATCTCCTTAAATGACGTTAAGAAATAAAGTAGATCATAAAATGCCTCGATTCATAGAATCATAAGTTATGGAGCATCACGGTGGCGCAGCGGTAAAGTTGCTGCCTCACAACGCCAGAGACCCGGGTTCGATCCTGACTATGGGTGCTGTCTGTACAGAGTTTGTACGTTCTCCCCGTGACCTGCGTGGGTTTTCTCCGGGTGCTCCAGTTTCCTCCCACATTCCAAAGATGTACAGGTTTGCAGGTTGTTTGGCTTTGGTGAAGATTGTAATTTGAACTTAGTGTGTAAAGTAGTGCTCATGTACGGGGATCGCTGGTCGGCGCGGACCCGGTGGGCCGAAGGGGTTGCTCCCGCGCTGTATCTCTAACCTAAACTAAAAATAAAACACAGAAACAAGCTACTTGACCCGTTGACATACACCTGCCATCAGGCAACATTTTTCATAAAATCAACCTTCATCCCATTCTATTTTATTTCCCTGCAATTCCCATCATCTCCAAAGACGCACAAGTTTGTAGGTTAATTGGCTTGGTATAAATGTAAATTGTCCCTGGTGTGTGTAGGATAGAGCTAGTGTGTGAGGATCGCTGGTCGGCGCGGACCCGATGGGCTGAAGGGCCTGTTTCTCTCGAGAATTTAGGAGATTGAGAGGGGATCTTATAGAAACTTACAAGATTCTTAAGGGGTTGGACAGGCTAGATGCAGGAAGATTGTTCCCGATGTTGGGGAGGTCCAGGACAAGGGGTCACAGCTTAAGGATAAGGGGAAATCCTTTAGGACTGAGATGAGAAGGACTTTTTTCACACAGAGAGTGGTGGGTCTCTGGAACTCTCTGCCACAGAGGGTAGTTGAGGCCAGTTCATTGGCTATATTTAAGAGGGAGTTAGATGTGGCCCTTGTGGCTAAGGGGATCAGAGGGTATGGAGAGAAGGTACGGGATACTGAGTTGGATGATCAGCCATGATCATATTGAATGGTGGTGCAGGCTCGAAGGGCCGAATGGCCTACTCCTGCAACTAATTTCTATGTTTCCATTTCTATGTTTCCGCGCTGTATCTCTAAACTAAATGAAACGGAACTTTTATTTCCCTTAAAATCTTGTTTTTCTGACTTCAAGCAGAACGCACAGGAAAGGTTCCGAAAGTCTCAAGTGCTAGCTAGAATGTGTTGGCTGAAGGCAGGTTTTGTATTTGATTCACTTGATTGAGTTTCTTGAATTGGAGGCGAGTTGTGGGCTTGGCTGCAAAATTGGCTGAACAGCAGGAGGCAAACAGGAGGGATATTGGGCAAGTGTGCGAGCTGGCAGAAGGCTGAGGCTATGTTTCCAGCTCTGCCGATGACACTGCTTGTTATCAATGTAAATGGATGCAAAGTTAGAATGATATGTTAATAGAGTGACGGAGTAGTTCCAGTTTAGTTTGGAGATACAGCGCGGAAACAGTCATAGTGTGATACACTATGGCGAGCATGTCCCATCTACCTGCCTGCGTTTAGCCCATATCCCTCCAAACCTGTCCTATCCATGTACCTGTCTAACTGCTTCTTAAACAATGGGATAGTCCCTGCCTCAACTACCTCCTCTGGCAGCTTGTTCCATGCACCCACCACCCTTTGTGTGAAAAAGCTACCCCTTCAGATTCCTATTAAATCTTTTCCCCTTCACCTTGAACCGATGTCCTCTGACATGTGAAAAATGAAGCACCATTAAAAAATAAATGATGGTGTATGATGGGAGCCCTGATATGAGAATATTTTAACTAGTTCCCCTTAACGCCCATTGATGATGTTTAAAAATAAAGTGGATAGTTTAAAAATTAGAGGCAGACGTTTCGGCTTTGATAGGAATCTAAAACCTTCTTCTACAATTGGCAATTCTAGGTTAATTGTTCATTTAAAATCAGAGGTTGATTGATGTTCGAGAAGGCATGATCAACCATGATCTCATTAAATGACAGAATTGGCTAAATAGAAATGTTCCTGTTGTCATGAGTTCTTTGATGAAGAAAGAAGGAGAATTGTGCAAATTGGCTTTCAAAATGTTTCCATTAAGTTTCAAAATAAAAGCCCATTGAGATAAAGGGACTGTGGCAGAGTGATAACTGAATTGGCTAAAGGATGAAAGATAGTTTTGATGGATAGGTGCACATCACTATTCATTGCTGGGATCGTCTAACGTACTCATGATCACTAATAGGTGGTGTTTCTGAAGGGACCCTCCTTCAGACAGATTGGTGGAAGGGGGGGGGGGGGAGGAGGGGAGTGAAAGCTGAAAGGGAGGTGGTCTCCATACCACAGTCAGTCTGAAGAAGGGTCCCGACCCGAGACACCACTTATCCATGATCTCTCCAGACATGCTGCTCGAGTTACACCAGAACGTTGTATATTTTTTGTTAACCATCATGAAACTGATCACCGGGTGGCGCCCGTAATGGCCGCCTCGCCAACAGTCTGTCTCGTCCCTTCTCTGTTTTTATTATTTTAAGTATGTCTTAAATGTATGTTTCAATGTTTCTTGGAATATTTTATATGGGGAGTTTGGAGGGAGGATCGGGGGAAACCTTTTTCACTCACTTACCTCGACAGAGATCCGATTTTTCTCCATTTTTCATCTCCCTCGCCCCAGCGGCCTTCCCTGGAGACCAGCCCGGAGCGTTCAATCCGCGGGCGTGGCACGGACTTACCATCCTTCGCCGAGGAACGCCAGCGAAAGTGCTCCAACCGCGGGGCATGTGGACTTCAACACCGTGTAGCACGCGGTCTCCAGTAAGAAGAGGACGACTCGGGAGCTCCATGCCGCTGAGTGCTCTGATCTGTCCCGACGCTGGAGTTTCGATCATCCCGATACGAGGGCTTGAACAGCGGACCATCGGCAGCGGCGACTGCGGAGGGTTCGGCCCCAACCATGGGTGAACAAAGGAGGAAGATGACTGAACTTTATTGTCTTCCATCACAATGAGGAATATTGAATCCACTGTGGTGGATGTTTATGTTAAATTTTATTTTATGTGTATTGTTGCTTTTCACTTAGTATGGCTGTATGGGAACACAAATTTCACTGTACCTTAACTGGTTAAGTGACAATAATCGTGAACAAACTTGAACTTGAATGCTTTGAGAGGCTAGTTATGAAACGCACAAAAAAAAGCCTACTAAGCAGCCTTGAGGCACTGCATTTCTGCAGTTTGCCTGCCGCCACAACAGGCCCACAGACGATCGTAATTTAGCTCTAAAGTCTCACTGGCAGGGTGGTATGGGACATGCATTTACTACAGTTCAATGGTCAATGTTTAATGGTCAATGGTTTCTTTATTGTCAGGTGTAGCAGGTACAGTGAAAGACATTTTTGTATACGGATTTGCAAGACTATCCCCAAACATAAGCACAACCCCCAGTGCGTACAGAGGGCACGGAGCAACCCAAGAGGTGCCATGTCAGTGCCATTTTACCATCCCAGTTGCAGCCGTCTCCTCCTCCATTCTGGTCGTCCCCTGAACCGATACCATAATGAAATATATGCGGACTTAAGATAACCTAGAACATAGAAAGGTACAGGATACAGCAGACTCTTCTTTCCACAATGTCAATGCAGAACAAGATGCCAGAATCTCATTTGCAACAATAGACAATAGGTGCAGGAGTAGGCCATTCGGCCCTTCAAGCCAGCACCACCATCCAATGTGATCATGGCTGATCATCCACAATCAATACCCCGTTCCTCCCTTCTCCCCATATCCCCTGACTCCGCTATCTTTAAGAGCTCTATCAAGCTCTCTCTTGAAAGTATCCAGAGAACCGGCCTCCACCGCCCTCTGGGGCAGAGAATTTCACAGACTCGCATCTCTCTGTGAGAAAAAGTGTTTCCTCATCTCCGTTCTAAATGGCTTACCCCTTATTCTTAAACTGTGGCCCCTGGTTCTGGACTTCCCCCAACATCGGGAACATTTGCACAACAAGGTACCTTGAGTGCAAATATGACTGGAACCAAGATGTTTATTGCGTTATAAACTCCGATAGTGCCTTGCAATATATCACAATCTCTGGTGATGGAAACCAACGGTATGTTGTGCAGTTGCTGCATTGTAGAACGAACTGCAATTGCATCTGCTGAACCATATTCCAAATTACTCATCTATAATATGTTTTTTTTTTAATATCAACTTCTTTATTACCCAGACCTATCATCATATCACTAAATGGGTAACTAGAATTGAATTCTGCATCTCATTTACACCATAATGGCATTTTTGCTTTTGGAAGCAATGTTTTATACGTTAATTTGCATTGCGTTGTTCAGAATGCATTGAGCTTCAGTGTGTGAGGCTCAGAACCTAAGACTAGGAATAAAGAGCCGAGTTTCAACAATTTCCCTTTTAGCCAGAAGCAAACAGCTGCAAATTACATCTAATGTCCAGATCACCATGTTCAGATTGAATGACTTTACGGAGGATATTTTGACACCGATAGCCGTTTAGTACATAAGTTCATAAGTGATAGGAGCAGAATTAGGCCATTCGGCCCATCAAGTCTACTCCGCCATTCAATCATGGCTGATCTACCTCTCCCTCCTAACTCCATTCTCCTGCCTTCTCCCCATAACCCCTGACACCTGTACTAATCAAGAATCTATTTATCTCTGCCTTAAAAATATCCATTGTCTTGGCCTCCACAGCCATCTGTGGCAATGAATTCCACAAATTCACCACTCTCTGACTAAAGAAATTCCTCCTCATCTCCTTCCAAAAGGAACATCCATTTATTCGAAGGCCATGACCTCTGGTCCTTGACTCTTCCATTCGTGGAAACATCCTCTACGCATCAACTCACAGAGTTTTCTCACAGAGAGTGGTGAGTCTGTGGAAATCTCTGCCTCAGAGGGCGGTGGAGGCAGGTTCTCTGGATGCTTTCAAGAGAGAGCTAGATAGGGCTCTTAAAAATAGCGGAGTCAGGGGATATGGGGAGAAGGCAGGAACGGGGTACTGATTGGGGATGATCAGCCATGATCACATTGAATGGCGGTGCTGGCTCGAAGGACCAAATGGCCTACTCCTGCACCTATTGTCTATTGTCTATTGTCTAACTCTATCAGTGTGGAAACAGACCCTACAGCCACTGAGTCCATGTCGAGCAGCGATCATCCCGTACACTGGCACTATCCAACACACTAGGGCCCATTTACAATTTTATACTAGAAACTTTGAAACATAGAAAAATAGGTGCAGGAGTAGGCCATTCGGTCCTTCGAGCCTGCACCGCCATTCAATATGATCATGGCTGATCATCCAACTCAGTACCCTGTACCTGCCTTCTCTCCATACCCCCTGATCCCTTTAGCCACAAGAGCCACATCCAACTCCCTCTTGAATATAGCCAATGAACTGGCCTCAACTACCTTCTGTGGCCTACTGGAGGTATTTAACCTACAAACCTGTATGTCTTTGGAGTGTGGGAGGAAACCAGAGCACCCGGAGGTTAAACAGGGAGAATACAGTGATAAACACCGAGATAGGTACCGAGATATACCGAGATGTGTGGATCACGGATCGGCCTCTATGGACATCTGCAGGCCCACAAGTAGACAACCCTATGGAGAGGAGAGGACAGCCATACTCATTTTGAGTGACTGCCGACGGTGAAGATGACTGAGATACAGTGAAAAGATTTTTTGTTGTGTGTTAACAAGTCAGCGGAAAGACTATACCTGATTACAATCAAGTCATCCACAGTGTACAGATAAAGAGAAAACCACTTGGTGCAAGATAAATTAGTGTAAAGTTCAATTAAAGGTAGTCCGAAGGTCTCCAGAGAGGTAGATGGTAGGTCAGGACCATTCTCTACTTAAATGATAGGATCATAAGTTCATAAATTTTAGGAGCAGAGTAAGGCCATTTGGCCCATCAATGGTTGTCCCACCGGGGCAGTCTGAAGAAGGGTCTCGACCCGAAAACGTCACTCATTCCTTCTCTCCAGAGATGCTGCCTGTCCAGCTGAGTTTCTCCAGCATTTTGTGTCCATCTTCAGTTCAGTCGCCTGTTGGCTTGGAAGCCGCGGTCTCCGGTAAGGAGGCGGCTGTTCCTGGCACCGCAAGCCGATGAGAAGGTCTACCGACGCCGTAGTACCATCACCCGGTGAGAAAAGCCAGGAACATCGGGCCTCCGTAGCAGCGACTGCGGAGGCCTCAATAGGCCCAACTACTTTGGGTGGACATGGGGATAGGGACTGGACTTTGTGCCTTCCCCCACAGTGGGAACTATTGTGGGGGGATGTTTTTATGTTTTAATGTTAAATTTCTTTAATGCTATGTTGTATTTTTATTAGTGTGCTGCAAGGACATCTGAATTTCCCCTGAATAAGGGGAGTAATAAAGTATTTGTTATGTTATGTTAATGGGCCTTATATCGGCGGATGTTTCCAGCATGTTTCAAAACCACCCAATTATCCAAACCCAGCAACTCTAGCAATCCATCTTATTAACTACCACCGCGTTCTATCTATTAAATTCTTAAGTGGGGAGATGGGGCCTATGCACAATATTCCAACTCCAGACACATCGAGGCCCAATCTAATTGCACTAACAAGTCTTTCATCTTGTACCCAAATCATTGTGCAATAAAGATGAACATGTTATTTGCCTTCCTAATTGATATCTGCAGCTGTATATTAGCAATCAATGATTCCTGTACCAGAAACTGCTTTGCCCCTCTGAACATCAATACTTTTCAATCACACTCAGCTCTTAGCCAGACAAACTTCGATCAGCCCAACATGAAACTTCCTACAGCACAAAATGTTTCTTTTCCGGAGTAATCTTTTTCTTTTTAACCCTTCGCTAGACACGGTGATCAGATGACTTGGGAACAACAAACATGGTCCCACTTATACCTCACACTGCCTCGGCAAGGCCAGCAGCACAATCAAGGAAGAGTCCCCCCCCCCCCCCCCCCTCCCCCGGGCCACTCCCTCTTATAACCATATAACCATATAACAATTACAGCACGGAAACAGGCCATCTCGGCCCTTCAAGTCCATGCCGAACAACTTTTTTCCCTTAGTCCCACCTGCCTGCACTCATACCATAACCCTGCATACCCTTCTCATCCATATGCCTATCCAATTTATTTTTAAATGATACCAACGAACTTGTCGCCACCACTTCCACTGGAAGCTCATTCCACACCGCTACCACTCTCTGAGTAAAGAAGTTCCCCCGCATGTTACCCCTAAACCTCTGTCCCTTAATTCTAAAGTCATGTCCTCTTGTTTGAATCTTCCCTATTCTCATAGGGAAAAGCTTGTCCACATCAACTCTGTCTATCCCTCTCATCATTTTAAAGACCTCTATCAAGTCCCCCCTTAACCTTCTGCGCTCCAGAGAATAAAGACCTAACTTATTCAACCTATCTCTGTAACTTAGCTGTTGAAACCCAGGCAACATTCTAGTAAATCTCCTCTGTACCCTCTCTATTTTGTTGACATCCTTCCTATAATTGGGCGACCAAAATTGTACACCATACTCCAGATTTGGTCTCACCAATGCCTTGTACAATTTTAACATTACATCCCAGCTTCTATACTCAATGCTCTGATTTATAAAGGCTAGCATACCAAAAGCTTTCTTTACCACCCTATCTATATGAGATTCCACCTTCAAGGAACAATGCACGGTTATTCCCAGATCCCTCTGTTCAACTGTATTCTTCAATTCCCTACCGTTTACCATGTACGTCCTATTTTGATTTGTCCTGCCAAGGTGTAGCACCTCACATTTATCAGCATTAAACTCCATCTGCCATCTTTCAGCCCATTTTTCCAACTGGCCTAAATCACTCTGTAGACTTTGGAAATCCTCTTCATTATCCACAACACCCCCTATCTTGGTATCATCTGCATACTTACTAATCCAATTTACCACCCCTTCATCCAGATCATTGATGTACATGACAAACAACAGTGGACCCAACACAGATCCCTGAGGCACCCCACTGGTCACGGGCTTCCAACCTGACAAACAGCCATCCACCATTACTCTCTGGCATCTCCCATTCAGCCACTGTTGAATCCATATTGCTATTCCTGAATTTATAGCCAACAGTTGAACCTTCTTAACCAACCTTCCATGAGGAACCTTGTCAAAGGCCTTACTGAAGTCCATATAGACAACATCCACTGCTTTCCCCTCGTCAATTTCCCTAGTAACCTCTTCAAAAAATTCAAGAAGATTAGTCAAACATGACCTTCCAGGCATAAATCCATGTTGACTGTTCCTAATTAGACCCTCTTTATCCAGATACTTATATATATTATCTCTAAGTATCTTTTCCATTAATTTGCCCACCACTGAAGTCAAACTAACCGGTCTATAATTGCTAGGTTTACTTTTAGAACCCTTTTTAAACAATGGAACAACATGCGCAGTACGCCAATCCTCGGGGACTATTCCCGTTTCTAATGACATTTGAAATATTTCTGTCATAGCCCCGGCTATTTCTACACTAACTTCCCTCAATGTCCTAGGGAATATCTGTCAGGACCTGGAGACTTATCCACTTTTATATTTTTCAAAAGTGTCAGTACTTCTTTTACTTTGAAACTCATAGAATAGTAAGATTAAATGAGAACTTACCAGTTCGAAGTTTGATCTTTATTTTATGAGGAGTTACGATGAGGGATTACGTGAAGACCCCGCCAGCACGCATGCGCGACATTCTTCAAAGCAGTGGTGTGAAATCACAGATTGCAACGTAGACTAATATAGTAAGATAAGAGAGAACTTTCATACCAGTTGATCTTTATAATAGAGGGCTGGGAGCGGAGGGCACGTAATCCCTCATCGTAACTCCTCATAAAATAAAGATCAAACTTCGAACTGGTAAGTTCTCATTTAATCTTACTATTTTACTTCGGAGTCACGTGAGTGACTACGTGAAGATTTCAAAGCTCTGTGATTTCATGCCCTGGAAAACTCCATGCTCACACACCGCTATGCTGGGATAAGAGGATGAACGTAATTCAGACATAACACTGGCTGAAAAACAAAAATAGGTATTTATTCATACCAAACACAAAAATACATATCCCATGACGGGTAAATTATTTGGCAGAGCTCAAAATTCTCCCTGCATAAGAGTCAGTGGAGGCCACGGGTTTATTATAAAAGCGATGAAACGTCCTCTCATTGCTCCAACCCGCTGTGGCCAGGATGTGGTCCAATGGTACCTCCATCATCCTAGCCGCCGACGTGGATGCCGCCCTGGTGGAGTGAGATTTAAATATATTAATGTCTATCCCCGCCGCATCCAGAACCACCCTTATGCATCTAGAAATGGTTTGCACCGTGACTTTGTGGTGAGGCTTTTTGTGGCTTATGAGCAAAGCTTTCTCCGTGCCCCTGAGATTTTTTGTGACTGAGATGTAACGTGATAATAAAGTGACAATACAAAGTTGAGTATCTGCCGGGTAGGCTAGAAACTCTAAAGTATGTCCAGACGTTCCGGGTCGATCTTGTTTTAACAGCCCCTGCACATAAAAGGTGATTTTGTCATTGGATATGGACATGGCATCCAGATTTAATTTGTGCAGGGACTGGACCCGTTGTGCCGTGACGAGTGCCATGATCATTACCACCTTGTAGGTAAGCTTGTCCAGGGTAAGTCCTGAGTTAGGTGTCCATCCTCGCAGCATAGTTAATACTATGCTGACATCCCATGTGTGGTTGTATCTGGGCCTGGGAGGATGGGAATTGAATATTCCTCTCATTAGTTTTGATACTAATGGATGTGATCCAATGCCCAATTGGTCACTCCCCTTGCCCAGGTAGGTCGATAGGGCACTCCTGGCACAGTTAATGGCACTATAGCTCAGTCCTTTGTCATGGTGAAGGGTTGCCAAGAATTCCAGAACTTCTGTGATGGTGGCTGATTCGTAGGTAGTGTTGGTTGCAGAGCAGAATTTTTCCCACTTCCTGATGTAGGTCAGGTACTGCTTACGGGTGGACTCCCTGCACGATGCTGAGATGGTATCCATGGTTCTGCTGGTGAGTCCGTACCCCAAAAGTGGCCGTTTCAGAACCTGCAAATCAATAGGTCCATGCGGTCATGACATGGGTGGTGTTCCTCTGTGACGGGATGTATAAGCAGGTTAGGTCGTTTATTGACCTTAATACAAGGTTCTGTGGCCATCTTCTGTATCATTGGGAACCATGGTTGGGTAGGCCAGTCGGGCACAACCAAAATACCTGATGCGGAGTCTTGTCTGATTTTCTGCAAGACCCGACTGATGAGGCAGAAGGGGGGAAATGCATAACAGAACAAGTCCCCCCAGTGTAGCGTGAAAGCGTCCATTGCTACTGCCCCTGGGTCTGGTTCCCAAGCAACATATGTTGGCAGTTGGTGATTTAATCTGGACGCAAAAAGGTCGATATCTGGTGTCCCATAACGTTCTACAATATCTGTGAACACTTTTCGATCCAACATCCATTCTATGTTGTCGTTAAATTTGCGTGACCTGGTGTCTGCCACTGTATTTAGTTTACCTGGGAGGTAAGTGGCTGAAATCCAAATTTCTCTTTGCAGACACCAGTGCCAGATATTATTAGCCAATTCATCACACGATATCGACTTTATTCCACCCATGTGGTTAATGTAAGCCACCACCGTGGTATTGTCAATTTGTAATCTAACATGTATATTGTGCATGTTAGAGCAGTATGCCCTAAGGCCATGAAATGCTCCCAGCATTTCTGAATGGTTAATCCCCAGTGTGTTGAATTGGGTTAGTTCTAGTGCATTCCATCTACCTCCACAACTAGTGGTGGTATTAGTTGCTCCCCAACCTTGGGCACTGGCATCAGTTTGTAAGATGACCGAGGGATTGATGATAATGATGGGTTTTGAACAATTTTGAGCATTCTCCATCCACCAATTTAATTCGGTTTTTGCCTTTTCTGGCAGTTTCATAGGCCTGTCGAAATGGCCTGCATGTCTTTTAAGAGCTATAATTTTAGCTCTTTGTAGGTTTTGATAATGTAATGGTCCGAATTGTGCTGCTGGAAAGGCAGCCACTATCTTCCCAATTACCCTGGCCACCTGCCGAATGGACGGATCTCTGATGCCAGTAAGGCTCCTGCAAGCCTCTATCAAGTCCACCGCTTTGTTTGGTGGTAAAGTGATAGACATTTGCACCGAGTCAATGGTAAACCCCAAGTAATCCATGTTGGTTGAGGGTTCCAGTTTTGATTTATCTGGATGTATGATGAACCCCAGCTTTTGGAAAAGATGTTTTGTGGCTAAAACTGCCAATGTAGCCATTTCCAAATTCTCCCCAACAATGAGGATATCATCAAGATAGGCCATTACAATGTGATTCTGTTTTCTTAGGTAGGCCAAGGCTGGTTTCAATATTTTAGTAAACAGTCTGGGTGCTGATGATAACCCATTGGGCAAGGCTTTGTATTGCCATAGTTGTTCCATCCAGATAAATTTTAGGTATTTCCTATGATCCTTGTGAATTGGTACTGAATAGTATGCATCTTTGATATCAATGCATGCCATGTAGTACCCATAGGCTATTAACTGCCTAGCTGTGTCAAAGGTATCCATTTTGAAATGAACATACTGAACAGAAGTATTTAGTTCGGTCAGATCTATAATTATGCGGCACCCGCCATCGCTTTTATTTTTGGTAAATATATTGGATACAAACTCCTGAGGCTCTCTGGTGGTTTTCTCAATTACTCCTTTTCCAATTAGCCTCAACAGTTCAGCATGCCCTGCCGTTCTTTCTTTTTGTGAAAGTATAAACTTCCGGCTAGGTGAATGCTGGACCGGGGTAGGGAGTTCGTAAACAAATTCAATTTTGTAGCCCTGAATACTTCCGAGTATGTAAGGATCAGAGGTAAGTGTGCGCCAAACTTCATAACACAAGTGCAACCGGCCCCCCACATTTTGTGAATTTAGGCAAGGAATGTTCCTGGGGAAGCCAGACCCACCTACCTCCATGGTTATTGTCGGTGTTGTGGCCTCTGTCCTTGTTTCTTTTGTTGAGTTGTCACGGTGTAGGGGTGGCGCATTTTCCAAGAAGGCCGGGCTGGGCCATGGCCTAAAAAAGACCGTTGTGCAGGTGGACCGGCCTTCGAGCTTTCACCACCGGCAGGTCTGTGATAATATCGCTGTCCGGTGGGTGTGTAGGGGTGCTGCCGTTGTGGGTAATGAGGTTTAAATGAACCGGGTACCTTGATGAGGCCAATGGCCTTGGCCTCCTTGTCCAGGTCTTTCACCTGTTTGGGAAGGTCGTCCCCAAACAGTAGATTCGGCGGTTGAACGTTCCCTGGTTTGCACAACCCCGCAAATTTGGGGTTGAGTGCTGGTTTTATGATGCTCCTCCTGAAGTTATTAATCTCATATTGTGTGTTGCACAATAGAGCCAGGGCATCTTGTAATTCCTCCGGTAACTCAATTCCCACTGCAGTTCTGGCCACTGCCGTAATCCCGGTGGTCAATAGCTTCAGGATCTTCTGCAGTTTGACTTCTTGCCCTCTTATCATGGGGCTCATGTTCCCCCAAATGGGGTTGTTCACCGTAGGAACATTTAGGGAGTTGCAATTCTCCGGAGCTAAATATTTTTCGGCTGTGGTATGAATAGCCTGCTCCTGGAGCTGGTTTGTAACCATATAATTAATGCTAGCTGCTAGCTTGGGATGGATAGGTAGGCCTTTCTGAGAAGGCACTGCATGTTTATTGACCATCTCCAGAAACTCATCCTGCACCCCAGACACTGTAGGTTCTTCAGCCAACTCCCCCTCTTCGGGGTCAGCCCAGTTCTGACCCCCAATGCTCCCCTGTGTAGAGGGTGAGACATTAGGCAGTCCGTGATAGGAGCCTGCCGTGAGCCTGCTAAGAGGCCCACCGTGACTCTGCCCCTGCAAAAGCAGGTCACGCTGGAGCATTTGCTCCATCATCCGCTCTATGCGGGAAAGACGACCTCCGTCGCTTCCAACGAACGGGGTGTCCTCGGGTCCGGACTCAGCTGAGTCAGTGGCCTCGGCCGACTTTCTGGTGGAATTGCCGCCCGGCCGCGGTGTACCAGACACCCTTATGGGCGAAAAGTCGGGAGCTGCAGGTTGAACCTGTAGCTCGGGAGAAACAGCCCGCTGCTGGGTGCTCTCCATGGCGGCAGCTCTAGCCGCTGCTCGTTTAGACTTCCTTCCTTCCATAGTTCTTCGTCGACGCTCACTCTCCAGTGAGACTTACCTTGCGTAAGTTTTTTAAACTTACGCTGGAGGAGCCCCGCTCCTCCCGACTGCCGCTTCCGCATGCGTACGACGATATGTCGCGCATGCGTGCTGACGGGGTCTTCACGTAGTCACTCACGTGACTCTGAAGTATAATCCATAGCTACTCTACTAGTTTCCCTTACCTCACATAATTCAATATCCTTCTCCTTGGTGAATACCGAAGAAAATAAATTGTTCAATATCTCCCCCATCTCTTTTGGCTCTGCAGATAACTGTCCACTTGGTCTCTCCAATGGACCAATTTTATCCCTTGTTATCCTTTTGCTATTAATATAGCTGTAGAAACCCTTAGGATTTACTTTCACCTTACTTGCCAAAGCAACCTCATATCTTCTTTTAGCTTTTCTAATTTCTTTCTTAAGGTTCTTTTTACATTCCTTATACTCCTCAAGCACCTAATTTACTTAATGCTGCCTATAATTATTGTAGATCTCCCTCTTTTTCCGAACAAGATGTCCAATTTCCCTTGAAAACCAGGGCTCTTTCCAATTTTTACTGGTTCCTTTCAACTGAACAGGAACATAAAGATTCTGTACTCTTAAAATTTCCCCTTTAAATGTCCTCCATTTCTCCTCTACATCTTTCCCATAAAATAAACTGTCCGAGTTCACTCCTTTTAAATCATCTCGCATCTCGTTAAAGTTAGCCTTTCTCCAATCAAAAATCTCAACCCTAGGCCCAGTTCTGTCCTTCTCCATAATTATATTGAAACTAATGGTATTGTGATCACTGGACCCGAAGTGCTCCCCAACGCATACCTCCGCCACCTGTCCCGTCTCATTTCCTAACAGGAGGTCCAGCACTGCCCCTCCTCTAGTAGGCACCTCTATGTATTGCTGCAAAAAACTATCCTGCACACATTTTATAAACTCCAAACCATCCAGCCCATTTACAGAATGTGTTTCCCAGTCTATGTGTGGAAAGTTGAAATCTCCCACAATCACTACCTTGTGCTTACTACTAATATCTGCTATCTCTTTACATATTTGCTCTTCCAATTCTCGTTCCCCATTTAGCGGTCTATAATATACCCCTATAAGTGTTGCTACACCTTTCCCACTTCTCAGTTCCACCCAAATAGCCTCCCCAGATGAGCCCTCCAATCTATCCTGCCAAAGCACTGCTGTAATATCTTCCCTGACTAGCAATGCAACGCCTCCACCTCTTGCCCCTCCAATTCTATCACACCTGAAGCAACGAAATCCTGGAATATTTAGTTTCCAATCACAGCCCTCCTGCAACCATGTTTCACTGACCGCCACAACATCATACTTCCAGGTGTCTATCCAGACTCTAAGCTCATCCACCTTTCTTACAATGCTCCTAGCATTAAAATATGCACATTTAAGAAACCCCCCATCTCTTATTCTCTGTTTATTTCCTTTTTTTTCTTTCTCCTCTTGTGTCCGAGTGCTTCCCTTTTCTGCTTCCTGCCTCCCATTCTGTCTACTAGCTTTTGCTATTTGCATCCCTCGCCCCAACCATTCTAGTTTAAAGTCTCCCCAGTGGCCTTTGCAAATTTCCCCGCTAGGATATTGGTCCCCCTCGGGTTCAAGTGCAACCCATCCTTTCTGTACAGGTCCCACCTACCCCAAACGAAGTCCCAATGATCCAGAAACTTGAATCCCTGCCCTCTGCACCAGTCTTTCAGCCAAGCATTTATCCTCCACCTTGCTCCATTTCTACTCTCACTGTCACGTGGCACAGGCAGTAATCCTGAGATTGTTACCTTTTTGGTCCTTTTCCTCAACTCTCCTCCCAAGTCCTTAAATCCTCCCTTCAGGACCTCTTCCCTTTTTTTTACCTATGTCATTGGTACCTATATGTACCACGACCTCAGGCTCCTCTCCCTATGATTTGAAGATATCTTGGACTCGTCTAGACACGTCCAAGACCTTGGCACCAGGGAGGCAGACCACCATCCTGGTCTCCCGACTGCGTCCACAGAATAGCCTATCCGACCCCCTAACAATAGAGTCCCCAATTACTATTGCCCTCTTTTTTTCCTACCTTTCGGAGCAACAGGGCCGGTCTCTGTGCTGAAGGCCCGTCCGCTGTCGCTACCCCCGGGTAGGCTGTCACCCCCATCCGTACTCATACAGGAGTACTTATTTGCCAGGTGTACTGACATTGGAGTACTCACTCGTTCATGCCTCTGCCCCTTGCCCTTCCTTAGCGCGACCCTAAGGTCAGGGATGTTACTGAACGGCTGCAGAACATTCTGGAGGGGGAGGGTGAACAGCCAGTTGTCGTGGTGCATATTGGCACCAACGATATAGGGAAAAAAAGGGATGAGGTCCTACAGGGTGAATTTAGGGAGCTAGGAGATAAACTCAAAAGTAGGACCTGAAAGGTAATAATCTCTGGATTATTACCAGTACCACGGGCCAGTCAGAGTAGAAATAGGAGGATATTGCAGATGAATACGTGGCTTGAAAAATGGTGCAAGGGGGAGGGATTCAAATTTTTAGGGCACTGGGACCATTTCTGGGGGAGGTGGGACCAGTACAAACAGGACGGTCTGCACCTGGGCTGGAATGGAACCAATGTCCTTGGGGGAGTGTTTGCTAGTGCTGTCGGGGAGGATTTAAACTAATGTGGTAGGGGGATGGGTACAAGAGCAGAGAGGCAGGTGGGTGTAAAACGAGGGTGGAAGCAATAGGGAGCAAGGTGAAAAGTAAAAGGGGTAAGAGCGTTGTAAAAACAAGCCTGAAGGCCTTGTGTCTCAATGCAAGGAGTATTCGTAATAAGGTGGATGAGTTGAACGTGCAGATAGCTATTAATGAGTATGATATAGTTGGGATCACGGAGACATGGCTCCAGGGTGACCAAGGCTGGGAGCTGAACATCCAGGGGTATTCAATATTCAGGAGGGATAGAGAGAAAGGAAAAGGAGGTGGGGTAGCGTTGCTGGTTAGAGAGGAGATTAACGCAATGGAAAGGAAGGACATTAGCTTGGAGCATGTGGAATCGGTATGGGTAGAGCTGCGAAACACTAAGGGGCAGAAAACGCTAGTGGGAGTTGTGTACAGGCCACCTAACAGTAGTAGTGAAGTTGGGGATGGTATAAAACAGGAAATTAGAAATGCGTGCGACAAAGGCAAAACAGTTATAATGGGTGACTTCAATCTACATATAGATTGGGTGAATCAAATTGGCAGGGGCGCCGAGGAAGAGGATTTTTTGGAAAGTATGAGGGATAGTTATCTAAATCAACATGTAGAGGAACCAACAAGAGAGCAGGCTATTTTAGACTGGGTATTGAGTAATGAGGAAGGGTTAGTTAGCAGTCTTATTGTGCGTGCCCCCTTGGGCAAGAGTGACCATAATATGGTCGAGTTCTTCATTAGGATGGAGAGTGACATTGTTAATTCAGAAACAATGGTTCTGAACTTAAGGAAAGGTAACTTTGAGGGTATGAGACGTGAATTGGCCAAGATTGACTGGCAATCAATTCTAAAAGGGTTGACGGTGGAGACGCAATGGAAGACACTTAAAGACTGCATGGATGAACTACAAAAATTGTTCATCCCAATTTGGCAAAAGAATAGATCAGGGAAGGTAGTGCATCCGTGGATAACAAGGGAAATAAGGGATAGTATCAAAGCAAAGGATGATGCGTACAAAGTAGCCAGAAAAAGCAGCATACCAGAGGACTGGGAGAAATTCAGAGACCAGCAGAGAAGGACAAAGGGCTTGATTAGGAAAGGAAAAATAGATTACGAAAGAAAACTGGCAGGGAACATAAAAACTGACTGCAAAAGTTTTTATAGATATGTGAAGAGAAAGAGATTAGTTAAAACAAATGTAGGTCCCTTGCAGTCAGAAACAGGTTAGTTGATCATGGGGAACAAGGATATGGCGGACCAATTGAATAACTACTTTGGTTCCGTCTTCACTAAGGAAGACATAAATAATCTGCCGGAAATAGCAGGGGACCGCAGGTCAAAGGAGTACTTGAGTGAAATCCAGGTTAGTCGGGAAGTGGTGTTGGGTAAATTGAATGGATTAAAGGCCGATAAATCCCCAGGGCCAGATAGGCTGCATCCCAGAGTACTTAAGGAAGTAGCTCCGGAAATAGTGGATGCATTAGTGATAATCTTTCAAAACTCTTTAGATTCTGGAGTAGTTCCTGAGGATTGGCGGGTAGCAAACGTAACCCCTCTTTTTAAGAAGGGGGGGAGAGAGAAAACGGGGAATTACAGACCAGTTAGTCTAACATCGGTAGTGGGGAAACTGCTAGAGTCAGTTATTAAAGATGGGATAGCAGCACATTTGGAAAGTGGTGAAATCATTGGACAAAGTCAGCATGGATTTACGAAAGGTAAATCATGTCTGACGAATCTTGTGGAATTTTTCGAGGATGTAACTAGTAGCGTGGATGGGGGAGAACCAGTGGATGTGGTGTATCTGGACTTCCAGAAGGCTTTCGACAAGGTCCCACATAAGCGATTAGTATATAAACTTAAAGCATATGGCATTGGGGGTTCAGTATTGATGTGGATAGAGAACTGGCTGGCAAACAGGAAGCAAAGAGTAGGAGTTAACGGGTCGTTTTCACAATGGCAGGCAGTGACTAGTGGGGTACCGCAAGGCTCAGTGCTGGGACCCCAGCTATTTACAATATACATAAATGATCTGGATGAGGGAATTGAAGGCAATATCTCCAAGTTTGCGGATGACACTAAGCTGGGGGGCAGTGTTAGCTGTGAGGAGGATGCTAGGAGAATGCAAGGTGACTTGGATAGGCTGTGAGAGTGGGCAAATGTTTGGCAGATGCAGTATAATGTGGATAAATGTGAGGTTATCCACTTTGGTGGCAAAAATAGGAAAACCAACTACTATCTAAATGGTGGCCGATTAGGAAAAGGGGAGATGCAGCGCGACCTGGGTGTCATGGTACACCAGTCATTGAAAGTAGGCATGCAGGTACAACAGGCAGTGAAGAAAGCCAATGGTATGTTAGCTTTCATAGCAAAAGGATTTGAGTATAGGAGCAGGGAGGTTCTACTTCAGTTGTATAGGGTCTTGGTGAGGCCACACCTGGAGTATTGCGTACAGTTCTGGTCTCCAAATCTGAGGAAGGACATTATTGCCATAGAGGGAGTGCAGCGACGGTTCACCAGACTGATTCCTGGGATGTCAGGACTGTCTTATGAACAAAGACTGCATAGACTCGGTTTATACTCTCTAGAATTTAGGAGATTGAGAGGGGATCATATAGAAACTTACAAGATTCTTAAGGGGTTGGACAGGCTAGTTGCAGGAAGATTGTTCCCGATGTTGGGGAGGTCCAGGACAAGGGGTCACAGCTTAAGGATAAGGGGGAAATCCTTTAGGACCGAGATGAGAAGGAATTTTTTCACACAGAGAGTGGTGGGTCTCTGGAATTCTCTGCCACAGAGGGTAGTTGAGGCCAGTTCATTGGATATATTTAAGAGGGAGTTAGATGTGGCCCTTGTGGCTAAGGGGATCAGAGGGTATGGAGAGATGGCAGGTACGGGATACTGAGTTGGATGATCAGCCATGATCATATTGAATGGCGGTGCAGGCTCGAAGGGCCGAATGGCCTATTCCTGCACCTAATTTCTATGTTTCTATGTTTCTATGACCCACATGTTTCTCTCCTGTGGTTTTGGAGTAACCACCTCCCTATAACTCTCCTCTATCACCTTTTCACTCTCCCTGACCAGGCAGAGGTCATCGAGCTCTTCTCCCCTCTGCCATCAGGCAAAAGGTACAGAAGTGTGGAAACGCACATCTCCAAATTCAGTGTTTAAGAAGGAACTGCAGATGCTGGAAAAATCGAAGGTAGACAAGAATGCTGGAGAAACTCAGCGGGTGAGGCAGTATCTATGGAGCGAAGGAATAGGTGATGTTTGTTGAGACCCTTCTTCAGACTGATGTGGGGGGCAGGAAGAAGAAAGGAAGAAGTGGAGACAATGGGCTGTGGGAAAGCTGGGCAGGGGAGGGGAAGGAGGGAGAAAGCAAGGGCTAACTGAAATTGGAGGCCAATGTTCATACCGCTGGGGTGCAAACTGCCCAAGCGAAATATGAGGTGCTGCTCCTCCAATTTACGGTGGGACTCACTCTGGCGTGGAGGAGGCCCAGGACAGAAAGGTCGGATTCGGAATGGGAGGGGGAGTTGAAGTGCTGAGCCACCGGGAGATCAGGATGGTTATTGCGAACTGAGCGGAGGTGTTGGGCAAAGCAGATTCAGGGACAGTTTCTTCTCAGCTGTTATCAGGCAACTGAATCATCCTACCAACAACTAGAGAGCGGTCCTGAACTACTATCTACCTCATTGGTGACTCTCGGACTATCCTTGATCAGACTTTGCTGGCTTTACCTTGCACTAAACGTTATTCCCTTATAATGTATCTGTACACTGTAGATGGCTCGATTGTAATGATGTATTGTCTTTCTGCTGACTGGTTCGCATGCAACAAAAGCTTTTCACTGTACCTCGTTAGACGTGTCAATAATCCAAACTGAACTGAACTGCAAAACATCATTCACTTTGCAAATTTGGCATCGACATGCGGCTTTTAAAATTAACTCTACTGAAATGTGATGGGATCACAGGTCGGTGCGGATTCAATGGGCCGTAGGATTTCAACGTTGTATCTCTAAAATAAACGAAACTAAACCATTTGATAGCCTCTTGTATAGGTGGGGGGAGTTCAATAAGTCAGACATCATTGGCTGCATGCAAAAAAAGGAACTGCAGATGCTGGATTACACAAAGTGCTGGAGTACTTCAACAGGTCAGATGCCATCTCTGGAGATCATGTATAGGTGCCGTTTTGGGTTGGGACCCTTGTTCAGTCAGAAGAATTGTCCCGACCCGAAACGTCACCCATCCACATTCTCCAGAGATGCTGCCTGACCCGCTGAGTTACTCCAGCACTCTGTGAAACGTCACCTATCCATGTTCTCCAGAGATGCTGCCTGACCCGCTGAGTTAATGATACCATCCAATGGCTTCAACATCCACGTGCTTCGAAAGTCCGTCATGAAGTGCTTCGAAAGTCTGGTCATGCCATACTTTGATGGTAATTTATTTGTCACATATGCAACTGCACTGTGAAATTATGTTTGCATGTTTAATACATAAGAACGCCAACATATTTGCCGTCATTAGTCCAAAGTCCAGTCGGCCCGCGCACTCGATGTACTGGAGCAGTTCCCTTGAACCGACTCCTCGCCCAGCTATCTTTGTCATAATGTCATAAGGTCATAAGGTCAAAAGTGATTGTGGTAGAATTAGGCCATTCGGACCATCAAGTCTACTCCGCCATTCAATCATGGCTGATCTATCTCTCCTGCTTCACCCTGTTAACTTGCCTTCTCCCCATAACCTTTGGCACCTGTACTAATCAAGAGTCTATCTATCTCTGCCTTAAAAATATCTACTGACTTGTCCTCCACAGCCTTCTGTGGCAAATAATTCCACAGATTCACCACCCTCTGACTAAAGACATTTCTCCTCATCTCCTTCCTAAAAGAACATCTAATTCTGAGGCTATGACCTCTGGTCCTTGACTCTGCCACTAGTGGAAACATCCTCTCCACATCCACTCTATCCAAGCCTCTTCCTCTCAGTCACGCTGATTGACGAGCCTTCAGGTGGGTTATCGGGACCATGGTGGTTCGGTGCTGAGCGAGGGTTCAGCAGGTTAGTTCAAGTGTTCCAACCTATTGTGTCCATCTCCAGAGATGCTGCCCGTGTCGCCGAGTCACTCCGCCATTTTGTGTCTGTCCCAACTGAGTGAGTCAGGCTGCCGACTGCAAGCAGGGCCCCACCGTTGCCAAGGGAAGCCTTAACCCACTGCAATTTGTCCATTTCCGCAAAAGGTTCACGGCAGAGAGTTTTGTTTGGAGATACAGTGCGGAAACAGGCCCTTCGGCCCAACAATTTATATTTATACCAAGCCAATTAAGCTACAAACTTGTACGTCTTTGGAGTGTGGGAGGAAACCGAAGATCTCATAGAAAACCCACGCAGGTCACGGGGAGAAGGTACAAACTCCACATGGACAGCACCCGTAGTTGGGATCGAACCCGGGTCTCTGCAAGACAGCAACTCTACCTGCTGTGCCACCGTGCCGTCACAGAGTCATACAACATCCAAACAGGCCCATTTCGGCAGGTAATATTACGCCATTTAAGAAACTTTTAGATAAATACATAGATAGGATAAGTTTATAGGTTTGGAGGCTCAATGATAGATAGATTCGTGATTAGTACGGGTGTCAGAGGTTATGGGGAAAGGACAGGAGAATGGAATTAAGAGGGAGAGATAGATCAGCCATGATCGAATGGCGGTGTAGACTTGATGGGCCGAATGGCCTAATTCTACTCCTAATGGCCTTATTACATTATGATCTGGGCCAAATACGAGGGGCGGCACAGTAGCAGAGGAGGTGCTGCTTTACAGCACCAGAGACCATGTTGGTCGGTGTGCGCAAGTTGGGCCGATGGGCCTGCTGCCACGCTGAATGACTCTGTGACTGACGATAGTCCGAGGCTGGATCCCCCTTTGACAATTAGCTTTGTTGGCATTAACAAAATTCTGTGCAAAGTCTGCAGACAACCAACAAATTCTTCCTACTGTAATTCTAATTAGGCTGGCACCTGGTGGGTGGCAGGCTGTTGGTGTGAAGACTATGACCTATTCCTCCTCCAAACTATGTGATCCTTGCCTTGCAGCTTCTCGGGAGGCAAAGAGCTTAGCAGGCGCAAACTCACCCCCCAAAAGGTGATGAGAGGAGGTGCAAACAGATGGAGCTCAAGGAACATAGAGTAACAGCAGCTAGAGCTTCAGGATGTGCGCGAAGTGCTAATGGCAACAATTATATACATAAGGTGTGAAAGTATGCTCCCTTCTGAAGAAATGGTGGGGGGAAATGTACAAATCATTTAGTTTAGAGATACCGCACAGAAACGAGGACCTTCAGCCCACCGGGTCCGTGCTGACCAGCGATCCCCGTACACTAACACAACCAAGGACAATTTTACATTAATGCCAAGCCAATTAACCTACAAACCGGTATGTCTTTGCAGTGTGGGAGGAAACCGAAGATCCCGCCAAAAACACACAGAGGTCACGGGGAGAACGGACAAACTACATAGTTATAGTTCAGAGTTTGTTTGAAGTTGTGTTTAATAGCCTGATGGCTGTGGGGAAGAAGCTGTTCCTGAATCTGGATGTTGCAGATTTCAATCTCCTGTACCTTCTACCCGATGACAGCGGAGAGATGAGTGTGTGGCCAGGATGGTGTGGGTCCTTGATGATGCTGCCACCCTTCTTGAGGCAGCGACTGCGATAGATCCCCTCGATGGTAGGGAGGTCAGAGCCGATGATGGACTGGGCAATGGTTATGACTTTTTGCAGCCTTTTCTGCTCCTGCACGCTCAGGTTGCCGAACCAAGCCACGATGCAAAGTGTCCAATGCATTCCTTTGTTTGGTCGACAGTACTGCAGTTTGAAGTCAAGCATAAATTTGGTGTAGCTTCTGCTCAGATTTATGTTGGAACTATGTATTAGATTTATACATTCATTCATAGTCATACAGTGATAGTCATACACAGCGGAAAGAGGCCCTTCGGCCCAACTTGCCCACGCTGACCATTGTCCCATTTACACTAGTCCCACCTGCCGGAAATGTTTTCTCCAGGTGATCCGGTTTCCTTCTTATTGGAGGTTGATTGGCTGGAAAATTGTCTCCTGGTGTGTAGGATAAGACTAGTGCACAGGGGATCGCTGGTCAGTGCGGACTCGGTGGGCCGTAGGGCCTGTTTCCAAGCTGTATCTCTGAGCTAAACAAAACATAGAGGGCCTGATTAACTCAATGGGTCAGATAAATATCTCTGGAGTTTTACTATTTCTCAGTCTATTTAGATAGTCATCCGACCCAGAGTGATGGACAGTCACCTAATGCCATGGTTTATAAATCAAACTGCAATGCCAACAATGAGTAGGTTGACCTAGGGTAAGCGTTTGACAGCAGTGGGCCTGTATTTGCTGGAATTTAAAAGAATGAAGGGGGACTTAATTGAAACATGCAGAATAGTGAAAGGCCTGGATAGAATGTTTCCAGCAGTGGGAGAGTCTAGGACTAGAGGTCATAGCCTCAGAATTAAAGGATGTTCTTTTAACCATATAACCATATAACAATTACAGCACGGAAACAGGCCCTCTCGGCCCTTCCAGTCCATGCCGACCATTTATTTTCCCCTAGTCCCATCTACCTGCACTCAGGCCATACCCCTCCATTCCCTTCCCGTCCATATACCTATCCACTTTACTTTTAAATGTTAAAATCGATCCTGCCTCCACCACTTCTGCAGGAAGATCATTCCACACAGCCACCACTCTCTGAGTAAAGAAGTTCCCCCTCATGTTACCCCTAAACTTCTGTCCCTTCATTCTCATGTCATGCCCTCTTGTTTGAATCTTCCCTACCCTCAATGGGAAAAGCTTATCCACGTCAACTCTGTCTATCCCTTTCATCATTTTAAAGACCTCAATCAAGTCCCCCCTTAACCTTCTGCGCTCCAAAGAATAAAGACCTAACTTGTTCAACCTTTCTCTGTAACTTAGTTGCTGGAACCCAGGCAACATTCTAGGACATTCTACAGACAGCACCCATAGTAGGGATCGAACCTGGGTCTCTGGTGCTGTCTATCGCTACGCCACCATGCCACCCTAAAGGGCCGAAGGGACTATGTAAGCAACAGAATCAAACAGGTTTAAGGGCCTGTCCGACTTAGGCGATTTTTTCAACGATGAAAAAACGGCGACTGGAATACCCTGGTATCTCTTTGTAATTGCCTCTTCCCCGGCCAAATGTGGGCCATTGAGTACTTTACATCACCTATCCATATTTATCCACCCTTCCTTGCTTATCTGTTGCCGGCCCTGTTTTGCTCTATCTCCAGTTCCCTCCCCAATGCTCTCAGTCTGATGGAGGGTCCCGCCCCGAAACGTCGCGTTTTCTTTTACTTTAAGTATTAGCGATACAGTGCGGAAACTGTCCCGTCAGCCCACCGGGTCCGAGCTGACAAACGATCCCCGCACGCTAATACTATCCTACATACACCAGGGACAATTTACAATTTTTACCAAAGCTAATCGGCCTACAAAACCATACGTCTTTGGAGAACACAAAGAGATGCTGCCTGACCCGTTGAGATACTCTGCTGGCATTTTGTGTCCATCGTCAACAAAGGGCTGGCATACGTGTGCAAACCTGCGTGTCGTGGTTTCCTCCATTGTTGAGGACAAAGGCTGGGAATCATTTTGATTGTCCTTATGTCATCAACGTTGGGATTCAAATGCGATTCTTGCTTATGTCTTACCCTCAAATCTTGTCACCTTCATTGTGGAGGAATACTCGCTGCGTGACTTGTATCTTTCATGGCTGCCATTTTGCAGCAGACCATTTGTGGATCCTGTAATTACATTTCAATCATTGAGAAGTGTTGTTACATGCGCCAACTTGGAGCAACGGTGCCGCGAGAGCACGGGATGTCGCCGAGATTGATGAGTGGAGAGACAACCTTATCTTTTTAGCAAGTACGTGTCACTCGAAATGTTTGTTCTGAAAGAGCAGAGAAGTCAAATTGATATTTAACAGGATTTGTTCTTTATTGCACTGTGGGAATAAGAGCCAAATCTAGACAGGGACAATCATTCGCCTGTTTGCTCTGTGGCACTTAACAGGAATGTGTGCATGTAGATAGAAGCAGGAAATGACAAGGAAAGGTAGACAAACAAATCTTATCTATTGCACACATCGAATATAAAAAAGGAAGGCTAAAGGCACTGTGGCTCACCTAGAAACTCCAAGGAATAATGTAGACACAAAGAACTGCAGTTGCTGGTTTACCAAACAAAGGCACGGAGTGCTGGAACAACTCAGCGGTTCAGAGAGCATCTCTGGAGAACATGGATGCTGCAGAGAAAGGTTGAACAAGTTAGGTCTTTATTCTTTGGAGCGCAGAAGGTTAAGGGGGGACTTGATTGAGGTCTTTAAAATGATGAAAGGGATAGACAGAGTTGACGTGGATAAGCTTTTCCCATTGAGGGTAGGGAAGATTCAAACAAGAGGGCATGACATGAGAATTAAGGGACAGAAGTTTAGGGGTAACATGAGGGGAAACTTCTTTACTCAGAGAGTGGTGGCTGTGTGGAATGATCTTCCTGCAGAAGTGGTGGAGGCAGGATCGATTTTAACATTTAAAAGTAAAGTGGATAGGTATATGGACGGGAAGGGAATGGAGGGGTATGGTCTGAGTGCAGGTAGATGGGACTAGGGGCAAATAAATGTTCGGCACGGACTGGAAGGGCCGAGAAGGCCATATAATTGTTATATGGTTATATGGTTATATGGATAGGTGACATTTTGGGTTGGGTCTGAAGAAGAGTCCTGATCCGAAAAGTCACCTTTCCATGATAGAAACATGGAAACTTCGAAACATAGAAAATAGGTGCAGGAGGCAGCCATTTGACCCTTCGAGCCAGCACCGCCATTCATTGTGATCATGGGTGATCATCCCCAATCAGTACCCAGTTCCTGCCTTCTCTCCATATCCCTTGATTCCACTAGCCCCTGATCGTCCCCAATCAGCCATCATCACAATGAACGGCGGTGCTGGCTTGAAGGGCCGAATGGCCTCCTCCTGCACCTATTTTCTATGTTTCCATGTCCATAACATGGACATAAATTGCTGGAGTGCCTCAGCGGGGCGGGAGAGAAGGAATTGGTGACGATTCAGGTGATGTTTCTGCACTATATCTCCAAACTAAACTAAACTAAACTTGAAGCCTTCGCTATACATCTTGCTACACAGGTCCAGCTTAATCCACTGAGTATTTAGAACGTATTCTGCCTCGTTTTTAACTTGCATATACATGTGTGACTGCACAATGCCAATACTAAACCGAGAAAATCCATTAATCCCTGTGCGCAGAGTGGCTTTGAAGTTTAGGTTTGTGACTCATTCTCATGTTTGTTTTCAGGTTACGCTGATGCTAATTTGACATCCTTTCATTAAACAATGGATCAAATGTCTAAGCCTACTATCGTCAGATAATTATCACCCCAGAACGTGGAAGTACAAAAGTTGTTCATACCAGTTTGGCAAAAGAATAAATCGGGGAAGGTGGTGCATCCATGGATAACAAGGGAAATCAGGGATAGTATAAAAACAAAAGATGAGGCATACAAATTTGCCAGAAAAAGCAGCCTACCGGAGGACTGGGAGAAATTCAGAATCCAGCAGAGGAGGACAAAGGGCTTAATTAGGAAAGGGAAAATAGATTATGAAAGGAAACTGGCAGGGAACATAAAAACTGACTGCAAAAGTTTTTATAGATATGTAAAGAGAAAGAGACTAGTTAAAACAAATGTTGGTCCCTTGCAGTCAGAAACAGGTGAATTGATCATGGGGAACAAGGACATGGCAGACCAATTGAATAACTACTTTGGTTCTGTCTTCACTAAGGAAGACATAAATAATCTGCCGGAAATAGCAGTGGAACGGGGGTCAAATAAGATGGAGGAACTGAGTGAAATCCAGGTTAGCCGGGAGGTGGTGTTGGGTAAATTGAACGGATTGAAGGCCGATAAATCCCCAGGGCCAGATAGTCTGCATCCCAGAGTACTCAAGGAGGTAGCCACAGAAATAGTGGATGCATTAGTGATAATTTTTCAAAATTCCTTAGATTCTGGAGTAGTTCCTGAGGATTGGAGGGTAGCTAATGTAACCCCACTTTTTAAAAAAGGAGGGAGAGAGAAAGCGGGGAATTACAGACCAGTTAGTCTAACATCGGTAGTGGGGAAACTGCTAGAGTCAGTTATTAAAGATGGGATAGCAGCGCATTTGGAAAGTGGTGAAATCATTGGACAAAGTCAGCATGGATTTACGAAAGGTAAATCATGTCTGACAAATCTGATAGAATTTTTCGAGGATGTAACTAGTAGAGTGGATAAGGGAGAACCAGTGGATGTGTTATATCTAGACTTTCAGAAGGCTTTCGACAAGGTCCCGCATAAGAGATTAGCATACAAACTTAAAGCACACGGTATTGGGGGTTCAGTATTGATGTGGATAGAGAACTGGCTAGCAGACAGGAGGCAAAGGGTAGGAGTAAACGGGTCCTTTTCAGAATGGCAGGCAGTGACTAGTGGGGTGCCGCAAGGCTCAGTGCTGGGACCCCAGCTATTTACAATATATATTAATGATTTGGACGAGGGAATTCAATGCAACATCTCCAAATTTGCAGATGATACCAAGCTGGGGGGTATAGTTAGGTGTGAGGAGGATGCTTGGAGGCTGCAGGGTGATTTGGATAGGCTGAGTGAATGGGCAGATGCATGGCAGATGCAGTACAATGTGGATAAATGTGAGGTTATCCACTTTGGTGGCAAAAACATGAGGGTAGACTATTATCTGAATGGTGGCAGATTAGGTAAGGGGGAGATGCAACGAGACCTGGGTGTCATGGTACACCAGTCATTGAAAGTAGGCATGCAGGTGCAGCAGGCAGTGAAGAAAGCAAATGGTATGTTAGCATTCATAGCGAAAGGATTTGAGTATAGGAGCAGGGAGGTTCTACTGCAGTTGTACAGGGTTTTGGTGAGGCCACACCTGGAGTACTGCGTACAGTTTTGGTCTCCAAATCTGAGGAAAGACATCCTTGCCATAGAGGGGGTACAGAGAAGATTCACCAGACTGATTCCTGGGATGTCAGGACTTTCATATGAGGAAAGATTGGATAGACTCGGTTTGTACTCGATGGAATTTAGAAGATTGAGGGGGGATCTTATAGAAACCTACAAAATTCTTAAGGGGTTGGACAAGCTAGATGCTGGAAGATTGTTCCCGATGTTGGGGCAGTCCAGAACAAGGGGTCACAGTCTAAGGATAAGGGGGAATTCCTTTAGGACCGAAATGAGGAAAACATTCTTTACACAGAGAGTGGTGAGTCTCTGGAATTCTCTGCCACAGAAGGTAGTTGAGGCCAGTTCATTGGCTATATTTAAGAGGGCGTTAGATGTGGCACTTGTGGCAAAAGGGATCAGGGGGTATGGAGAGAAGGCAGGTACGGGATACTGAGTTGGATGATCAGCCATGATCACATTGAATGGCGGTGCAGGCTCGAAGGGCCGAATGGCCTACTCCTGCACCTATTTTCTATGTTTCTATGTTTCTAAGTGTCTTGTTGCTTGGCTATTGAAGCTCGGGGTTTACAGATAGTTAGCACAATAAGGACTTTATCGCCGACATGCAGGAAAGTTCCTGCTAAAATTTGCCAATAATCTCCACTGTTTGAGGCAAAGTACATTTTGAAAAGCTTGTCGCTGACATGAAAAACAACAGATTCTGAAGTCAAAGTCAAACACACTTTATTGTCATTTAGAAATACATTGATACATGCAGTTCCAAACGAAATTACGTTGCATTTGGCTCCCTGTGCAACACAATAAATTAACCGAAGGATAGGCATGGATGAAAAGGATAAATAGACAATGGTGGCAGCCCATTACATGGCATTCAGGAGTCTGATGGCTCGTGGGAAGAAGCTGTTGCGGAACCTTGATGTTCTGCTCCTTATGCTGCGGTATCTTTTTCCCGAGGGCAGCAGAGTGAACAGTCCGTGATGGAGATGTGTGGGGTCTTTTATAATACTGCTGGCCTTAGACACACAGAGTTTGGTCGCAATATCCCCGATTGAGGGGAGAGAGGTCCCGATGATTTTTTCCGCTGTCCTCACCACTCTCTGCACAGACTTCCAGTCGGAGGCTCTACAGTCCCCAAACCAGACAGAGATACAGCTGGTCTGAATACTCTCTATGGTGCCCCTGTAGAAAGTAGTGAGGATGGGATGGGGGAGATGAGCTCTTCTCATCCGGCGCAGAAAGTGCAACCGCTGCTGCGCTCTCTTAGCCCATCAAGTAAAGGATGTTTACATTTTTAAGTAGAAACAAGGAACTGCTTCGGTAGGGAAGAAGGCAAACGCAATGCTAGCATTTATTTCGAGAGGTCTAGCACAGTGCTTGTTCAACTGGTGAATGGTTCATCCAAGGGTAAATTAAATAATTTTGTGATCAATGAAACTAGAGGGGTGAATGAAGGGTGAATGGCTTAATTTATTCAGATATTCATATATTTTTTTCTATACTTAAAAAAGGCTAGTTTCCCAAGAAATAAAACTGCAGCTATCAAAGCCCTAAAGAGTAGGATGAAACTGAAGCCTAGGGTTTAGACACAACAGTCTGAAGAAGGGTCTGTCAAGGAGGACTCTCTCTAACTTCTACAGTAGAGAGCTTGCTGGCTGGTTGCATCGTGGCTTGGTTCGGCAACTTGAGCGCCCTGGAGAGGAAAAGACTACAAAAAGTAGTAAACACTGCCCAGTCCATCATCGGCTCTGACCTTCCTTCCATCGAGGGGATTTATCACAGTCGCTGCCTCAAAAAGGCTGGCAGCATCATCAAGGACCCACACCACCCTAGCCACACACTCATCTCCCTGCTACCTTCGGGTAGAAGGTACAGGAGCCTGAAGACTGCAACAACCCGGTTTAGGAATAGCTACTTCCCCACAGCCATCAGGCTATTAAACCTGGCTCGGAACTCTGAACATTAATATCCTTCCATCTGTTATTTGCACTTTATTAATTTATTAAGTCATGGGTGTATTTATGTATAGAATTATAGTCAATGCCTTCTATGTTCTGTTGTGCTATGCAAAGAAAGATTTTCATTGTCCTGTCAGGGACACATGACAATAAACTCTTTTGACTTTGACTTTGACTTTTGACTTTGACTTTGACCCGAAACGTCGCCTATCCCCCCTGCTCCTTAGATGCTGCTGCACCCGCTGAGTTTCTCCAGCCTTTTGTGTACCCTCGATTTTCCAGCATCTGCAGTTCCTTCTTTAACACTTTATCTACTCCACTGCGATATCTCCTCAAGGTATGCCTACTTTGAAGAAGTTCTCCTCCTCCCTACGGAGACAGTTTCACAACTGAGTTTGAAGAAGGGTCTCGACCCGAAACGTCGCCTATCTCCTTCGCTCCTTAGATGCTGCTGCACCCGCTGAGTTTCTCCAGCCTTTTGTGAACCCTAGGGTTTAGACGCTGGAATGGTTTTTCATCATTCTAATAGAATGATTTTCCAACTCCAATGGTAATTTAAAAACATTTTTGTTCACTCCTACCTAGTTTTCTTTGCATATTTTTAGGATGTTCAAAAAGTTGAATAAAATAAACACTTCAGAAATGAGCCCATTTATGTCTTTTGCTCATATGACAAAATAAATGTTATATAAAATGATACTCAAAGGAGAATAAGACGGAAATTACCAAAAAAAAACTAGATAACTTTTAGTCGATGGTGAATGAAATGTTGTGATAAAGACTCAAGTGTGAATGACACTGCAAAAGTTTAAGAAGCACTGGTCTAGCATACAAAAACAGGGATGTGTTGCTGAGGTGCTGGTCAGGTCACATTTGGAGTATTGTGAGCAATTCTGGGCACCATATCTGAGGAAGGATGTGCTGGCTCTGGAGATTGTCTGGAAGGAGGTTTATAAGAATGATCCCAGGAATTAATGGGTTACCATATGATGAGCGTTTGACCACACTGGGCCTGTACTTGCTGGAATTTAGAAGAATGAGGGGGGACCTCATTAAAACATACCGAATAGTTAAAGGCTTGGATAGAGTGGATGCGGTGAGGATGCTTCCACTAGTTGGAGAGTCTCGGAGTAGAGGTCATAGCCTCAGAATTAAAGGGTGTTCCTTTAGGAAGGGGATGATGTGACATTTCTTCAGTCACAAGTGTGGTGAATCTGAGGAATCTTTTGTCACAGATGGCTGAGGAAGCCTAGTCAATGGATATTTTTAAGGCAGAGATAGATAGATTCTTGATTTGTATGGGTGTCAGGGGTTATGGGGAGAAGGCAGAATGGGGTTGAGATGGAAAGATAGATCAGCCATGACTGAATGGCAGAGTGGACGATGGGCCGAATGGCCTAATCCTGCTCCGAGAAATGATGAACTCACGGAACCAGAAATCAGACTAAGGTTGATTGCCTTTGAAGGAAGACTCTGGCTCTGTCACCGCAGCCTCCTTCATCCTGGCTGTTCCACCTGAGAGAGATGAGTCAATTGGATGATTGATGAGTTAACATTACAGTAAGCAATGTTTCAGCTTTAACTGTCAAATCTGCCAGGTTTACTGGTCTCATGCACAGATTGAGCACATTAGCATCGCACTACAAATCCTACTGAGTTTTGAAGCGCAAAGGCATTTGAGAAGCAAGTGAGTGCCATGCTTTGAACCCAACTTTGCCAACCACTGTGGAACATCTGCTGCCTGTGCAGATCATAGCATTGATTGCCAGCTTAATGGTCTTGCCGGCCAGCAGAAAATGTAGCCATGAAGATGGAGATACTTCAAGATGACAAGGACAATTCTTTTTCTCTAAAGTTCTTCATAAGTGATAGGATCAGAATTATGCCATTCGGCCCATCAAGTCTACATTGCCATTCAATCATGGCTGTTCAATCTCCTCCTCTCAACCCCGTTCTCCTGCCTTCTCCCCATAACCCCTGACACCAGTACTAATCAAGAATCTATCTAGCTCTGCCTTAAAAATATCCATTGACTTGGCCTCCACAGACTTCTGCGGCAAGGAATTCCGCAGATTCACCACCCTCTGACTAAAGATCAGGAGCATACCTGGCTTCATGACGTTGCCCATTGATCACAACGATACTGCCTCAGTCAGTCGTAGTTAGAGCAGATAGACGCAAAATGCTGGAGTAACTCTGCGGGTCAGGCAGCATCTCCGGAGTGAAGGAATGGGTGAGGTTTCGGGTTCAAGAACCTGAGATTCAGGGGAGAGGGAAACAAGAGATGGAAGGGTACAAAGAGCTGGAGACCATTGGGATCATTGAGGGGGAGCAGCAAGAGAGGGTGTCGCAGAAGTCTTGTGGATAGAGACGGAGAATTCAAATTAGGCATATCGCGGTGTAGGTTTAAGTTTAGGTTCAGTATTGTGATGTATGAGCATGGCATGGTGATGCAGTGGCTGAGTTGCTACCTCACTGCACCAGAGACCCGGGTTGGAAACCTAACTACGGGTGCTGTCCGTATGGAGTTGGTACGTTCTCCCCGTGACCGCGTGGGTTTTCTCCGAGCGCTTCGGTTTCCTCCCACACTCCAAAGACGTACAGGTTGGTAGGTTGATTGTAAAAACTGTAAAATTGTTGGAGGTGACCAAAAGGTAGGACGTGCATCTTTGGAGTGTGGAGGGAAACCGGAGCACCCGGAGAAAAGCCACGCAGGTCACGGGGAGAACGTACACACTTTGCATGGACAGCACCCGTAGTCAGGACCGAAACCGGGTCCCTGACGCTCCAAGGCGGCAACTCTCCCGCCGCGCTACCATGTTAGAACAGGAAATTGAACAGAGTGTAACATGTGCTGGCCAGTTATTAATGCTGGTTGTGCACTATCACAAATAAAGTGATACCCCTTGACAATAACCAGCAAATTTAGTTTAGTTTAGAGATACAGTGCGGAAACAGGCCCTTCGGCCCACCGACCAGCGATCTGCCCATACACTAACACTAGCCAATTAACCTGCAAACCTGTTCGTCTTTGGAGTGTGGGAGGAAACCGAAGATCTTGGAGAAAACCAACGGGGAGAAGGTACAAACTCCGTACAGACAGCACCCGTAGTCAGGATCGAACCCGGGTCTCTGGCGCTGTAAGGCAGTAAATTTACCGCTGCACCACCGTGCCGCACTTTCAGTCATTCGTTCTACGCATTTATTACACAATATTAAACAAATATCCAAATGGTGCAACGTATCTGCTGAAGCAACAATATATTTTTTAATACTCCATTATACTAGTTTCATAATTTAGAATTTCAAGTTCAAGTGAGTTTATTGTCATGAGTCCCTGATAGGACAATGAAATTCTTGCATTGCTTCGGCAAACAGAACATAATAGGCATTGACTACAAAACAGATCAGTGTGTCCATATATCATTATATAAATACAAACACACATGAATAAATAAACTGATAAAGTGCAAATAACAGATAATGGGTTATTAATGATCATAGTTTTGTCCGAGCCAGGTTTAATAGCCTGATGGCTGTGGGGAAGTAGCTATTCATGAACCTGGTTGTTGCAGTCTTCAGGCTCCTGTACCTTCCACCTGAAGGTAGCAGGGAGATGAGTGTGTGGCCAGGGTGGTGTGGGTCCTTGATGATGCTACCAGCCTTTTTGAGGCAGTGACTGCGATAAATCCCCTCGATGGAAGGAAGGTCAGAGCCGATGATGGACTGGGCAGTGTTTACTACCTTTTGTAGTCTTTTCCTCTCCAGGGCGCTCAAGTTGCCGAACCAAGCCACGATGCAACCAGTCAGCAAGCTCTCTACTGTGCACCTGTAGAAGTTCGAGAGAGTCCTCCTTGACAAACCGACTCTCCGTAATCTTCTCAGGAAGTAGAGGCGCTGATGTGCTTTCTTGATAATTGCATCTGTGTTCTCGGACCAGGAAAGATCTTCAGAAATGTGCACTCCTAGGAATTTGAAGCTCTTGACCCTTTCAACCATCGACCCGTTGATATAAACGGGACTGTGGGCCCCCATCCTACTCCTTCTAAAGTCCACAATCAGTTCCTTGGTTTTGCTGGTGTTGAGGGCCAGGTTATTGTGCTGGCACCATATGATGACGTCATGTTGAGAGAAAGCCTCCCTGACATCTCTAAGCTGAAATTAAAATCTCACATTGGCATGAGGAGCAAGGGTTAAATAAATTCAATAATTCTTTCAGAAGACGTTAAGGAGTAAATATTGATCAAAATGTGCGGTTGAAGGTTTTTGGTAGCAGGTATTGACTTAAGCTAAAGAGAATAATGCTTAATAGGTCAATAAGCGTACACAAGCTAAGTTAAATATGCAGGCCTAAATATTGATAAAATTTATAGAATTAAGCTTCAGACAAATGTGGTGACCAATTGTCAATTTTCAGTATTCCCTCTGAAGCCCTTGGAATGTTTAGTTCATTGATATTTTAAGACTGAAGGCACAAAATTCCTTTTGCTGAGATGAGCAGGCCATTGTTTTCTATGTACAGACCCAGATGTAGAGATACAGAGTGAAAAAAACAGACCCTTCGCCCCACCGAGTACGCGCTGACCAGCGATCCCCGCACACTAACACTATCCCGCACACACGAGGGATAATTTATATTCATACCAAGCCAGTTAACCTGCAAACCTCTAGGTCTTTGGAGTGTGGGAGGAAACCGAAGATCTCGGAGAAAACCCACGTGGTCACGGGGAGAACGTACAAACTCAGTACAGGCAAGAACCTGTAGTCGGGATCGAACCCGGGTCTCTGGTGCAGAAAGCGCTGTAAGGCAGCAAATCTACCGGTGCGCCACCATGCCGTCCCAAACGGCCCATGTATATTAAAAAACATATAAATAATCATATATTAAAATATCTAACAGCAATGGACAATAGGTGCAGGAGTAGGCCATTCGGCCCTTTGAGTCAGCACCGCCATTCAATGTGATCATGGCTGATCATCCATGCGTCAGGCATGTCCACTCCAATTGTAACACAACTTTCCACACTCCATGGGGTGACTGACCTGCTGGAGTTTCCTGAAAGCCTTCACAAGGTATTAGGATGGAGTTTGGATTTTGGCTTTCCGCCAATTATTCATTGGGAATCTCAGAAACGATTAAATAATTACAGACAAATCCTCACTGCTCTTGAAAGCTGTTGGATAATGACTAAGATTTCAGTCATGACGCATTAATTAAGGTACTAACCATTATAAGGGGTTTAGTCAGGTATTAGCGAGTACGTCAATTAATCTCCTTAATGCAAGAATAAGGGAACTGCAGATGCTGGAAACTTGAGAAATCTCAGCAAAGTGCTGGTCATCGAAACATAGACAATAGGCGCAGGATTAGGCCATTTGGCCCTTCCAGCCAGCACCGCCATTCAAAATGATCATGGCTGATCATCCAAAATCAGCAACCCTGTTCCTGCTTTTTCACCATATCCCTTGATTCCGTCAGGCAGTTCCTGTGGAGGAAAATGAACAGATGACGTTTTGGCAGCAACTCTGGAGAGAAGGCATGGGCGACGTTTCGGGTTGAGACCAGTCTGACGGAGGGTCTCGACCAGAAACGTCGCCCATTCCTTCTCTCCAGAGATACTGCCTCACCCGCGAAGTTACTCCAGCATTTTGTGTCTACCTTCGATTTAAACCAGCATCCGCAGTTCTTTCCTACGCAGATGACGTTTTGGGTCAGGTCCCTTCTTCTGGCTGATTGTAATGGAGGGGAGAAGACTGGAAAGAGAGATGTTGGGTTGGGAAAAGATCTGGCAGGAGGTGGATGCATATATCCCCTTATTCATTATCTCTGACAGAAGATAAACAGGGACATCAGGGGTCAGAGCAGAATATAAACTGTTGGATGAATTCAATGGATTGATCAGATTGTCTCGACCCGAAACGTCACCCATTCCTTCTCTCCATAGATGCTGCCACACCCGCTGAGTTACTCCAGCATTTTGTGTCTACCATATACTAATCTTTGATGTCAGTGCCAAGGTGAACTAATCTCCTGCATGTGACACTTCTCCCCCCATTCCCATTTGCATATCTAAAAATGCTGCTACTGTATCTGTCTCTACCAGTAGCTCTGGCTGTGTGTTCCAGACACTCACTTGTAAAAAACCTGCCTTGCACCTAGGGTTGCCAACTGTCCCGTACCAGCCGGGACATCCCTTATATTGGGCTAAATTGGTTAGTCGCATACGGGATCGCTCTTGTCCCATATTTGACTGCTACTGCTCGGGTCGAGGGGACTGTCGGGTCGGAGCGTCGCGTCCGGCCCCACCCCGCCCGTCCCGACGTAGTGCAGCCCATGGAGTGCAGCAGCAGCGCCTCGCCCGTGACCCCGTCGGTCAGTCGGCAGCCCGGCCAGCCGTCCGACCTTCGGACCTTCGCTTACCGCCGACACCAGCACCACCCCTCCTTCTCAAGGCCGATCATTGGTTCATGAGTTGGACGGGGCGCCGGACTTTGCGCTCGACAACTCCTCGGCCAAAACTCCTCAGCTGGCTCGCTTGCCGGGCTTTGTGAGCAGTCCGGCACCCGGGCCAACTCATCATTCACCCAGCCACGGCCAAATCGGTCAACGAATTGCCGTCGGGAATTTGTCCCTTATTTTGACCTATTGTCCCTTTTTGGGGAGTGAGAAGGTTGGCCACCCGACCCGCACATGTCCTTTAAATATCTAACCACCTAAATTTCTCTCTTCCCTCGAGTCTTAAATCTAGTATTTGATATTTCTATCCTGGGAAAAGATTCTGACTACCCTATCTACCCTACCCTTATCTATTGTATCTCTGCCTCTCGTGATTTGATATACTTCGAGTAGATCTCCCTGCATCCTCTGGTGTTCCAGAGAAATTAATCCATGTCTTTACAACCTCTCCCTGTAGCTAGTGTGCGGGGATCGCTGGTCGGTGCGGACTCGGTGGGTCGCTGGGCCTGTTTCCACGCTGTATCTCTGAACTAAACTAAACTAAACTAAACTAAACTAAACTAAACTAAACTAAACTAAACTAAATGCCTTCTAATCCAGGCATCACTCTGGTAAACCTCCTCTGCACACTCACTGAAGCCTAATCTCAATGTTTCAATGGTGCTTTGTCACAGAGGTGACCACACAGTGAAATTCTGTTTGCATATATTACACATGTGGGCACCAGCAAGCTTTGGCGTCATTTCCAAAATCCAGTCGGCCCGCGCGCTCGATGTACTGGAGCAGTTCCCGCAAACCGATGTCCCTCTCCTCTCCTCGCTCATCCATCTTTGTGTCCCGGGGGTGCCTCCTGCAGCCTAACCGCCCTCGCTCCTCGCGCCCGACATCTCCAGCTCCCTCTCGGTTACGCCGACCGCCAAGTCTGACAAGCCCTCAGGCGGGCCTTGCGGTCTGACAAATCTTGTAACCTCTTCAGTAGTGCTGCCCTTCGAAGCATAGGGTGGTGCAGCGGTCGAGTTGCTGCCTTACAGCGCCAGAGACCTGTGATCGATCCTGACTACTGGTGCTGTCTGCACTAAGTTTGTACGTTCTCCCCGTGACCTGCGTGGGTTTTCTCCGAGATTTTCGTTTTCCTCTCACAGGTTTGTAGGTTAATTGGTATAATTGGTATAAATGTAATCCTAGTGTGTGTAGGATAGGTCCCTAATGTCATGTGTGTAAGATAGTGTTAGTGTGCGGGGATCGCTGGTCAGTGCGGACTCGGTGGGCCTAAAGGCGTGTTTCCGCACTGTGTCTGTAAACCAAACTAAACTAAATCAGTCCGTCGTAGCCAACCTGATGTCCCGGTTACTCAGCACTTCAACTCCCCCTCCCATTCCCAATTTGACCTTTCTGTCCTGGGCCTCCTCCACTGTCAGAGTGAGGCCCAGCGCAAATTGGAGGAGCAGCACCTCATATTTTGCTTGGGTAGTTTACACCCCAGCGATATGAACATTAACTTCTCTAATTTCAGATAGCCCTTGCTTTCTCCCTACGTCCCCTCCCCTTTCCCAGTTCTCCCACTAGTCTTACTGTCTCTGCCCACTTTCTATCTTTTTCCTGCCCCCACCCGACATCAGTCTGAAGAAGGGTCTCGACCCGAAATGTCACCCATTCCTTATCTGCATAGATGCTGCCTGTCCCGCTGAGTTACTCCAGCATCTTATGTAAACCAAACATAACTTGTATCTATGTTTATTCAGAATAATTCAACAACGTTTTTGCCACAATTTTTCCTTATAAACCTTGCTTTTAATTCTTCTTGGCTTGCCCGTACTTTGATTAACCTTTGATGGTTAATTAAGCTGATTGAAAGCCAGTTTGTCATTCCTTATCCATTGCTGGGAATTTTCCAGAATGTTCCTCTGGGCCTTGCAACGTCCATTTCCTCAGCTTCACTCATGCGTTCAGATTTATCCTGATTTCCATCTATTTTATTATCTTCCATGTCACTCCTCATACTTCCTGATTTGAAATGTTAATGGAAAGCTCCATACATCTGATCAAACAAAATCCATGTTTGAAATTTGTAAATGTATGCATTGCCAGAGACATTCAGTGCAACAGAGTACATCTAAGCTGTGATGTGTTAGAAGCAAAATACTTGCCCTGGGTGTTTTTATTTTAAACCAGTCACAAGTTTACTTTCAACACTCTCAGTTTCCATTGAGCCTTCGACTGTTTCATTGAAATATGTTTGATTTTCATCCTTTGCAATTCTTAAATATTTATTCCTCCTAATTGTTTATTCGATTTATCCTTTCCTACGTAATCTTGTCAAGGTCCCTTTGTATCTATTAATGAATTCCCCCTCATCAAATGGTTGAGTTGCTGCCTCACAGCATAAGAGACCTGGGATAGATACTGAACCCAAATGCTGTTTGTGTGGAGTTTGCACGTTGTCCACTGCTCCGGTTTCCTTTCACACCCCAAAGCCTTGCAAGTTTGCAGGCTAATTGGCCTCTGTAAATTGCCACCAGCGTGTAGGGAGTGGGACAACATAGAAGTCGTGTGAATGGGTGATCGATGGTCAACGTGGACTCAGTGGGCCAAAGACACAATTTCCATGCCGTATCTTTTAATTGTTGAAGGTGAGGCAATATGGCGATCGTCTGTGGCGACTTAGAAACATATACAATTATAAAAGGACTGGACAAGCTAGATGCAGGAAAAATGTTGGGTGAGTCCAGAACCAGGGGCCACAGTCTTAGAATAATGGGGAGATCATTTAAGACTGAGCTGAGAAAAACCTTTTTCACCCAAATAGTTGGGAATTTATGGAATTCCCTGCCACAGAGGGCAGTGGAGGCCAAATCACTGGATGGATTTAAGAGAGAGTTAGATAGAGCTCTAGGGACTAGTGGAGTCATTGATAGGGGACGACCAGCCATGATCACAATGAACGGCGGTGCTGGCTCGAAGGGCCGAATAGCCTCCTCCTGCACCTATTTTCTATGTCTCTATATTTCTGACATGTTGCAAACAACACAGCAGAAAATCACATTGTGAGATGTATATCAGTGCCCACAATCACGATGCCAGAGACAAAGTCGCGGAAACAAGAAATGCGTTTATTTACGAGTCTGCAGAGCCGGGTGCCTCTCCAAACCGAGACACACGGAGCCTAAGAAAACACCCCCTATTATACAACACAATTTCGCTGAATCAGCCTCCCCTTCTGGCTCCTTCCAATCGGAGCGCTGAGCTGCACACTCTTCCTGTACCGCCCAGAGTACCTCCCAGATCATACATCGCATGTTCATGGTAATTAGCAGTTTCCCGATCAGGGGCGTATAAGCAATATTCATTTACCTCATTAAGCAAGCGCAGTAGTTATTCACTTAAACTATTTAATCCCCTTTAGCCTAGTAGCCAGTTTCTTGCAGTTACAGCTGCATCAGCAATCTCCTCCTGTTTTCCAAACAATGTTCCCTTCTCAAGGACGGTGGTGGTTTAATCATCCTGTCCCTCACAATCCACCCTTTTTCTTTTGCTACGCATTACTTGATTGAACCCCAATTTCAAACCCCTTCTGCTCCAATTGATGTAACATTCTCCTTATTTCCTCTCTCTGTGCATCCAGAACCTTCCCCGGTCGCATTATCGTCATTTTCTGTACCTCCCCTTTTGTTCCAATGGGCACCGCTACAGCCTGCTCCTGGCTTATGCTCCTGGTTATATTCCTTCACCAACTGGGACCCCGTCCCCCATTGCCCGGCTTTCCGTAAGCAAAGCAATCTCTCTCCTCTGCTACTTCAACTCCCCCTCCCATTCCGTATCCGACCTCTCAGTCCTGGGCCTCCTCCACGGCCAGAGTGAGCAACACCGCAAGTTGGAGGAACAGCACCTCATATTCCGCTTGGGTAGTCTGCATCCTCTGGGCTGAAACATTGAATTTTCTCAATTCTGTTAACCCAGGTTGCCTCCTCCCCTTCCCACCTCTCCCTCAGCCCTCGGGCCCTGGCATTCCTTCTCTCTCTCTATCTCTCCCCCTTCCAAGTCGCACTAGCTTCTCATTTTCACACTACAAACAGCTTACAATGGCCTGTTTCCTGTATCATCGATACTTTTTTGCATATCTTTCATTCATTGTTCTTTATCTCTCCACATCATCGTCTATATCTCTCGTTTCCCTGATCCCTGACCAGTCTGAAGAAGGGTCTCGACCCGAAACGTCGCCTGTCGCCTTCGCTCCTTAGGTCCTGCTGCACCCGCTGAGTTTCTCCAGCTTTTTGTGTAACCCACTCTCCTCTGGGGCAGGTTCTGTACATCCTCATTCCTGAGTACCCCAAATTCTGCACTAAGTAATATTCTACCCCCCCCCCCACCCCCCCCCCCCTCCTCCCCTCCTTACAACTGGTTCTGGTTCTATGAGTATAACAGGAGTCATGCACATAAGAATGGAAGGTAAAGGACCTTCTGGTTTGCCCACCATACCTGATGGGGTGGTCACATTTATCACAATCGTCCATACATTTACTTACAGTGACGACCAGCATTAGTACAAGTGCCCAGCACTGCATTTTAATCTTTTAGTTCAATCGCTCTTTCTCAAAGATCAGGGTCAGTGGTTCTGAGTATGTACGAAACAGCACAAATCAGTCATGGCATTCATTATATTTAATGCAGTGTACTATGTTTACATATTTTGTTGTGCTGCTGCAAGGAAGAATTTCATCGTCCTATCTGGGACATATGACAATAAAACACTTGACTCTTGACTCTCCCTGTGACCGTGTGGGCTTCGTCCGGGTGCTCAGGTTTCCTTCTACAGTGGGCCAAAGACACTCTTTCCCTGCTGTATCTTTTAATCAGTCACAAAAGCTCGGTGTTGAGCTATTTATTTTCTTGGCTGGCATTGCATAACAATAGGTGCTGTCCCTTCATTTGGTATGATATAGATATAATATTACAAAGCATGACAAAGCAAGAGGTCTTGTGGCCTGATCCAAATTGTATATCGGCTGTTTTAAACAGGAGTGACGTAGCGATAAAACTAAAGGGCCCGTCCCACTTAGGCGACTTATCAGCGGACTGCCTGCGACCTTCAAGCTCGTGACACTCGCCTGAAAAATCGCGAACGGGAACGGCGACCATCAGAGTGGAACACACGCACACGTCGCAAAGGCGGGGGCCAGGGAAAGTGGGGGAGAGCTGTCCGAAATTCACACGGTGCAAAGCCAAGGTGATACAGACAGGAAGGTTAAAGGCGGCTAGCACAGTGTACGGTAAGTCCTTTAAAAGGGGGAGGCGGGGAGGGGGATGAGGGGAGAAGGGGGGAGAATGGGAGAGAAGGAGGGAGAAGGGGAGAGAAGGGGAGAGAAGGGGAGAGAAGGGGAGGGAAGGGGAGGGAAGGGGAGGGAAGGGGAGGGAAGGGGAGGGAAGGGGAGGGAAGGGGAGGGAAGGGGAGGGAAGGGGAGGGAAGGGGAGGGAAGGGGAGGGAAGGGGAGGGAAGGGGAGAGAAGGGGAGAGAAGGGGAGAGAAGGAGAGAGAAGGAGAGAGAAGGGGAGAGAAGGGGAGAGAAGGAGAGAGAAGGAGAGAGAAGGAGAGAGAAGGGGAGAGAAGGGGAGAGAAGGGGGGGGGGAGAAGGAGTGGAGACACTTTTAAGAAGCCAGACAACTTTTAATAGGCCAGAGATACACAGCTGTGAAGTTCGGTCAGTTATCCTTGTTTCTGAAAGCTCGTGCGACATCCGGGCGACATCCTGGTAAACATTCAAACTATTTGTGACTGGGTGGAATTAATATATGGCATTGATTTAACAGCATGTGAGACCTTTCAAATCTACAGTTTCTCCAACATTATCGATGTAATTTTAGGCGCTGTGTTTGATTTCTTTCCACATTTTGTTACATTACAGCCTTATTCTAAAATGGATTAAATTCTTTTTTTTAAATCATCAATCTACACACAATACCTCATAATAAAAAAGTGAAAACAGGTGTTTAGACATTTTTGCAAAGTAATTAAAAACATATAACTGAAATATCACATTTACATAAGTATTCAGACGCTTTGCTATGACACTCAAAATTGAGCTTAGGTTCATCCTGTTTCCATTGATTATCCTTGAGAGGTTTCTACAAGTTGATTGGAATCCATAAGTGGTAAATTAAATTGATTGTACATGATTTGGAAAGGAACACACCTGTCTATATAATGTACCGCAGTTGACAGTGCATGTCAGAGAAAAACTAAGCCAGGAAGAGGAAGGAATTGTCCGTAGACCTCAGAGACAGGATTGTGTCGAGACACAGATCTGGGGAAGGGTATAAAACAATTTCTGCAGCATTGCAGGTCCCGAAGAGCACAGTGGCCTCCGTCATTCTTAAATGGAAGAACTTTGGAACCACCAGGACTCTTCATAGAGCTGGCCGCCCGGCCAAACTGAGCAATCGGGGGAAAAGGGCCTTGGTCAGGCTGGTGACCAAGAACCCGATGGTCACTCTGACAGAGCTCCAGAGTTCCTCTGTGGAGATGGGAGAACCTTCCAGAAGGACGTCTATATCTGCAGCACGCCACCAATCAGGCCTTTATGGTGGAGTGGCCAGATGGAAGCCACTCCTCAGTAAGAGGCACATGGCAGCCCGCTTGGAGTTTGCTAAGAGGCACCTAAACAAGATCCTCTGATCTGATGAAACCAAGATTGAACCCTTTGGCCAAGTGTCACGTCTGGAGGAAACCAGGCACCGCTCAACACCATACCTGGCCAATACCATACCTACGGTGAAGCATGGTGGTGGCAGCATCATGCAGTGTGGATGTTTTTCAGCGGCAGGAACTGGGAGACTAGTCAGGTTCAAGGGAAAGATGAATGGAGCAAAGTACGGAGAGATCCTTGATGAAAACCTGCTCCAGAGCATTCTGGACCTCAGACTGGGGCGGAGGTTCACCTTCCAACAGGACAATGGCACTAAGCACACAGCCAAGCCAACATAGGAGTGGCTTTGTGACAAGTCTTTGAATGTCCTTGAGTGGCCCAGCCAGAGCCCGCACTTGAACCCTATCAAACATCTCTGGAGGGACCTGAAAATAGCTGTGCATCGACGCTCCCCATCCACCCTGACAGAGCTTGAGAGGATCTGCAGAGAAGAATGGGAGAAATTACCCAAATACAGGTGTGCCAAGCTTGTAGCATCATATCCAAGAAGACTTGTGGCTGTAATGGCTGCCAAAGGTGCCTCAACAAAGTACTAAGTAAAGGGTCTGAATACTTATGTAAATGTGATATTTCAGTTATTTATTTTTAATTACTTTGCAAAGATTTCTAAACACCTTTTTTCGCTTTTTTATTGTGGGATATTGTGCATAGAATGATGATTAAAAAAAATAATTTAATTCATTTTAGATTACGGCTGTAATGTAACAAAATGTGGAAAACGTGAAGGAGTCTGAATACTTTCTGAATGCACTGTCTAATGAAGCAATGCATCATAGTCCAGTATATGTAATGTTAGAAAATGGAAATAGATGAGAAAATCATTTGAGAATAGAGCAATGGGAAAACTTATGAACTGATGTTTTCAAGAAAGAGTTTGATTTAGCTCTTAGGGCTAAGGGAATCAAGGGATATGGGGAAAAATCCGAAATGGGGTACTGATTTTGGAGATCTGCCGTGATCATATTGAATGGCAATGCTGGCCCAAAGGACTGAATGGCCTACTCCTACACCATTTTTCTACGTTTCTATGTTTCTCTGAAGTGATAAATGGAGTAAGAATGAGAGTCACAGGAAGCCGTGCATACAGATGCCTTCTTGTATAATCCACTTTTCTCCCGTTTCGAGTTTGTGAATCGCGATCTCTATTCATTCCCAACTAATGTTTAATGTTGCAACCTTTAAGAAACATTTGGACATATACATGGATAGGACAGGTTTAGCGGGATGTTGGCCAAATTCCGCATGGCGGGACTAGTGTAGGTGGGACATATTGGCCGTTGTGGACAAGTTGGGACGAAGGGCCTGTTTCCATGATGTAAAACTGTGACTTCAATGTGTGTGGAAATAGAAACATAGAAAATAGGTGCAGGAGGAGGCCATTCGGCCCTTTGAGCCAGCACCGCCATTCATTGTGATCATGGCTGATCGTCCCCAGTCAATAACCCGTGCCTGCATTCTCCCCATATCCCTTGATTCCACTAGCACCCAGAGCTCTATCTAACTCTCTCTTAAATCCATCTAGTGATTTGGCTTCCACTGCCCTCTGTGGCAGGGAATTCCACAAATTCACAACTCTCTGGGTGAAAACGTTTTTCCTTACCTCAGTCTTAAATGGCCTCTTTATTACAAGATTGTGGGCCCTGGTTCTGGATTCGTCCAACATTGGGTACATTTTTCCTGTATCTAGCTTGTACAGTCCTTTCATAATTGTACTAGATTAAGTGGGACCCGTTGGGTCCCATGTTCACACGGGAGGGCTGTTCCCCCGATGCAATATTCCACCTCTAAACCAATTCCAATATTGGTGGCCTGTGGGGGGTCTTTCTGGAGCGCTGGTATGGGTTCTTGGGGTGGCAGCTCAGTCCCTCAAGCCTGATATGCTGGCAACTCACTCACGGCTGGTGGACTGGCAGTTGACTCATGGCTATTCCTTCAAATTCCATTTCAACCAGGGTGCAAGGCCACCAAATTTAAGTACAGTTTCATACCACTTCAAGCAGGGTGCAAGGCCAAAGAATTCAAGTGCAGTTTCATACCACTTCAAGCAGGATGCAAGGCCACCAAATTCAATGCAGTTTCATAACACTTCAAGCAGGGTACAAGGCCACCAAATTCAATGCAGTTTCATAACACTTCAAGCTAGATCCAAGGCCACCAAATTCAATTGCAGTTTCATACCACTTCAAGCAGGGTGCAAGGCCACCAAATTCAAATGCAGCTTCATACCTTTTCATGCAGGGTGCAACGCCAACACATTCAAATGCAGTTTCATACCATTTAATGCAGGGTGCTAGTCCACCACATTCAATTGCAGTTTCATACCATTTGAAGCAGGGTGAAACCACCATAAAACCACACAAAACACCAAACACACAGTTCAGTAGACATTCAGTGTGTTCAGTTTATTCACAGCTGAGACAGAGTTGTCACCTCTCCCTCCCCCATCATGCAGAGACTGATCCACACCCACACTTCTGGGTTTTATAACCCCTCCCCCTCCCACTGGAAAAGGGTGTGGCCTTCATGACAGGAGAGAGATTCTCAACATTTTTTAAACACTAATAACACTTTTATTTTTCATTGATGGGAAGAATCTTCTGCACCTGCTGAGTGGAGGGGAACTGAGTAAGATGGCCTAAAATCACAGCCGTAAGTGATAGCGTTTTATCTAAAATCAATATACAGTGCAAACAGGAAGTTAGCCAAAGCACCCAAGACACGATTTGCAGGAGTGCCTTTTCACTTCAAGCCAATGCCCCCAAGCCACCATTTGCACTAGTGTCTTTGCACTTCAAGCCAAAGCCCCCAAGCCACCATTTGTAGTAGTGCCTTTTCACTTCAAGCCAAAGCACAGTTGAGTAGACATGTGTCCAGTGCTATTCAGAACTCAGAAAGACATGACCCTCTGGTTCTTCCATCTTGCAGAGACTGAGTGAGGCACACCACTTCCTGGTTTTATGGTCCCTCCCCCTCCCTCCAGCAGGGGCAGCAGAGAGAATGGGGAATTTGTTAAAAACATTAATATCTCTCTGATTTTTCATCGATGGGAAACATCCTCTGGTCCCGGAAGGCGGAGGGGGGCTCTGTGTGAGCTGGCCAAAAATGACGGCCGTTGGTGGCGGCATTCTCTCGGAAATCACAGCGAGCGAAAACCGGTCAAGATCAGACTTTTAGTAGTATAGATATGTTTCTATAAGATCCACCCTCATCCTTCTAAACTCAAGTGAACACAATCCTAGTCTTTTCAATCTTTCCTCATATGACAGTCCCGCCATCCCAGTGATCAATCTCGTTAACCTACGCTGCACTGCACTGTCGTTCCTCAAATTAGGAGACCAAAACTGTACAAAATACTCCAGATGTGGTATTACAAGACCCCTATACAACTGCAGAATAATCTCTTTATACCTATACTTTATGGAAATGTTTTAAATTTATTTGTGTGTCACTGTTGCGATCATGATGCCAGTGTTGTCATAGTTTACATTTTAGATTTGCTGATTTTTTAAAATCTAGACATCTCTTGTTTTACTGAAAGATGTTTGATATTTTGTCCTTTTTAGTTCTTTCCGACCTGGTTTGTGCCCAAATTCATATTGTAATCTTCAATGTGCCACCCAGCCTTAAATGTACTTAAGAGACACAATGTGGAAACAGGCCCTTCGGCCCTACCGATTCCATGCCGGCCAACAATCACCCGAAACACTATTCTCTCCGACACTCCATGGACAATTAAAGGGCCTTTCCCACTTACGCGATTTTTTTCGGCGACTTGCCAGCACCCGTCATAGTCGCAGCAGGTCGCCGAATATTTTCAACATGTTGAAAATCCAGCGGCGACCTGAAAAAGGTACGACTCTTTGGGTGACTACTCACGACCATACAGGCGTCACCACGACCGTACACTCGACCTGTTCACTAGATCTATGTTGTCACACTTACGCACCCACTCCTCAGATGCAGAAGACAATTAACCTACAAACCTGGACGTTTTTGGGATGTAGTAGGAAACCGGAGCACCCGGAGAAAACCCGCACAGTCACAGGGAGAACGTGCAAACTCCGCACAGACAGCACTCGACTTCAGGGTCCAACCCGGGCCTCTGGTGCTGTAAGGCAGCAATTCTACCAGCTGCATTACTAAATTTAATGTTGACACAAAATGCTGGAGTAACTCAGCGGGTGAGGCAGCATCTATGGAGAAAAGGAATGGGCGACTTTTCGGGTCTAAACCTTTCTTCAGACATTCTTTCTTACACACTCCCTAAATTTAATGATAGTGGACATTTTGCTTTTAGAGATACAGTGTCGAAACAGGTCTTTTGGCCCACCGCGTCTGCGCCGACCAGCGATCCCCGCACACTAACACTATCCTACGCACAAGGAATGTAAAATGTTATCGTCAATTAGCCTGCAAACCTGTACGAACCGAAGCACCCAGAGAAAACCCAGGCGGTCAGAGATTGAACATACAAACTCCGCACAGGCAGCACCCGTAGCCAGGATCGAACCCGGGTCTCTGGCGCTGTAAGGCAGCAACTCTACCGCTGCGCCACCGTGTACTCCACTGGTAATTACGAAACAACACAATAACTTTTAAAGCACAACTCTCAGTAATTTGAATTTTGTGTGGCAACTTCAATTAATTTTCACAAAATGAAATGTTTCTTGGGCTGTAGGGCAAGACACTTCAGATAACTTCAGATTGACTTCTTTATCTTTTAAATCATTTCCAAATCAATGGAGTGGAGAGAAAGGGCATTCAAAGCGCTATAAGGATCTCATCTAATTTAACAGGTTTGCCATTTAACGATGTGTGTTATGTCTAATCACTGATGGCTTAAGAAACAAACAGGCACCATTTAATGACATTAATTTTGTAACTGGCATTTAAGCCCTTAAGCTCCGAAAAAGCTGTTATCTTGAATAATCTGTACTTTAACTATGTTTTCCTCTTGTTTAATTTGTTTTCCACCAAAAGAAAACTCTTATAGTCATAGAGTTGTGGAAACAGCCCCTTTGGCCGAACTTGAGCACACAACCAACATGTCCCATCTACACTAGTCCCACCTGCCTGCGTTTGGCCCATATCCCTCTAAACCATTGATCATCCATCCTTTTTCTCCATAGGTGCTGCCTGACCTGCAACATGTAGCCCAAAACTGAACACAGTATTCTAAATATCCTTCACACAAAGGGTGGTGGGTGGTTGGTGTATGGAATGAGCTGCCGGAGGAGGTAGTTGAGGCTTGGACTATCCCAACGTTTAACGAACAGTTAGACAGGTACATGGATAGGACAAGTTTGGAGGGATATGGACCAAATGCAGGCAGGTGGGACTAATGTAGCTGGGACATGTTGGTCGGTGTGGGCAACTTTGGCTGAAGGGCCTGTTTCCACACTGTATCACTCTATGACTGTAATAACCGCAACATGAACTCCCAAATTCTATACTCAATACTCCGAATGATGATGGCCAATGTGCCAAAGGCCTTTTTAGAAACATAGAAACATAGAAATTAGGTGCAGGAGTAGGCCATTCGGCCCTTCGAGCCTGCACCGCCATTCAATATGATCATGGCTGATCATCCAACTCAATATCCCGTACCTGCCTTCTCTCCATACCCTCTGATCCCCTTAGCCACAAGGGCCACATCTAACTCCCTCTTAAACTCCACATCTAACTCCTTCCCTCCCTTTTTGGCCACCTTATCTATATTTTTATCGAACCGTATTTTCAAGGATGTGTTCTAGATGGACAATCCATTAAGAGAGAACACTTTGCTATTTTCGTAAACATGGAACATATGACTGTACACCACTAAGCCTCTCCCACCTCTTCCAACCCTTATCCATCGCCCCCTACTTCAGACCTCACTCTGCCTCAAGAAAATATCTAACCTGATGGAAGACATCTTGGAGACTCGGCGACCATTTTGCCATTTCACTGAACACGTATGATCGGTCCACCAAGGCCTACTCGATTTCCCAGTTACGATCCATTCGAACCCCTCTTCCCATTCCCATACTAATCTTTCTGTCCCGGGCCACCTCCATTGTCGGAGTGAGGCCACACTCAAACTGGAGGAACAACTCCACATATTCTACTTGTGTGACTCCCAACCCAACGGTGTGAATATTAAATCCTCCAATATTTGGTAACGATCCAAACACCTCGCCCTTTTTTGCTTCCTCGCTCTTCCCGTTGTCCCCCAGGGTGTCGGGAATGGATTAAAAAAAATGGGAGAACACAGAACTAGTATGAACCGCCTCGGCATGGACTCGATGGGCCGAATAGCCTGTCTCCATGCAGCGTCTCCAAAATGGAAACTAAACGGGCCCACGCGGTCACGGGGAGAACGTATAACCTACGCACAGACAGAGCCCGTAGTCAGGATCGAACATGGCGCTGTGAAGCAACAACTCTACCGCTGTACCACCGTGCCACCCTGAAGTTGTATGAAGCAGTGTTTAAGGGGAATTGAATCAAAACTGTACAGTCAGTAGCATCGAGGCTGAGAAGGGTTATTTAAGTTTCTCTATGATGCACAGGCAATTATTCCTACTGAGTTCTGAGAATTCTAAATTGGTCAATCATAGAGTGTGCTAAGTGGAATTGTTATGCTTGATTTTATGCCTTTATACTTTCTGCAGGTTCATTTCAGTACCGCCACACATTGAACAGAGTAATTTGATTTGTCCATCCAATCAAAATGTGGAAACGCAGCCACAGCCTGCACAGATCTTATTCACCATTAACATATTGTAATTAATATATCGTATCGTATCGTAACCTCCTCCTCCTCCTCCTCCTTCTCCCCTCAAAATTATGTCCAGAAAAAAGCTAGTGTTTTCCAATCTTTGTGATGATAAGACCAAAAGATTGAGTGACAGAGCAGACATTATGCCAATCAACGCATGGAGTCTGCTCTGTCACTCAATCATGGCTGATCTATTTATCCCTCTCTACCCCATTCTCCTGCCTTCACCCCGTAACCTTTAATGCCCGTACTAAACAAGAACCTATGAATCTCTGTCACGGTGGCACAGCGGTAGAGTTGGTGCCTTACAGGGAATAACCATATAACCATATAACAATTACAGCACGGAAACAGGCCATCTCAGCCCTTCAAGTCCGTGCCGAACAACTTTTTTTCCCTTAGTCCCACCTGCCTGCACTCATACCATAACCCTCCATACCCTTCTCATCCATATGCCTATCCAATTTATTTTTAAATGATACCAACGAACCTGCCGCCACCACTTCCACTGGAAGCTCATTCCACACCGCTACCACTCTCTGAGTAAAGAAGTTCCCCCTCATGTTACCCCTAAACTTCTGTCCCTTCATTCTAAAGTCATGTCCTCTTGTTTGAATCTTCCCTATTCTCAAAGGGAAAAGCTTGTCCACATCAACTCTGTCTATCCCTCTCATCATTTTAAAGACCTCTATCAAGTCCCCCCCTAACCTTCTTCCAGAGAATAAAGACCTAACTTATTCAACCTATCTCTGTAACTTAGCTGTTGAAACCCAGGCAACATTCTAGTAAATCTCCTCTGTACCCTCTCTATTTTGTTGACATCCTTCCTATAATTGGGCGACCAAAATTGTACACCATACTCCAGATTTGGTCTCACCAATGCCTTGTACAATTTTAACATTACATCCCAGCTTCTATACTCAATGCTCTGATTTATAAAGGCTAGCATACCAAAAGCTTTCTTTACCACCCTATCTATATGAGATTCCACCTTCAAGGAACTATGCACAGTTATTCCCAGATCCCTCTGTTCAACTGTATTCTTCAATTCCCTACCATTTACCATGTACGTCCTATTTTGATTTGTCCTGCCGAATGCAGTGCCGGAGACCTGGGTTCCATCCCGATGTGACCTGCGTGGGTTTTCTCTGAGATATTCTGTTTCCTCCCACACTCCAAATATGTACAGGTTTGTTGGTTAATTGGCTTAGTAAAAAAAGTGTAGGATAGTCACTGGTTGGTGGGCCGAAGGGCCTGTTTCAGCGCTGCATGTCTAAAAACGAAAACTAAAAAAATACCCAATGACTTGGCCTCCACACCACCCTCTGGCTAAACAAATTCTTCCTCATTTCCATTTTGAGGTATGTCCTCTTATTCTGTGCTCTCTGGTCCAAGACTCTCCGACTAGTGGAATCATCCTCCCCACATCCACTCCATCCTGGCCTTTCATTACTCGGTCAGTTTCAATGAGGTCCCGCCTTAAGGCCCTGTCCCACTTACGTGTCCTTGGCACGCAAATTACGCAACCTCGTCGTCGCGTTGAGGCGCACGGGCATCGTGTGGCCGCGCGGGGCTGATTCCACTGAGAAGCGCGGAGGGGTATGTAGTTGTGCACGGCATCGCGCGGCGCCGGCCTGTCGCGCAACTGACGGCCAAAGTGGGACAGGCCTATCATTTTAAACACCAGCGAGTACAGGCCCAGAACCATCAAATGCTCCTTATACATTAATCCAATCATCCCTAGCATCATTCTCTTCAACCACCTCTCAACCCTTTCCAGCGCCAGCACATCCTTCCTCAGATACAGGGCCAAAACCTGTTCACCATGTTCCAAATGTGTAAATCCTCGTGCCTCAGTCTTCCATTGATCTAAACCAGACAGCCAAGAAGCACACAATTGTGAGGCCTGGATAGAGTGGATGTGGAGAGGATGTTTCCACTAGTAGGAGAGTCTAGGACCAGAGGTCACAGCCTCAGAATAAAAGGACATTGTTTTAGGAAGGAGATGAGGAGAAATGTCTTTAGTCAGAGGGTGGTGAATCTGTAGAATTCATTGCCTGAGAAGGCTGTGGAGGCCAAGTCGATGGATATTTTTAAAATGGAGAGATATACTGTAGATTCTTGATTTTTAATCAGCCAAAGATCTTTGGCAACTCAAATGGCATAATTAGATCCAGTTGATTACTGACATTTATGAGGCTGTTGCCAGGACTTAGGCAGAGAAGATAGATAGATTCTTGATTAGTATGGGTGTCTGAGGTCATGGGGAGAAGGCAGAAAAACAGGGTTAGCAGGGAGCGATAGATCAGCCACGATTGAATGGTGGAATAGACCTGATGGGCCGAATGGCATAATTCTTCTCCTATCACATGTTCTTATGATCTAGAAACATAGACATAGAAAAATAGGTGCAGGAGTAGGCCATTCGGCCCTACGAGCCTTCACCGCCATTCAATGTGATCATGGCTGATCATCCAACTCAGTATCCCGTACCTGCCTTCTCTCCATAACCCCTGATCCCTTTAGCCACAAGAGCCACATCCAACTCCCTCTTGAATATAGCCAATGAACTGGCCTCAACTACCTTCTGTGGCAGAGAATTCCAGAGACTCACCACTCTCTGTGTAAAGAATGTTTTCCTCATCTCGGTCCTAAAGGAATTCCCCTTATTCTTAGACTGCGACCCCTTGTTCTGGACTCCCCCAACATCGGGAACAATCTTCCTGCATCTAGCTTGTCCAACCCTTTAAGAATTTTGTAAGTTTCTATAAAATCCCCCCTCAATCTGATGATTATCTGTACATTGGCAATGGAATGATTAGAATGAACAGTGAGCAAAAGAGAAAGGAAAATGCACGGTTCACGAAACGCATTATTACCTCAAATGTTAACAGAACAGAACAAGGATTATTCCCCCACCCCCAGATAAAACAAACATTAACACATACTTTTAAAACGCACTAAAAATAACAATAAAGACGAAAAGACGAACAAGCCGTTGACGAGGCTGCCATCGCAGACGGAGCCACATGATAAGGGAATAGCATTTAGCGCAATGTAACGCCAGGAAAGTCCAATCAAAGATAGTCCGAGGTAGATAGTCATTCAGGACTGCTCTCTCGTTGCAGTAGAGTGATTCAGTTGCCTGTTAACAGTTGGGAAGAAACTATCACGGAATCTGGAGGTGTGCGATTGGATATGGGCCAAAGCAGGCAGGTGGGACTAACGTGGATGGGAAATCCTGGTCAGCGCGGACGGGTTGGGCCGAAGGACCTGTTTCCACGCCATATGGCTCCATGATTCCATGGATTCTATGGATTAACACGGAGACAATTTGAATCCTCTTTGCAAGCGTCTCCGAAGTGCGTCCAATTGTCTACTTTCTCCAACTTCTGAAGGTGACACGGAGTCCCAAAGAAGCGGTGAAACTGTCAACACTTGAAACATGCTGGTGGCGTCTACAGAACTGTGAGGAGCGTGCAGTTTTCTCATTCATTCCTGGTGCCTTATTCCACAGGGACCACTGTGCTGTCACACGACGTGCGTCGGATACATGTCATCTGTATCGAGATCGTGCATAGACAACTAGCTTGATTCCTTCCCCCTTAGGGGCCAACAAAAAAAAAGTCTAATCATTAGATCGGCAGGCTGTGGGAGGATTTACTACTCCTGGGCAAGTATTAGCACGAGCGCGGAGAAAGTTACATCAAGGAAATACTGCAAGCAGAGAGCTTGATGACCAATGTAAGTGAGAACATTAATCAAAGGAATTAAAAGTAACAAACTGCATACAAACTGTGTTGCTTGGACTCAGCGTATGGATAAATTCGACGGCGGAACGTGAACAAGTTAGAGGAGTTTTTATTCCAATGACAAACAAGCGGTGAGATTTTCATCACTGTTGTTCTATAATGCCCAATTAAATTAAATAGAAACATAGCAAAAAAGTGCAGGATGAGGCCATTTGGTCCTTCCAACCTGCACCCCCATTCATTGTGATCATGGCTGATCATCCACAATCAGTAACCCGTGCCTGCCTTCACCCCATATCTTTTGATTCCACTAGCCCCGAGAGCTCTATCTAACTCTCTCTTAAATCCATCCAGTGAATTGGCCTCTACTACCTTCTGTGGCAGGGAATTCCACAAATTCACAACTCTCTGGGTGAAAAAGTGTTTTCTCATCTCAGTTTTAAATGGCCTCCCCTTTATTCTTAGACTCTGGGCCCTGGTTCTGGACTCACCCAACATTGGGAACATTTTTCCTGCATCAAGCTTGTCCAGTCCTTTTATAATTTTCTATAAGATCCCCTCTCACCCTTCTAAATTCCAGTGAATACAAGCCCAGTCTTTCCAATCTTTCCACATATGACATTCCCGTCATCCCGGGGGTTAACCTCGTGAACCTACGCTGCACTGCCTCGGTAGCAAGGATGTCCTTCCACAAATTAGGAGACCAAAACTGCACACAATATTCCAGATGTGGTCTCACCAGGGCCCTGTACAACTGCAGAAGGACCTCTTTACTCCCCTACTCAAATCCTCTCGTTATGAAGGCCAACATGCCATTAGCTTTCTTTTCCTCATCCTGCTGAAGTTTTCAAGGCGACCAAAGGCAAAAGCGGCAAATGCAGTGAATGATCTGGGACAACAAAATTGCTCAGTTGCTAAGAAACAACATAAAATGAAAACAGGATAGACACAAAAAGGCTGGACTAACTCAGCGGGTCAGACAGCATCTCTGGAGAAAAGGGCTAGCTGACCCTTCTTCACAGGGTCTCGACTCGAATCGTCACCTATTCCTTCTCTCCAGAGATGCTGCCTGACCCGCTGAGTTACTCCAGCATTTTGTGTCTCTCTTTGGTTTAAACCAGCATCTGAAGTTCACATAGAAACTACAGGCCATTCGGCCCTTCGAGCCAATATGATCATGGCTGATCATCCGAAATAATTTCCCGTCCCTGCTTTTTCCCCCAAACCCTGTGATTCCATTAGCCCGAAGAGCTTTATCCAACTCTCTCTTGAAAACATCCAGTGAATTAGCCTCCACTGCCTTCTGTGGCAGAGAATTCCACACATTCCTACCTATACATAAAATAATATGAATCGGTTTTAGGTTAGTTCTGAGTTACAGCGTGGAAACAGGTCTTTTTGCCCATTGAGTCCGCACCGACCAGCAATCCCGCACATTAACACTATCCTCCTGAAGACAAATTTGCAATTTTACCAAGCCAATTAACCTACAATCCTGAACGTCTTTGGAGTGTGGAAGAAAGCCGGAGCACCTAGAGAAAAGCCACTCAGTTACATAGAAACATTAAAAAATAGGGGCGGGAGTAGGCCATTCAGCCCTTCGAACCAGCATCGCCATTCAATATGATCATGGCTGATCATCAAATATCAGTACCCCGTTCCTGCTTTTTCCCCATATCCTTTGATTCCGTTAGCCCTCAGAGTTAAATTTAACTCTCTCTTGAAAACATCCAGTGAATTGGCATCCACTGCCATCTATGGCAGAGAATTCCACAGATTCACAACTCTCTCGGTGAAAAAGTATTTCCTCATCCCAGTCCAAAATGGCCGACCCCTTATTCTTATACTGTGACCCCTGGTTCTAAACGCCCCCACATCGGGAACATTTTTCCTTCTGCAGTTGTACAGAGCCCTAGTGAGACCACACCTGGAGTGTTGTGTGAAGTTTTGGTCCCCTAATTTGAGGAAGGACATTCTTGCTATTGAGGGAGCGCAGCGTCGGTTTACAAGGTTAATCCCCGGGATGGCGGGACTGTCATATGCTGAGAGGATTGAGCGGCTGGGCTTGTACACTCTGGAGTTTAGATGGATGAGAGGGGATCTTATTGAAACATATAAGATTGTTTAGGGTATGGACACGCTAGAGGCAGGAAACGTTCCCGATGTTGGGGAAGTCCAGAACCAGGGGCCACAGTTTAAGAATAAGGGGTAAGCCATTTAAAACGGAGATGAAGAAACACTTTTTCCCACAGAGAGTGGTGAGTGTGGAATTCTCTGCCTCAGAGGGCGGTGGAGGCTGGTTCTCTGGATACTTTCAAGAGAGAGCAAGATAGGACTCTTAAAAATAGCGGAGTCAGGGGATATGGGGAGAAGGCAGGAACGGGGTACTGATTGGTGATGATCAGCCATGATCACATTGAATGGCGGTGCTGGCTCGAAGGGCCGAATGCCCTACTCCTGCACCTATTGTCTATTGTCTATTTCCCTGCAGCTTATGGGGAGAAAGTATAACCTCCGTACAGACACCATCCATGGTCAAGGATCGAACCCGGGTCTTTGGAGCTGTAAAGCAGCAAAGCTGCTGCTGTGCCACCGTGCATTAGAAGAATCATTTAAAAAAGGACAATAATAGTAAAATACTACTGATGATTTAGTAGATGTTTGTACAGGTACATAAGGGGCAATCAGGAAGGGAACTGACAGGGGATGTAATGCTGAGGCTCTATCAGGCGCTGGTAAGACCGCATTTGGAGTATTGTGACCAATTTTGGCCACCATATCTGAGGAAGGATGTGCTGGCTCTGGAGAGGGTCCAGAGGAGGTTTACAGGAATGATCCCAGGATTGAGTAGGTTAACATATGTGGAGCCTTTGACGGCACTGGGCCTGTACTCGCTGGAGTTTAGAAGAATGACCTCATTGAAACGGTACCGAATAGTGAAAGGTTTGGATAGAGTGGATGCGGAGAGGATGTTTCCACCAGCGGGAGAGTCTAGGACAAGAGGACGCAGCCTTAGAATTAAAGTACGCTCTGTTAGGAAAGAGATGAGGAGGAATTTTTCTAGTCAGAGTGTGATGATTCTATGGAATTATTTGCCACAGGAGGCTGTGGAGGAAAAGTCAGTGGATATATTTAAGGCAGAGACAGGCAGATTCTTGATTTGTACGGGTGACAAAGATGATGTCACTTCTGATCTTATGATCTAATGGGCCCTTTTCACACAGTGTGGTAAGTATATGGAACGAGCTGCCAGAGGAGGCAAGTGAGGTAGGTATCATAACAATATTTGAAACATGGTTGGATAGGTACATGAAAGGTTTGGAGGGACATGGGCCAAATGTGGGCAGGTGGGACTAGTGTTGATGAGGCATCTTGGTCGGCGTGGACAAGTTGGGCCTCGTTCTGTGCTGCATGACAGTATGATTTTACGTCAATGACGGAACTGACAAATAAAAGCAGAAACTTGAGAAATTGATGGAAATTTGAGATATTTGTGAGGAGAAATATTTTGATGAAAAATCATCAATTTGCTCTGCTGTCTCTCGCTTACAGTTTGACGAGCCTGAAGATTGAGTATGTCACCCAATGAACAAAATTATTTGGTTTGTATTTATTCTTATTCCTCCTCCACAGAACCCATGATATTTTTTTGTAAGTGTTGTGGATCAGCGTTGTGTGTAAGGAGAAGGAATGCTAAGAAGGAAGCTAAAAATTGCCAATGAAGAAAGTAGAATGATCACATAAGGTAATGTAAAGAATCTGACTGTCTCCCTGATTAAAATTTATATCTGTACACTTCGTTGTCACCTTCTCCTGGCTAACAATGCTATATTCTACATTTCCATTGATCTGCATCCCCTTTGATCGCTCGTTTTCGCACCTTATATAGAAACATAGAACATAGAAACATGGAAAATAGGTGCAGGAGGAGGCCATTCGGCAACGCCATTCATTGTGATCATAACCATATTACCATAGAACAATTACAGCACGGAAACAGGCCAATCTCAGCCCTTCCAGTCCGTGCCGAACACTTATTCTCACCGAGTCCCATCTACCTGCACTCAGACCATACCCCTCCATTCCCTTCCCGTCAATATACCTATCCAATTTATTTTTAAATGATAAAATCGATCCTGCCTCCACCACTTCCACTGGAAGCTCATTACACACAGCTACCACTCTCTGAGTAAAGAAGTTCCCCCTCATGTTCCCCCTAAACTTTTGTCCCTTCATTCTCCAATCATGCCCTCTTGTTTGAATCTTCCCTACTCTCAATGGGAAAAGCTTATCCACATCAACTCTGTCTATCCCTTTCATCATTTTAAAGACCTCAATCAAGTCCCCCCTTAACCTTCTGCGCTCCAAAGAATAAAGACCTAACTTGTTCAACCTTTCTCTGTAACTTAGTTGCTGGAACCCAGGCAACATTCTAGTAAATCCCCTCTGTACTCACTCTATTTTGTTGACATCCTTCCTATAATTAGGCGACCAAAATTGTACACCATACTCCAGAATTGGTCTTACCAATGCTTTGTACAATTTAAACATTATTTCCCTACTCCTATATTCAATACTCTGATTTATAAAGGCCAGCACACCAAAAGCTTTCTTTACCACCCTATCTACATGCAATTCCACCTTCAGGGAACTATGCACAGTTATTCCTAGATCCCTCTGTTCCACAGCATTCCTCAATTCCCTACCATTTACCATGTATATCCCTTGATTCCACTAGCCCCTGGAGATCTATCTAACTCTCCCTTAAATCCATCCAGTGATTTGGCCTCCACTGCCCTCTGTGGCAGGGAATACCACAAATTCACAACTCTCTGGGTGAAAAAGTTTTTTCTCACCTCAGTCTTAAATGGCCTGCCCTTTATTCTAAGACTGTGGCCCCTGGTTCTGGACTCGCCCAACACTGGGAACATTTTTCCTGCATCTAGCTTGTCCAGTCCTTTTATAATTGTATATGTTTCTATAAGACACCCCCCCCCCCCCCCCTCATCCTCCTAAACTAGTGAATCCAAGTCTAGTCTTTTCAATCTTTCCTCATATGACAGTCCCGCCATCCCAGGGATCAATCTTGTGAACCTATGCTGCACTGCCTCTTTTCTTACACTTCCTCATCTCTGTGTCTCCCTCTCCCCTGACTTTCAGTCTTAAGAAGGGTATCAGCCTGATATGTCACCCATTGCTTCTATCCAGAGATGCTGCCTGTCCCGCTGAGTTACTCCGGCAATTTGTGTCTATCTTCGGTGTCAACCAGCATCTGCAGTTCCTTCCTGCACAATTCCAACAGCAAATTGGATGCAGGAACCTACACACAGAGCACCAGAGCACAAACCAACAGGATAGCATTAGTCATTGTAATGTAGGTCCATGGACCAGCTGGTAGTGACACTGCCTCATAACGTCACAAGTTCATAAGTTCTAAGGACAGAATTAGGCCCTTCGGCCCATCAAGCCTACTCTGCCATTCAATCACAGCAATCCGAACCCCATTCTCCTACCTTCTCCCCATAAACCCCGACACCCGTACTAATCAAGAACCTGTCAATCTCCGGTTTAAAAATACCCTTTTACGACCCCCACTGCTCGATGTGAGTACAGGCCCACGGCCGTCAAACGCTCATCATATGTTAATCTCACAGTGCGAGAGTCCCAGGTTCGATCCAGACCTTGGGCATTGTCTCTGAGGAGTTTGCACATTCTGTTTCTGACTGCGTTTATTTTTTCCGGATGCTCCGGTTTCTGCCAGCATACCAAAGACGTCCGGATTTGTAGGTTAATTGACCTTTAGACATGGCCTTAGAAATACAGTGAGGGAACAGCTTTCGGCCCACCAAGTCCGCACCGACCAGCGATCCCCAAACACACGCACTACAATACACACTGGAGACAATTTAACATTTTTACCAATGTTAATTTATCTACAAAACTGTATGTCTTAAAATCATAGAATCATAGAGTGATACAATGTGGAAACGGGCCCTTCGGCCCAACTTGCCCACACCGGCAACAATGTCCCAGCTACACTTGTCCCACTTGCCTGCGCTTGGTCCATATCACTCCTAACCTGTCCTATCCATGTACCTGTTTAATTGTTTCTTAAATGATGGGATAGTCCCAGCCTCAACTACCTCCTCTGGCCGCTTGTTCCATACACCCACCACTCTGTGTGTGAAAAAGTTACCCCTTTGATTCCTATTAAATCTTTTCCCCTTCACCTTGAACCTGTGTCCTCTGGTCAATCGATTCCCCAACTCTGGGCAAGACACTCTGCCCATCTATCCGATTTATTCCTCTCACGATAATGTACGCCACTCATCCTCCTGCGCTCCATGGAATAGAGACCCAGCCTATTCAACCTCTACCTATAGCTCACACCCACTAGGCCTGGCAACATCCTCGTAAATCTTTTCTGAACCCATTCATGCTCGACAGTATCTTTCCTATAACGTGGTTCCCAGAACTGAACACAATATTCTAGATGCGGTCTCACCAACATCTTATACACTGCAATATGCTTTAAACCAGCATCTGCAGCTCCTTCCTAATCAGACTCGCAAGTGTATCTGAGAGAAAGGTTTTCCTTACCCACAGAGTGGTTGCTATCTGGAACATGCTGTCAGAGGAGATGTAATACAATTATTACACTTAAGAGGCATTTAGGCAGAACTTTCATAGAAACATAGAAACATAGAAATTAGGTGCAGGAGTAGGCCATTCGGCCCTTCGAGCCTGCACCGCCATTCAATATGATCATGGCTGATCATCCAACTCAGTATCCCGTACCTGCCTTCTCTCCATACCCTCTGATCCCCTTAGCCACAAGGGTCACATCTAACTCCCTCTTAAATATAGCCAATGAACTGGCCTCAGCTACCCTCTGTGGCAGAGAGTTCCAGAGACCCACCACTCTCTGTGTGAAAAAAGTCCTTCTCATCTCGGTCCTAAAGGATTTCCCCCTTATCCTTAAACTGTGGCCCCTTGTCCTGGACCTCCCCAACATCGGGAACAATCTTCCTGCATCTAGCCTGTCCAACCCCTTAAGAATTTTGTAAGTTTCTATAAGATCGCCTCTCAATCTCCTAAATTCTAGAGAGTATAAACCGAGTCTATGCAGTCTTTGTTCATAAGACAGTCCTGACATCCCAGGAATCAGTCTGGTGAACCTTCTCTGCACTCCCTCTATGGCAATAATGTCCTTCCTCAGATTTGGAGACCAGAACTGGTCTCCAAATCTTCACTGTGTAATATGTAAGACAGTGAAGGATATGGCCCGAGTGCAGGTAAGTGGGATTAATGTAGATGGGCAAATCTTACATAGAAACATAGAAAATAGGTGCAGGAGGAGGCCATTTGGCCCTTCGAGCCAGCACCGCCATTCATTGTGATCATGGCTAATCATCCACTATCTAACTCTCTCTTAAATCCATCCAGTGACTTGGCCTCCACTGCCCTCTGTGGCAGGGAATTCCATAAATTCACAAGTCTTTGGGTAAAAAAGTTTTTTCTCAGCTCAGTCTTAAATGGCCTCGCCTTTATTCTAACACAATCCTACCCACTAGGAATAAGTTGCAATTATACAAAGCCAATTAACCTGGAAACCTGTGCATCTTTGGAGCATGCGAGGAAACCGGAGATCCCGGAGAAAACCCACGCAGGGAGAAGGCACAAACTCCATACGGACAGCACCCATTGTCAGGATCTGTCGAAGGCAACAATTCTACCGCTGCGCCATCGTGCCAGCCTTACTTCTGCTTGGCATAGTCCCAATAATAAAAATCAAAACTCTCTGCAGAAAGATTTAAAAAGAGAGGGAGAGCAGAGGAAATGTATTTAAATTGTTCCCCCGTGGATGGGAATCTTGAGTTATGTCAGGAGACCGGAGAAAACGCAACCAGGGAAATTACAAGTAAATCTGATAAATATATTTAAAATCCTGATGGATGGAGACGAGGTAGACAGGGAGAAACAATTCCCTTTGGCAGAGCTTTCAAGAACAAGAGAAATGGAATGAAAGTGATCGGCACACAAAGCAGAAGTGACAAAATGAACAACTTAATTTTGTAGCACCTGCTTAGAGTCTAGATTGTACTGCTGAGAACAATATTGGATATGGCTACAATGATATGCAATGACATGGCTGGGCTTGCATACTCTGGAGTTTAGAAGGATGAGAGGGGATCTTATTGAAACATATAAGATTATTAAGGGTTTGGACACGCTGGAGGCAGGAAACATGTTCCCGATGTTGGGGGAGTCCAAAACCAGGGGCCACAGTTTAAGAATAAGGGGTAAGCCATTTTGAAAGGAGACGAGGAAACACTTTTTCTCACAGAGAGTTGTGAGTCTGTGGAATTCTCTGCCTCAGAGGGCGGTGGAGGCCGGTTCTCTGGATGCTTTCAAGAGAGAGCTCGATAGGGCTCTTAAAATTACCGGAGTCAGGGGATATGGGGAGAAGGCAGGAACAGGATACTGATTGTGGATGATCAGCCATGATCACATTGAATGGTGATGCTGGCTCAAAGGGCCTAATGGCCTACTCGTGCACCTATTAACCATATAACCATATAACAAATACAGCACAGAAACAGGCCTTCTCGGCCCTTCCAGTCCGTGCTGACCATTTACTTTCCCCTAGTCCCATCTACCTGCACTCAGACCATACCCCTCCAATCCCTTCCCGTCCATATACCTATCCACTTTACTTTTAAATGTTAAAATCAATCCTGCCTCCACCACTTCTGCTGGAAGATCATTCCACAAATTGTGTCTATTGTCTATTGTCTATTGATAGTGTTGAAAAAAGAATTAGGGAAATCATTTAAGGAAATAATTTTCAGTGCTACTAGGTGAAGGCATGGGTGTTGCATCTGGAGAGAAAATTGGGCCTACCATCTCTAGCGTTAGAGGGGAGAGATGATCATATGGAAAGCTAAATATTCATACATGGCTTGACAAGATGATATGTGTAATCAGGTAGGTCCAGGCCGACTGAGTGAAGGTGTTCAGCAAAATGATCACCCAGTCTATGTTTGGTCTCGCCGATGTATAAATGTCAGATAGGTCGGCGAGGCCAAACGTAGACTGGGCTATTGTTCTACTGAACACCTCCGCTCAGTCTGCCTGAACCTACTTGATCTCCGGGTGATCTCTGTGGCCCTAGTGAGACCACACCTGGAGTATTGTGTGCAGTTTTGGTCTCCGAATTTGAGGAAGGACATTCTTGCTATTGTGGGAATGCAGCATAGGTTTTACAGGGTTAATTCCCGGGATGGCGGGACTGTCAGCTATATTACTAAAAGTCTGATCTTGACCGCTTTTGGCTCGCTGTGCTGTGATTTCCGAGAGAACGCCGTCACCTACGGCCGTCATTTTTAGGCCAGCTCGCTCAGAGCCCATCTCCGCCTTCCTGCACCAGAGGATTTTTCCCATCGATTAAATATCAGAGAGATATTAATGTTTTTTTTAAAATCCCCATTCTCTCAGCTGCCCCTGCTGGAGGGTGGGGGAGGAACTATAAAACCAGGAAGTGGTGTGCCTCACTCAGTCTCTGCAAGATGGAGGAAGCCAGAGGTGCCAGAGGTCTCTCTGAGCTCTGAATAGCACTGGACACATGTCTACTCAACTGTGAGTGCCCTTAATATGGATTGAAAATGAAAATATAGTTGGTTTGAAGTAAAATGGCATTGCCTGCAAATGGTTGTTTATGTGCTTTGGGTTGAAGTTAAAAGGCACTACTGCAAATGGTGGCTTGGGTGCTTTGGGTTGAAGTTAAAAGGCACTACGTACTGCAAATGGTAGCTTGGCTGCTTTGGGTTGAAGTTAAAAGGCACTACTTACTGCAAATGGTAGCTTGGCTGCTTTGGGTTGAAGTTAAAAGGCACTACTTACTGCAAATGGTGGCTTGGCTGCTTTGGGTTGAAGATAAAAGGCAGTACTTACAGCAAATGGTGGGTTGGCTGCTCTGGGTAACTTCCTGTTTGCACTGTATATTGATTTTTGATAAAACGGTGCCACTTATGGTTGTGATTTTTGGCCATCTTACTCAGTCCCCCACTGCCCAGCAGGTGCACAGCATTCCTCCCATCAATGAAAAATAAAAGTGTTATCAGTGTTTAAAAAATGTTGAGAATCTCTCTCCTTTTAATCACGCCATGAAGGCCACACCTTTTCCAATGGGAGGGGGAGGGCTTATAAAACCCGGAAGTGTGGGTGTGGCTCAGTCTCTGCATGATGGGGGAGGGAGAGGTCACGACTGTCTGAGCTGTGAAGCAACTGAACACACTGAAAGTCTAATGAATTGTGAGTTTGATGTTTTGTGTGGTTTCTGTGTGGTTTTATGGTGGTTTCACCCAGCTTGAAATGGTATGAAACTGCATTTGAATGTGGTGGCGTTGCACCCTGCATGAAATGGTATGAAGCTGCATTTGAAGTTGGTGGCCTTGCACCCTGCTTGAAGTGGCAGGAAACTGCACTTGAATTCGGTTGCTTTGCACCCTGCTTGAAGTGGTAGGAAAGTGCACTTGAATTTGGTGGCCTTGCACCCTGCTCAAAGTGATAAGAAACTGCACTTGAATTTGGTGGCCTTGCACCCTGCTTGAAATGACCTACTTGTTGTATATGAGGCACCTAGACTCCTCAGGTCTTCGGGGACAGGTTTACTCTGTGTTCCCAGGGTCAGAACTAAAAAGGCTGAAGCAGCGTTCAGTTTCTATGCTACACCCCTGTGGAACAAGCTCCCCGAACACCTGAGGTGTGCACACACTGTAACCTCATTTAAATCAGGCCTAAAAACACTGTTGTTTACTGTAGCTTTTTCATAACCCAACATGCAGGTAATCTTAATCTTCTAATCTTAACCCTTTTATGTGCTTTTAAAATTGCTTTAATATTTTAGTGATTTTGTTTTATTATTCATGCAATTGTCTTATTAGCTATTTTGTTGTCCTGTGTTGTATTGTGGTTCTGCAATGTTTTTAAACTATGTTATTCCCTTGTTTCTTTTGTAAAGCACTATGAATTGCAGCTTGTATGAATGGTGCTATATAAATAAACTTGCCTTGCCTTGAAATGGTAGGAAAATGGATTTGAATTCGGTGGCCTTGCACCCTGCTTGAAATGGAATAGCCATGAGTCAACTGCCAGCCCACCAGCCATGAGTGAGTTGCCAGCACATCAGGCTTGAGGGACTAAGCTGCCACCCCAAGAACCCATACCAGCGCTCCAAAAAGACCTGCGCCCCCCCCCACTGGCCACCAATATTGGAATTGGTGGAGAGGTGGAATATTGCGTCGGGGGACCAGCCATCCCGTGTGAACATGGGACCCAATGGGTCCCACTTAGTCTAGTATGTTGATAGAATGGAGTGGCTGGGCTTGTATGCTCTGGAATTTAGGATGAGAGGAGATCTTATTGAAATATCTGATTATTAATGGTTTGGACATGCTGGAGGCAGGAAACACGTTCCCAATGTTGTGAACACCCAGAAACAGGGGCCACAGTTTAAAAATAAGGAGTAGGCCATTTAGAATGGAGACGAGGAAAGAATTTTCCTCATTTCCACACTGAGAGTTGTGAATCTGTGGAATTCTCTGCCTCAGAAGGCAATGGAGTCAATTCTCTGGATGCTTTCAAGGGAGAGTTAGATAGAGCTCTTAAAGATAGCGGAGTCAAGGGATAGGGGGAGAAGGCAGGAACGGGGTACTGATTGTGGATGATCTGCCATGATCACAGTGAATGGCAGCACTGGCTCGAAGGGCCAAATATCCTACTCCTGCACCTATTGTCTTTTGTCTATTGTCTATCCCTAACCAGTCCGAAGAACGATCTCGACCCGAAACGTCACCCATACCTTCTCTCCAGAAGTTACTCCAGCTTTTTTTGTTTATCTTTGGTTAATAATTCAGTATTGACTGGCTTCAATGTGTGTTTAGTTTTACAAATACAGCGCGGAACCAGGAAACAAACATTATCTTACACACTAGGGATCATTTACATTTATACCAAGCCAATTAACCTACAAACCTGTACGTATTTGTAATGTGCATGGAAACTGAAGATCTCGGAGAAAACCCATACGGTCACGGGGAGAACGTACATACTCCGTACAGACAGCACCAGTTGTTGGGATCCAACCCGGATCTCCTGAGCTGTAAGGCAGCAATTCTACCGTTGCACCACCGTGCTGCCCTTGTGATGGCTCTGTTCTTGTTACTTGACTTTAGAAACAGCAACACAAAAGAGCTATTGAAACTCTAACTAGATCCTGAATCTTTGCGTTTGGTTAGTACTTAAACATTTAAGGGCCTGTCCCACTATCACAACCTAATTGATGACCCCTGCCAAGTTTGCCCTTGACTCATACTCGCAGCATGGTCGTCACGAGGCCGTAGGAGGTCGTAGGTGGGTCGCAGCAGGCCGCGATGCTAGTCGTAGGTACTCGTGGCATCAAGTAGGTCGGGGCGTTTTTTCTAACCTGATGAAAAATGTCCACGAGTAAAAAAGGTTGTGAATTAGGTTGTGAAAGTTGGATAGACTCTTTACTCTTTGGGTTACTGAAGCACAGCTTTAAATATCTCAATTGTTCCAACTACACTTCAAATACATTATATAAATCCTGTTAATTATACCAATTTATTGTCAAAATGATATTGGTTGCTAAATCATTAGGTTCCATTAGTAAATGACACATTTCCCTCTTGATTTAACAGATTATTGCCAATGAAACAATACTAATTATGCCAGATAATTGATTTAATTTAACCATATATCACAAGTCTGAAATACTATTAGTGCTTTATATTTTATTCTTGAAATAAAATTCAACATAATACTTCAATATTTAACAGATTGCTTGGTTGATGTACGACAGAATGTTTGTTCTAAAACCCCAAATGTTTGCAAAATTGCGAATCTAGCCATTTTGTGGTATTGCTCACTGTGGCCAATCTTCCAAATCTACATTCGCATTTTAACGCATTTCTCTTCAGGAACACAGAGTAATGTGAAATGGATGCAAAAATGAATTAGCAGGTCTGCACAATACAATACAATACCATGTCATTTGAGCCTCATTGAGGTTCAAACAAAATTTTGTTTCTGCAGTCATACAAACAAGAAAAGAACCAAGACATAACACAATTTACACAAACATCCATCACAGTGAATCTCCTCCTCACTGTGATGGAAGGCAAAGTCTTATCTCTCCCCTGCACTCCCCATTCTCCTCCCCATGTCAGAGTCAAAGCCCCCAGCGGGCGATGGTAAATAAGTCCCGCGGCCATTCAGGCCGCACAAGGCCGAGCTCTGGGTCTTGATGTTGGAGCCCCTGGCAGGCGTTAGCAAGTCCCGTGGCCATTAAAGCCACGCCGGGCGATGTAAGGCCCCGCCCCAGGTCATTCTCAACCCTGCAACTCGGGCGGGGGAAGTTGCCGCCGTGGGAGCTCCGAAAAGCGGTCTCCCACCAGGGACCCGCGAGCTCCCAGTGTCACCTTCCACCGGCCTGCGGCTGGAGCCTCCGAATTTCCGGGGTCGCGCCACCACAGCTCCTCCCGTTCGGAACTCGGCCAGCTCCACGACGGTGAGTAGTCCACAGGCTCTGCGACTGGAGCCCCAGGTCCGGTTGGAGGCCGCTTCACGGTGCTAGGCCCCAATGATAACGGAGACCCGACACAGGAAAGGTCGGGTCCTCTGTACAGGGGAAAGATTTTAAAAGTTTCCCCCACCCTCCTCACACATATCCAGCTGAAAAAAAAAAAAAAAACCCACTAACTACACTCAAACAAGACAAAAAAAAAAGACAGACGGACTGCAGAGGCCGCTGCGACGAGAGTCGCGCCACCGACCGGAATAGTGGGCCTGGGTACGACTTAGGGCAGCACAAGCTGGTGGAGTTGCTGCCACACAGCGCCTGAGACCCAAGGTTCGATCCTGACCTCGGGTGCTGTCGAAGAAGAGTTTGTTTGTTCTCCCCGTGACCGAGTGGGTTTCCTCTTTTTTTAAATCAAAAGATTTATTCAATTATTAAAAATAATATTTGCAATACAACAAAACAAAACAGAACCCTCCACCATAATGCAAGACAAGCAAATGTACTAAATAAATTACTATACTACTATGTATACAATCTTGTCAGGGATGTATTCAACCCCCCCCCCCCCCGCGGTGCCCAGCGGCCCCAGAAAACACCCAAGGTGCCCGTGGACAGCGCGTAGTCCCTCTCTAACACCAACCGGGCGCGGGCATAACCCCGGAAAAGGGACAGGCATCCGGCTCGGGCAGAGCCCTCTTCCGATGGGTTCCCTCTTGGTGCTCCTGTTTCCGCCCATATCCCAAAGACGTGCCGGTTTGTAGTTTACGTTCAGTTGAGTCAGTATTGTCATGTGCACTGAGGTACAGGGAAAACGCTTTTGTTGCGCGCTAACCAGTCAGCGGAAAGACTCTACATGATTACAATTAAGCCATTCACAATGTACAGATACATGATAATGGGAATAATGTTTATTCCCTTTATCATGACATGAGAATTAAGGGACAGAAGTTTAGGGGTAACATGAGGGGGAACTTCTTTACTCAGAGAGTGGTGGCTGTGTGGAATGAGCTTCCAGCAGAAGTGGTGGAGGCAGGATCGATTTTAACATTTAAAAGCAAAGTGGATAGGTATATGGACGGGAAGGGAATGGAGGGGTATGGTCTGAGTGCAGGCAGATGGGGCTAGGGGAAAATAAATGTTCGGCATGGACTGGAAGGGCCGAGAAGGCCTGTTTCCGTGCTGTAATTGTTATATGGTTATATTATATGGTTTAGTGCAAAATAAATTCCAGTAAAGTCCGATAGTTCAGTTGCCTGATAACAGCTGGGTAGAAACTTTCACTGAATCTAGAGGTGTGTGTTTCTGCACTTCTGTACTTTTTGCCTGATGGTGAGATGGGAGAAGAGGGAGTGGCCAGGGTGTGACACGTCCTTGATTATGCCGCTGGCCTTGCCGAGGCAGCGTGAGGTGTAGATGGAGTCAATGGAAGGGAGGTTGGTTTGTGTGACGGTCTGGGCTGCATCCAGGTCAATTGGCCATTGTAAATTACCCTTACTGTTTAGGGAATGGGTAAAAAAGTAGTTTAACATAAAACTAGTGTTTGCGGGTGATCGATTTTCGGCATGGACATGGTGGGCCGAAGGGGCTGTTTCAATGCTGTACCTCTAAACTAAAAATTTAAATGAGACTGTCTGTTTATAGCCACATGCTGGGAAAACATAGATCACTTTTTGGCAACATGAGGAACTGTAGATGCTGGAATCTTAAATGCTGGAGTAACTCAGTCAGGCAGCATCTTTGGAAGGAATGGATAGGCCTTGGAATAAAAGACGTACCTTCTGAAAAAAGATGAGGGGGGATTTATTTTCAGAGGATGGTGAATTCATTACCACAGACGGCTGTAGGAATTTTTAAAGTGGAGATAGATAGATTCTTGATTAGTGAGATTTAGGAAGTGGAGGATGAATTTCTTTAGCCAGAGGGTGGCGAATCTGTGGAATTCATTGCCACAGAAGCCTGCAGAGGCCACGTCAATGGATATGAGGCCAAGGATATTTTTAAGGCAGAGATAGATAGATTCTTGACTAGTGCATGTGTCAGGGGTTATGGGAGAAGGCAGGAGAATGGGGTTAAGAGATGATCAGCCATGATTGAATGGTGGAGTAGACTCCATGGGCCGAATGGCCTAATTCTTCTCCTATAGCTTATGAACATTGCAGGTCTGAAGAATTATCCTGACCCGAAATGTTGCAGATCCATTTCTTCCAAAGATGCTGGCTGACCTGCTTAGTAACTCCAGTACTATGTGTTTTTGCCCCTTGGTGAGTTGCATTGGGCTTTGACATGCTGCCATCACCTGACCCCAAGTAGACCCTAGGATTGAGACTGGGAGGAATGTGATTGAATGGGACCTGGTGAAAAAGGCAAATGTGATTGGAAGAGGTGAGGGTGAGAGATGGAAAATAATGTAACTTAGTCTAAATTACTTTAGAGATACAGTACGGAAACAGGTCCTTCAGCTTTCCTAGTCCGCATCGACCAGCGATCCCCGCACATGAACAGTTATCCAACACACAGCAGGGAGAATTTGTATTGATACCAAAGCAATTAGCCGACTAGCCTGTACATCTTTGGAATGTGGAAGGAAACCGAAGATCTCGGAGAAACCCCACGCAGGAAACGGGGAGAATGTACAAACTTCGTACAGACAGCACCTGTAGTCAGGATCGAACCCGGGTCTCTGGCGTTGTAATGCAGCAACTCTACCGCTGCACCACCGTGCCGCCCCGCTAATTGGGGCAAAATAATTGAGACAATGCCAAGGAGAATAGGTTAATTGGCTCGGTATCAGTGTAAATTGTCCCTAGTTGTGTATAGGATAGTGTTAATGTGCAGGGATCGCTGGTCGGGGCAGTCTCGGTGGGCCGAAGGGCCTGTTTCCACACTATATCTCTCAATCAATCAAAATCATCTGGCCACAACACTGTCTGTTCCCCTGGTGGAGCTGGGGCAAGATGAACCAATTTCTGGATCGGTATTTCATATAGTACACTCTGTACATACTAGAGTCATCAAACTCTAATATCATTTGTTCTATATCTCTCTATGTCACCATCTATATCTCTCATTTCCCTTTCCGCTGACTCTCGGTCTGAAGAAGGGTCCCGACCCGAAATGTCACCTATTCATTTTCTGCAGAGATGCCGCCTGATTCACTAAATTACTCCAGCTTTTTGCGTCTATCTTCAGATTAAACTAGCACCTGCAGTTCCTTCCTACACCTAATATCCATGTTTGCTAATTTAATTACATTTTGTATCATGAATCTTCATTGTGTACAATGCAGAACATTAACGCATCTGTGCTCAATGAAATGTTTGTAAAGTTTAGTTTAGAGACACAGCGCAGAAACAGGCCCTTCGGGCCACCGAATCCGCACTGACCAGCGATCCCCGCACGCTAACACTACCCACACACACACTAGGGGCCATTTACCTTTACACCAAGCCAATTAACCTAGAAACCTGCACGTTTTGGGAATTTCCCCCCGTTTCCGAGATTTTCGGGGGAAACTGAAAATCTCGAAGAAAACCCCCACAGATCACGGGGAGAACGTACAAACTCCGTCCAGGTAAAATTGAAAATCTTTATTATCATTTTCCTGAGCACTTGCATGCCCAGAGGAAACGAAAAAACGTTGCTCAAACAGTGTCCATTCAGTGTGTGGTAAAAAATAAATAGAAATAAAAATACATATATCATCATGGGTTCCAATGATAGGTAGCGTCCGTAGTCAGGATCGAACCCGGGTCTCTGGAGCTGCAAGGCAACAACTCCAATGGTGAAAATCCTAGAATTACAGATTTCTGCAGGGAGCTGAAATACCGTCTAACATCCTCCGGAGTAGGTAGCAGCACCTTAGCGACTAGATGACGGCAATATAGAAACGTAGAAACATAGAAATTAGGTGCAGGAGTAGGCCATTCGGCCCTTCGAGCCTGCACCGCCATTCAATATGATCATGGCTGATCATCCAACTCAGTATCCCGTACCTGCCTTCTCTCCATACCCTCTGATCCCCTTAGCCACAAGGGCCACATCTAACTCCCTCTTAAATATAGCCAATGAACTGGCCTCAACTACCCTCTGTGGCAGAGAGTTCCAGAGACCCACCACTCTCTGTGTGAAAAAATTCCTTCTCATCTCGGTCCTAAAGGATTTCCCCCTTATCCTTAAGCTGTGACCCCTTGTCCTGGACCTCCCCAACATCGGGAACAATCTTCCTGCATCTAGCCTGTCCAACCCCTTAAGAATTTTGTAAGTTTCTATAAGATCCCCTCTCAATCTCCTAAATTCTAGAGAGTATAAACCGAGTCTATGCAGTCTTTGTTCATAAGACAGTCCTGACATCCCAGGAATCAGTCTGGTGAACCTTTGCTGCACTCCCTCTATGGCAATAATGTCCTTCCTCAGATTTGGAGACCAGAACTGTACGCAATACTCAAGGTGTGGCCTCACCAAGACCCTATACAACTGAAGTAGAACCTCCCTGCTCCTATACTCAAATCCTTTTGCTATGAAAGCTAACATACCATTGGCTTTCTTCACTGCCTGCTGTACCTGCATGCCTACTTTCAATGACATATATTATAGGATTAAAGAGGGATTATATATGGCTCAACATTTCGGGAACAGTTGCATCTGTGAGAATAAACAAACAAGTACAAAAGGGAGCGGTACAGTTAGAATGAATGCACAATAAGTACAATTTGGAGAACTCTTTGATTGCTGGACGCTTCCCTCCAATGGTATTATGGTCGGGGCGATTGATGATTAGTCGCCTGCCGTCACAAGGCTGACTCTGTCCCATTAATTTCTCTTGACTAAACATGCTATGAAATGGAGGGAGAATACTGCTGATGCTGGAAAAGCAATGGCGTGATTTACTAGCAAGCAGTACAGCCGAGGGATTTGGGCACAGGACCTTTTAAATGTGGCTTAAGGGCATTGCAAACTCCTTTCAACAACAGAATGTAAGGAACGCTACATACAGCCCTTTTCTTGTTATTGATTCAACTGCATCAGATCATTATTTACAAAAAGAAGGTTCATTGCATTACAGAATGTGTTTACTTTCGACGCGGTATCCACCCTAAAAAGTCAATGAAAAGCATTTTGCAACTATTCCCCCGATCTACTATCATTTTCTTGTGCTGAGCAACCAGGGCTTCCTTTTGCCGCATTGGTCTTTTTTGTGAAGGGTGACGCAGCGGTGGAGTTGCAGCCTCCTCACAGCGCCAGAGATCCGGGTTCCATCCCGACTATGGGAGCTCGTCTGTACGTTCTCCCCGTGACCGCGTGGGTTTTCCCCCGGGTGCTCCGGTTTCCTCCCACACTCCAAAGACGTACAGGTTTGTAGGTTCACTGGGTTCGGTAAAAATTGTAAATTGTCCCCAGTGTGTGTAGGATAGTGTGAGTGTACGGGAATCGCTGGTAGGTGTGGCCTGTTTCGGTGCTGTGTCTCAAAAACTAAAATTAAAACTTGTGTTCAATTTCATTCTTTGCTGTTCTCTTGAACAATTGTAAAGCCTATTGAAATTTGTTTTGTTTTTTTGGGTTAATGCAAGACACTGAAATACTCCAAGCTTTGCTCCATTCATTTCATTGAATCATCATATTTGTTGAGTTTTTTGTTTGTAATTTAATGTTTGACAACAGACAATAGACAATATTTCATGCTCTATCTTCATTGAAATAATATCGCAGCATCATAGGGATTTAGCCACAGTCATATGTACAACATAAGAATACTATAGAAAATAGACAATATGTGCAGGAGTAGGCCATTCGGCCATTCACCATGATCATAACTGATCAACCACAATCAGTACCCCTCGTTCCTGCCTTCTCCCCATATCCCCTGACTCCATTATCTTCAAGAGCGCTGTCTAGTTCTCTCTTGAAAGTATCCAGAAAACCGGCCTCCACCGCCCTTTGAGGCAGAGAATTCCACAGACTCCAACTCTCTGTGTGAAAAAGTGTTTCCTCATCTCCATTTTAAATTGCTTAGCCCTTATTCTTAAACTGACGCCCCTGGTTCTGGACTCCCTCAAAATCGGGAACATGTTTCCTCTAGCTGGTCCAAACCCTTAATAATCTTATATGTTTCAATAAGATCCAAAATTCAATACAAAAGTGGGTGCAGGTAGTGAAGAAGGTTGTGACAAATTGCAGTAGGATCTTGATCGATTGGCCAGGTGGGCTGAGGAATGGTTGATGGAATTTAATACAGGGAAATGTGAGGTGTTGCATTTTAGGAAGTATAAAATGGGCAGGACCTACTCAGTGCATCGCATCATTAGTTAAGAGAGCGCAGCAGCGTTTGCGCTTTCTGCGCCGGATGAGAAGAGCTCACCTCCCCCATCCCGTCCTCACCACTTTCTACAGGGGCACCATAGAGAGTATTTTGACCAGCTGTGTCTCTGTCCAGTTTGGGGACTGTAAAGCTCCCGACTGGTACTCCGTGCAGAGAGTGGTGAGGACGGCTGAAAAAATTAACGGGACTTCTCTTCCTTCAATCCGGGACATTGAAACATAGAAACATAGAAATTAGGTGCAGGAGTAGGCCATTCGGCCCTTCGAGCCTGCACCGCCATTCAATATGATCATGGCTGATCATCCAACTCAGTATCCCGTACCTGCCTTCTCTCCATACCCTCTGATCCCCTTAGCCACAAGGGCCACATCTAACTCCCTCTTAAATATAGCCAATGAACTGGCCTCAACTACCCTCTGTGGCAGAGAGTTCCAGAGACCCACCACTCTATGTGTGAAAAAATTCCTTCTCATCTCGGTCCTAAAGGATTTCCCCCTTATCCTTAAGCTGTGACCCCTTATCCTGGACTTCCCCAACATCGGGAACAATCTTCCTGCATCTAGCCTGTCCAACCCCTTAAGAATTTTGTAAGTTTCTATAAGATCCCCTCTCAATCTCCTAAATTCTAGAGAGTATAAACCGAGTCTATGCAGTCTTGGTTCATAAGACAGTCCTGACATCCCAGGAATCAGTCTGGTGAACCTTCTCTGCACTCCCTCTATGGCAATAATGTCCTTCCTCAGATTTGGAGACCAGAACTGTACGCAATACTCCGGGCAAACATTGCTTGTCCAAGGCCGACAGCATTATAAAAGACCCGCCATTATAAAAGACCCGCCATATATAATGTGCTGCCATTATCTGTTATAATAGATAATAAAATATTATCTATTTTATCTTTTTATTTATTTTATCCTTTTGTTATTTTATGTTGCACGGTGAGCCAGATGCAACAAAATTTCGTTCACTTGCATTTGTTGGTGTATTTTTGAATGACAATAAAGTTTGTGATTGATTGGTTGGGGAGTGGTATAGAGCAGAGGGATCTAGGAGTACAGGTGTTAAAGAAGGAACTGCAGATGCTGGAGAATCGAGGGTACACAAAAGGCGGAGAAACTCAGCGGGTGCAGCAGCATCTAAGGAGCAAAGGAGATAGGAGTACAGGTGTATGGTTTCTTAAAGGTGAAGTCGCAGGTAGATAGGGTGGTCAAAAAGGCTCATGGCACATTGGCCTTCATCAGTCAGAGTATTGCGTAGAGAAATTGGGAGGTCATGTTACAGTTGTATTAGACATTGGTGAGGCCGCAGTTAGAATATTATGTTCAGTTCTGGGAAAGATGTTTTCAAGCTGGAAAGGGTACACAGAAGATAGACACAAAATGCTGGAGTAACTCAGCAGGACATGCAGCATCTCTGGAGGGAAGGAATAAGGGTACAGAGAAGATTTTTGAGGATGTTGCCAGGACTTGAGGGTCTGAGCTATAAGGAGAGGTTGAGTAGGCTGGGACTCTATTCCTTGGAGCGCAGGAGAATGAGGGGTGATCTTATAGAGGTGTATAAAATCATGAGAGGGATAGGGTAATTGAGAACCAGAGGACATAGGTTTAAGGTGAAGGGGAAAAGATTCAACTGGAATCTTAGGGATAGCTTTTTCACACATAGGATGGCGGGTGTATGGAACGAACTACCAGAGGAGGTAGTTAAGGCAGGGACTATCGCAACATTTAAGAAACATTTAGACAGGTACATGAATAGGACGGGGATGTGGACCAAACGTGGCAGGTGGGACTAGTGTAGATGGGGCATGTTGTCGACATGGGCAAGTTGGGACGAAAGGTCCATTTCCATGCTGAATGATTCTGTGACACTCGCCCCCCCAGCGGCTGGAGAAAAGTGCTGGAGTAACTCAATGGATCAAGCAGCATCTCTGGAGAACATTGATAGATGACATTTTCAGTTGGGACCCTCCTTCAGACTTTGGTTACAGCAATTTAGTTTCGTTTAATTTAGAGTTTGGAGATAAAGAGGGAACCAGGCACTTTAGCCCACTGAGTCAACACAGACCCTTGATCACCCATTCACAATTGTTCTATGTCATTCTACTTTTGTCTCCACTACACCCCCTACACGCTGGGGACAATTTACAGTGACCAAATTATTTACAAACCTGCATGTCTTTGGAATATGGAAAGAAACCAGAGCACCCAGAAGAAACTCATTTGGTCACAAGAAGAACTTGCAAACTCCACACAGACAGCATCTAAAGTCAGGGTTGAACCCGGGTCTCTTGCACGGCGTAGCAGCAACTCTACCAACTGCATTTCTCTGCTGTAATACTTCAATGTTATCAGTTATTCCCTCAATAACAAATGTATTTCCCCAAATTAAAAGTGATGGTCTTGGCATCATGTTCGGCACTGATGTTGTGGGCTGAAGGGCCTGTTCTTGTGCTGTATGTTTCCAAGTTCTAAAATTCTCCTTAATCTATATACTATTAAATGTCTCGTCTTGTTTGTCTGTCTGTCTGTGAGATCAAGGAACTACGCCAAAACGGTACACAATAGTGCGAAAGGTTTTGCAGAATCTTACTCAACTTTTTCCCGTGGTCATTAGTATCAAGTTTCTTCACATATGATGTTATATTTCACAAGTTATTGATATTTAAAGTTTTAAATAAGCCAACTTTGAAAATAATTACTGGCTATGAGAGTGAGACTTTTCTAGCAGCTTCCGGTGATGATGACACAATAGCATCTCACAGTCGTCTAATCACAATGGGATGCCGTGAAGATTCCGACAACCGAAAACGACGTCACAATGTGATCTCTGCTGCCAATACAGAAGCTACAAGAGTTGATGGAGTGGGGGATGGAAGGAGAAGAAATGTTATTTAAACATTGTCTTTAGTGGGGGAGGGGGAGAGATGGAGTGACAGGGTAGGGAAAAGGAGAGAGGGATAGGTAACAGAGAGACAATGGGATCAGCAGCTTCAAGGGGAGGAAGGAGAGAGAGAGATTTTTGCCCCCCCCACGTGGGAAGGATTGATTGTGTTGGGGAAATGGGTGAGTGGTGGAATATTGCAATGGGGAAACGGGGCACAATGGTTCAGGAGGATACAGAGGGGTTATGGCGGGTGGGGGGGGGAGTGACTGAGGGTAGGGGAAAGGAGGGGGATGGAGTGGTGAGGGAGGGATTGGGGAGGGGAGGAGGAGAGGGGAAAGAAGAGGGAGGGTAAAGAGGAGGGAGAGAGAGTGCTGGGGGATGAGGTGAAAGGAGTCACGCCTGCGGAGTTGGGGGCTATGGGCGAGTGGTGGAATATTGCGTTGGGGGAACGGTTTGCGTTGGGGGACCGGCCTCCCGTGTGACAGGGACCCAACAGGTCCCACTTTGTCTAGTGTTTCCTAAAAGTCCCCCATGTTCCTGTGCATCTCATCTATATATTTTGTATTGAAAGATTTCACACTGGCGAGCAATCAGTCTGTCTGCCAATATGTTACTTAGTTACCATGGCATCGGTTGCTTCTTTTCATGTAGAATACTGTTGTATACGCGCAAATCTTTTATCATTTTAATTCTAATATTGAGTCTATTGTCCAACTCAGCTATTTACTTTAATTTCATACTCAGAATTGAATCAAGCAATGTATTATTTAGTTCAGTTTAGAGAAACAGCATGGAAACGGGCCCTTCGGCCCACCGTGTCCACACAGACCAGCGATCCCCCTACACTAGCATTATCCTACACACACCAGGTACAATTTACAATTTTAACAAACCAAATAACCTAAAAACTTGAATGTCTTAGGAGTGTGGGAGGAAAATTGACTTCCTGGAGAAAACCCATGCAGGTCACGAGCTGAACGTACAAACTCCGTACAGACAGCACCCGTAGTCAGGTTTGAACCCGGATCTGCAGCGCTGTAAGGCATCAACTCTACCGCTGCGTCACCATGCTGCTCTGTATCCTTTCTGGATATGTTTAGCAGCTGGCAGTTGACTCATGGCTATTCCTTGAAAATCCATTTCAAGCAGGGCGCAAAGCCACTAAAATTCAAATCCATTTTCCTACCATTTCAAGCAGGGTGCAAGACCACCAAATTCAAATTGAGGACGATGGCCTCACCCGAGAGAGATTCTGGGGAACATTCTCAAATTATGATGTTGTCAGTCATGCTAACTCTGTTTCACAATGGCATCTGCTTCAAGCTGTGATCCTAAATGAAGGGTCTCGACCCGAAACATCTCCTATCTCCTTCGCTCCTTAGATGCTGCTGCACCCGCTGAGTTTCTCCAGCTTTTTGTGTAATCCTAAATGACAAGTCTAACACAGATCCAATTCCCAAAGCCACAGTTGTAATCTCACCAGCCCTCATTTCAATCTTCCCCAAGGCAGTGGGCGGCACAGTGACCAGGGGCCCGGGTTCCATCCTGACTTTTGAGTGCTGTCTGTGTGTAGTTTGCAAGTTCTCCATGTGACCACGTGGGTTTCCTCTGGGTTCTCCAGTTTCCTCCCACATGTCAAAGATTTAACGAAATTTCATTCAGACCGTCAGGTCAACTTTACTGTCAGGTCAAGGTGTAGCCTTGCAACTGGTACCTGTAGTCCAGTTCAACCTGTGGGACTTGTTCATCCTTCATGGAAAGTCTGCTTTGGCGGACCAGGCGGAAGAGATCTTTATGAACCAACGGCTGGAAAAGCGATGCAGCGATGCACTGTGGAACGCGAAGGGCCAGTCAGAGCACTAAAGACAAACGTGACCATCCACTGCAGCCAAGAAGTCTCCGGCCGCGATGATTTCTCATACCACTGGACTCCGACTTCTGCGGCCGAGAGGGTGGGGCTGTTACAGTGCAACAGCTTCTCCACCTTAAACTCATTCACGCACAGGTTTTTGTGCAGCCCTCGTCTCTACACAAAGTCCCGCGGCAATGGGTTAGGAGCAAAACGATGGGTAGAGCTTCACCACTGGAAGTCGTAGTTCCGAACTGGCACGAAGGCGGCCTATGGACCAGTGGTCGCTACTCTTTGCACCAGGGCAGCAAGGAAGTTCGGCAGCATCGCAGGCGACTGAGCAGCCCTCTTCACAACAGCACTGCTCACCCCAGTAAGGGAGGGGACTAGAAAAGGTGTGCTAAACATTGCCTGCCCTAACAATGAACTGGCCAGATAGCCGCTGTTTAACCCTCATCTGCAGTTGAAACTATAAACAAAAAAATGTCAGAACACCAGAATTGAGACTGCACAGCCCGCCAAAGGGCAAGTTTTCACCTAGCCCACAGCTAACAATGGCCTGTTTCCTTTATCATCAACACTTTTTTGCATATCTTTCATTCATTTGATCGCTATCTCTTGATAGCACCATCTATATCTCTCGTTTCCCTCTCCCTTGACTCTCAACTGAAGGAGGGTCTTGATCTGAAACATCACCCATTCCGTCTCTCCAGAGATGCTGCCTGTCCCACTGAGTTACTCCAGCTCTTTGCGTCTATCTTCGGTTTAAACCAGCATCTGCAGTTCCTTCCTACACGCGTTGTATTTTCCCTTGCTCCAGTTTTGAGTTAATTCCTAAAATAGACACAAAAAGCTGGAGTGATATAGTAAGGCTGAGAAGACTAGAACTACCAGATGATCTTTGCGATTATGAGGGCCGGGAGCGGACGGCACGTAATCCCTCATCGTAACCCCTCGTAAAATAAAGATCAAACTTCATACTGGTAATTTCTTGTTTAATCTTACTATTTTACTTCGGAGTCACGTGAGTGACTACGTGAAGATTTCAAAGCTCTGTGATTTCATGCCGTAGATCTATTCCATACGACACACTGCTTCAGTTGACACAGTAGTGAATAAATAATGTATTGAACATTGCTTTGAATTATCCAATAATCATATTTGAAATAACCACCAAAACGCCTGAGGCGGAGACCCGCTCTATTTTGGTGACTAATTGCCTAATTGGGCAGAATGGGGAAAACATAAAATAATGTACATCCCCAATGTAGCGAGAATGCATCCACTGCTACTGCTCCTGGATCTGGTTCCCATGAAACATATTTAGGCAACTGGTGATTTAGCCTCAATGTAACAGATCAATATCTGACAAACCAAAGCAGCTGACAATCATTTTAAAAACAGCTGGATTTAACATCCATTCTTATGTTGTCATTAAATTTCCGTGACCTGTTGTCTGCCACCACATTATCTCTACGTGGTAGGTAGATAGCTGAGACCCAGATGTTGGGTTGGGAGATTCTGGAAACACATGAGGTTAGCCAGATTATTACATGATACTGACCTTAGTCCTCCCATGTGATTGATATATGGCACAGCCGTGGTATTATCAATCTGGAGTTGAACATATAAATTATTCATTGTTGAACAATAAGCTTTTAATCCATAGAATGCACCCAGCAATTGTAAGTAATTTATAGCATGCCTGTGCAGGATTACATCCTCTTGTACACTCCATCTATCACCACAGCTAGACTCACTGTCCGTAGCTCCCCATTTGGCAGCATTCACATCTGTCTGTAAAAGCACTGAAGGTTGCTGAACCAAAATGTTTTTGGTAGTTTATACAATATTGATAATCCACCATTGTAATTGAGCTATGGCTCTGGTTGGAACTGCATAGGTCTATCAAAATGACTTTAAGTGCTAGTTCTCTAGCTCGTTGCAGACTTTGATAGTGCAGTGGTACAAACTGCACTGCAGGGAAAGCTGCCACCAATTTACCAATAAAACTGGCTACTTCCTGGATATTTTTTTTTTCAGTGAGACTAGTACAGACCTCTCTGATCTCCACAGCCTTGGCTGTAGGCAAAGTCACTGACATATGAACTGAATCAATGGCAAATCCCAAATAATCAATTTTTCAGGATGGCTCTAACTTGGATTTGGTTGGATGGACCAGGAACCCTAACCTTTCAAACAGGTATTTGGTTGCTAAAACCAATTCTTCAGCTGTCTCCTGAGTGTTGCTTATGATTAAAATATCATCTAGATAAGCCATTACCATGTGATTCTGGGCCTGAAGTAGCACCAGCACTGGTTTCAACAAGATTCTTGAATCGCCTGGGAGCTGAGGTTAACTCATTGGGTAATGCTTTAAATTGCCACAGCTGTCCCATCCAACTAAATTTAAAGTATCTCCGATACTGATGATGAATTGGTACTGAATAATATGCATCTTTTAGATCCATAGTTGCTATATAACAGCCTTGTGATAACAGCCATTTTGCAGTATTGAAGGTGTCCATTTAAAAAAATGCCTGTACTGAACATAGGAATTTAACTGGTTTAGGTCCAGAATGACTCTACATCCCACATCTTTTCTCTGTCTGGGGAATATATTGGACACAAATTGTTGAGGATGGTTTGTCGTCCTCTCAATTACCCCTTTTTTGGGATAAAACCGCAATTTCTTCTTTTACCAGCTGAGTTTGGTGCAGAAAACCTCAATACTTTATTAGGTACATTCTGTACAGGCAGATCAATTCCTGACATAAACTGTATTCGAGCTTGACACAGTGTCTAGCATAAACCGATGAGATGTTATGCAGCACCATTCATCATAGCCAATTGCAACCTACCCGCAACCGGAGGTTGTTCCCCAGAAATCTTATCCTGGACAGAATGAATAACCTGTACCTCTACAGTCGGCCTTGATTCCTCCTTCCCATATTGGGGATGTTACTGGGATAAATCGGTAGGTAATATCATCACCCTACTGGCCCCACTCTGCTTGGCCCTGCCCCTGGATCCAACCCCCTTCGCGTTGAACCCGACTTGTGAGATGACGTTCTGGGAGCAGTGACGTATGCTTTCATGAGACCAATTGTTTTGGCCTCATCCTCGAGGTCCCTGATTTGCTTGATGAGGTCCACCCCAAATAAATAATCTGGGCTTGAACATTTGTAGACCTTCATAGAGCTGCAAACTTCAGGGTCAACGTCGTTTTGATGGCTATTTTCCTGATGCAATTGACCTCGAAGTAGGCGTTGCAGAACAGGGCCAGCATATCTTGTTGAGTACCAGACATCGGTGCCCCCCGGACCATTTTCCCGAATGCAGTGATGCCTGCTGCCACCAACTTGAGGACGCGCTGAAATCTCATTTCTTGTCCCCGCATCGTTGCACTCATTTGTGCCCTTGCCGAGTTCACGGTGGGCATTTTGACTGACGCACAGTTTACAGGTGTTTTGTAATGTGTGGCAGTCTCCTCCATGGTCGTATCCTGGAGCTGGTGAGAAGCCTAGTAATTTACATTGGCGGCGAGAGTTTTCTCGATAGCCTCACCAGTCCCTCCCGGTTTTAGCAAAGTTTAACGCTATGTCTGGGACACCTGGAGCATGGCTCATGTGCTCTGGTGTGTGCACATAAGCAGTGACACCAGCTTCAGGGTCAGACTCCCCCTGTCCTGCTTCTCCCGAGTCATACTCTAGGGAGGTCTCTTCCAGCCCTAAACAAGGTGCTGGAGAGGATGATTCCCACTGGTATCCATAAGCGGTGTTTTCTTCTTTGCTTTGTGGACCTCTGCGAGAGGCTGTGTGGCGAATCCTAGGGGCATTCGACCCCGATTGAAATTTCACATGGCTCTTTAAATTTGGAGCATTTTCCCATTTGGTTGAGCCGTCCCCATACCTTTACATTAAAAGGAGGGGAGTCTTCCATATCACCAGACCCATGAGATAAGATGAGCCTGAGAGTACTTTTTTTTTGCCTTCCTCCCTGGTGGAGTAGCCTCAGTGCCCTGAAACACTGGAAACTGATGGAGGCAGTTGAGCTGCCGGTAGAAACGGTAGCGGGGATTGGAGCCGGCATTAGCGCAGCCGTTATCTCCAAATCCGATCTAAATAGCGGTAATCGCGGAGCCGGCTTTAAAGCAGCCGTTATATCCCGACCCGATCAATAAGCGGTAACCGCGGAGCCGGCTTTAGAGCAGCCGTGATCTCCCGACCCGATCTATAAGCGGTAAGCGTGGTCCCCGCGCGTTCCGCTCCACTACCGCAGTTTAAATTTACAATACCTCCATATTGCTAACTCTAGCTGGCTCTGCGAGCCAGACTTACAGAGTTTAAAAAGTACTCACAGGAAAGGCATAACATTGACTTACCTGCGGGTTACTACTTACCGCTGGTGGAGCTGAGCTCTCCAGCCCATTGGTGCGCCATGTGTCGGACGTAATGACGCGCATGCGCCTGTCGGGGCTTCTTCACGTAGTCACTCACGGGACTCCGAAGTAAAATGAGTTTATTCCTGTTGGCTGCATCAAATCTCACCCATGCCTGAAAACAATTTATATTTGGAATCTATTTAAGGGACGCTCTGAAGCTCGGTGCAACCAACGGCAAGGCTCGGTGGGGGAGGACCACAGTCTAGGGGCCTTCCGCTACTGGACATGAGGGTCAGGGTGTGGTGGAGACGCCCCTCAAAATAAGGGAAGGGATTCCATGCCGTGGGCCACATGAGTGGCAAGGGTGAGGGGTAAACTTGTGTAAACATTATTGAATGTATGTGCAGCTTCCAAGAATGTTCGATGGAGTCTTGTAAAGGGCCTGTCCTACCAGTATCCGACTCCATGCGATGAGCGCGATCAAACTAGAAGCGGGGGCCGCGCGGAGGTCGGGTGATCCCTGTACAGGGCCGTCCTCACCAGCATGCACCTGCATGCGGCAAGCACGATCAAACCGGCAGCGAGGGCCGCGCGGAGGTCGGGTGAGTGGCGCAATGCGGCGCAAAGGGAGGCGAACTTGGAGCGAAGTCTTAAAGGTAAGTTCGCCAGGATGGAGAGGGGCACAGAGGCACACACACAGAGAGGGCCACGGAGCCACACATATAGAGGGTCACAGAGGCACCTACAGAGAGGGTCACGAAGGCACGACGTCGAGACGGTGTGTAATGCGTCGAGGCGACAGCGAGCCGACAAGCCGTTGCCGCGCAGAATTTTTGAACATGGTCAGTTTTTCGGAGCCCCGCGCGATGTCGGGACGAACTCCGCACAATTCCGCACGGCTCTGGCGATCGAAGTGGGACCGGCCCTGCGACGCCGGACGGCTCAAGCGACCACGTTAGGTCGCGCTCATCGCATGGAGTTGCGTGCTGGCGGGACAGGCCCTTAAGGATCATGTATTGGAGCTATTTATTTCACGATTGAAGTATATTTTGAAATAAACAAAAAAACACCTTTGACCACAAGTCCATCGGGCAGTGGTCAGCACAGAACGTCCTGCAGACAGTGCAGGGAAATGATTCCATGGATCCTGTGGCGTGGTTCCCAATTTAAAAAAATATATTTTGAAGATGTGAAACAAAAGTCAAAGTTTGCTTTTAAAGTTAAATTAAGTAAAACTTCTTCACTATTACTTCAAAGTACAATGGCCATATTTAACTGTTGAGGTTCATTTTAACGTGGGGAGGGTTTGAGTGCATACAAGGGCACAGCGATAAAGGTGCTGCCTTACAGCGCTCACAGCGCCAGTGACCCGGGTACGATCCCGACTGCGGATGCTGTCTGTACGGAGTTTGCACGTTCTCCCCTGTGACCGCGTGGGTTTTCTCCGAGATCTTCGGTTTTCTCCCACACTCCAAAGACGTACAGGTTTGTAGGTTAATTGGCTTTGGTATAAATGTCAATTGTCCCTTGTGTGTGTAGGATCGTGCTTGTGTGCAGGGATCGCTGGTCGGTGCGGACTCGGTGGGCTGAAAGACCAGTTTCCGTTATGTATCTCAAAGCTAAACTAAACTAAATTTAACTAAACGCAAAAAGAAAACATAAGAAGGAAAGCATATCTAACTAAAATCTGAAATCAGCCCCTCAAAATGAGTCAGTGGAAAGGTGACTGAATTAGAATGGATTTGGTCCGCTTACCGACATATTCGAGATAGTACAAAGGAGATTAACCAGGTTAATAATTTTAAGGATGAGAGGGCTGTCTTACAAAGAGAGGCAAAAGAATTTGGGCCAGCATTTAGTCATAGTCATACACCAAGGAAACACAGTCCTTCAGCCTCACATGTCCATGCTAACCAAGATGCCCCATCTAAGCTAGTCCAATTTGCCCATATTTTGCCCCGTTTCCCTCCACGCCGGGCCCTCCCTTGTTCTCTGTTCTTTCCCTCCAACAGTACAAGGAGATACATGTGTCCTCCTCTTGACAGTTTATTACTGGGAACTCTGATGCAACACAGCATGCTCAACCTCTTGGTGTGTCTACAGCAGGAACCTTAATGAACATAGATCATAGATCCTACAACAGAACAGCTCAGGAACAGGCCCCTTGGATCACAACGTCTGTGCCAAACGTAATGCCAGAATAAACTAATCTCATCTGCTTCTGTGTAATCTAGATCCCTCTATCCCCAACATTGCCATGTACCTATGTAAAATCCTCTTGGACACCACTATCGTATCTGTCTCTACTAACCCCCTTGGCAATGCGTTCCAGTCACCCACCACCCTCAAGGGTCGCCAACATCATCAAGGACCCACACCATCCTGGCCACACACTCATCTCTCCGCTGCCATCGGGTAGAAGGTACAGGAGCCTGAAATTTGCAGCATCCAGATTCAGGAACAGCTTCTTCCCCACAGCCATCGGCCTATTTTACTTCAGAGTCACGTGAGTGACTACCATATAATACCATATAACCATATAACAATTGCAGCATGGAAACAGGCCCTCTCGGCCCTTCCAGTCCATGCTGACCATTTATTTTCCCCTAGTCCCATCTACCTGCACTCAGACCATATCCCTCCATTCCGTTCCCGTCCATATACCTATCCACTTTACTTTTAAATGTTAAAATCAATCCTGCCTCCACTACTTCTGCTGGAAGCTCATTCCACACAGCCACCACTCTCTGAGTAAAGAAGTTCCCCCCCATGTTACCCCTAAACATCTGTCCCTTAATTCGCATGTCATGCCCTCATGTTTGAATCTTTCCTACCCTCAATGGGTCTTTCCTACCCTCAATACCCTACCCTTATCGTCGAACGCATTGCGAAGCGACAGGCAGGAGGAGCGCCGCTCCTCCAGCGTGTTTAAAAACGGCCCGCAGGTAAGTCTTACCATTCCTGAGGTCGTTTGTCGGCTCTGTGTTGTTGCATTTCAGCGCGCACAATGGTGTCCAGGACAAAGTCTAAAAGAGCCACGGCCAAAGTTGCTGCTGAGGGCCGCGAAGGAGGCAGCCAGCAGCGGTCGAGTTCCCCTGAGTTACTGGTTCAATCCGCAGCCACGGACTTCACGCCACTACAGCCCGCAGCTGCTCCTCGGACTGGCGGCAAAACCACCCGGAAGTCGGGCAGGTCCGCTGACTCGGTTGAGTCCGGACCGGAGGACACCCCGCTCACGGGAAGCGACGGCAGTCGACTGTCCCGCATGGAGCGGATGGTGGAGCAGTTGCTCCAACATGACCTGCTGCAGCAGGGGTATGGTCTCAGTGGGTCTCTTACCAGACTCCTTTTCAGGACTGCCAAATGTCTCACCCTCCTTGCAGGGGAGCATTAGGAGTCAGAACTGGGCTGACTCTGAAGAAGGGGGCATGGCTGAAGATACATCTATGCTAGGGGTGCCAGAAGAGGAGCTTTTGGGTATGGTCACGAAAATTTGCGATGCCTTCCCAAAAAGGGCTGCCGTTGCATCCAGAGTTGGCAGCCAGTATCAACTACATGGCAACTAACCAACTTCAAGAACAAGCCATTAATGACACGGCAGCCAAGGACTTAGCTCCGGATAATTGCGTCTCCCTCAATGTGCCTGCTGTCAACAACCCCATCTGGGGTAACATGAGCCCTGGCACCAGGAGCCAGGAAGTCAAACTCCAGAAGATCCTCAAACTGCTGGCTGCTGGGGTTACGGCCGTTGCCAGGACAGTGGACGGAGTGGAAATGCCGGAGGAGCTACAGGACGCTCTAGCTCTCCTATGTAACACTCAATACGAGATAAAGTTACAGGAAGAGCGTCATCTGGCCTGCACTCAACCCCAAGTTCATGGGGTTGTGCAGACCCAGCAGTGCACAGCTGCCAACATTGCTATTCGGGGACAACTTGCCTAAACAGGTCAAAGACATCGATGAAGAGGCGAAGGCAATAGGCATGATTAAGGTGCCGGTTGCCACCAAGTCCCCATACCAGCGGCGGCAGCACCCCTATGCATCCACCAGCAGACAACGCTACAGCGATAGACCACCTGCTGGTGAAAGCTCGAAGGCTGTTCAACATGCTCAACGGTCTTTTTTGGACCATGGCCCAGCATGTCCTTCTTGGAAGATGCGCCAACCCCACACCACAGCGCCTCCACATCCCAAGAAACAACAACGCAGCACCGCCAGTAACCATGGAGGTAGGTGGGTCTGGTTGCCTCAGAAACATCGCATGTTTAAACTCCTCACGGGTTGGGGGACGGTTGCACTTCTTTCGGGATGCATGGAGTACTTTAACCTCTGATCCTTGCATACTGGAAAGTACTCGAGGATATAAAATTGAATTTGTTCACAAACTCCCATCCCCTGTTCAGCATACACCTAGTCGAAAGTTTGTACTTTCACAGAAAGAAAAGACAGAAGGTCATGCTGAACTCTTAAGACTAAATTCAAAGAGGTAATTGAGAAAACCAAAAGAGAGTCTCATGAGTTTGTATCAAACATTTTCACTAAAAATAAAAAAGATGGCGGATGCTGCATCATTATAGATTTGACTGAACTGAATAATTTTGTTCAGTATGCCCATTTCAAAATGGAAACCTTTGTCACGGCCAAGCAGCTAATTTCCAAAAGGTACTTCATGACTTGCATCGATCTAAAGGATGCATACTATTCAGTACCAATAGACAAGGATCATCGCAGATATTTGAAATTTGTCTGGATGGGGCAGCTCTGGCAGTACAAAGTGCTGCCTAATGGATTATCATCAGCGCGCAGACTGTTTACTAAATTATTAAAACCAGCTTTAGCGTGTCTCAGGAAACAAAAACATATTGTTATGGCTCACCTCGATGATATTTTAATTGTGTGAAAAACCTTGGAGTTGGCCAAACTGGCCGTCTCAGCCACCGAGCACCTATTTCAAAAGCTGGGATTTATCATCCATCCAGACAAATCAAAATTGATGCCTTCTACCACTATGGACTATTTGGATTTCACAATTGACTCTGTTCATATGTCGGTCACGTTGCCACCGAACAAAGCGTCAGACTTGATAGAAGCATGTAACAGCCTTACTGGCATCAGGAAACCATCTATTCGGCAAGTAGCCAGGGTGATCGGGAAGCTTGTGGCTGTTTTCCCAGCCACACAATTTGACCCACTGCATTACCAATACCTACAAAGGGCAAAAATTGCAGCACTCAAACACCATGCGGGTCATTTTGACAGGCAATGCAATTACCAGGGAAAGCAAAATTGGAATTACAATGGTGGATAGACAATGTTCAACATTGCTCTAACCCCATCACAATCACAAATCCTTTGGTTATACTACACACTGATGCCAGTGCAAAAGGTTGGGGAGCAACTAATACCACCTCCAGTTGTGGTGGTAGATGGAGTGCACATGAATTAATCCTACTTCCGGCACTAGGAATTAATTATCTAGAAATGCTGGGAGCATTTCATGGACTCCGGGCTTACTGCTCGGACATGCACCATCTGCACGTACGTTTACAGATTGACAATATCACTGTGGTGGCTTATATCAATCATATGGGTGGAATAAAGTCGATATCCTGAGACGAATTGGTCAATACAATCTGGCACTGGTGCCTAGAAAGGAGCATTTGGATATCAGCCACGTACCTTCCAGGTAGGCTAAATACAGTGGCGGACACCAGGTCACAAAAGTTTAATGACAACACCGAATGGATGTTGGACCGCAAACTGTTTGCCGACATTGTAGATCGGTATGTAGGTCGACATTGTAGATATCGACCTTTTTGCAACCAGACTCAATCACCAAATCTCAACATATGTTGCATGGGAACCAGACCCTGGGGCAGTAGCGATGGATGCTTTCTCGCTACACTGGGGGGATTACTTTTTCTATGCATTTCCCCCCTTCTGCCTCATCAGTCGGGTCTTGCAAAAACTTCAACAAGACTCCACATCGGGTATTCTGGATGTGCCAGAATGGCCTACTCAACCATTGTTCCCTGTGGCACTGGACATGGCCACAGAACCATGCATCCCAATAACTAAACGTCCGAGTTTATTGGTACACCCTGTGACAGGGGAGAGTCACCCATGCCATGACCAGATAAATCTATTCATTTGCAGGGTTTGAAAAGGTCACTTCTGGATTTTGGACTCTCGGACTGAACAATCAATATCATCACAGCATCGTGCAGGGAGTCAACCAGAAGACAATACCTCACTTACGTGAAGAAATGGGAGGTGTTCTGCTCTAAAACGAACACCACATATGACACAGCCACCATCATGGAAGTGCTGGAGTTCTTGGCAAGCCTTCATTTCTATGAAGGTTTGAGCTATAGTGCCATCAGCTGTGCCAGAAGTGCTCTATCCAATTATCTCGGATGAGGTTGCGATCACCTAACAGTGGGGTCTCACCCTTTGGTGTCAAAACTAATGAGGGAATATTTAATTCAAATCCCCCCAGGCCTAGATATTCCCAGACCTTGGGATATCGGCATTGTACTAACCATGCTCTGAGGGTGGGTACCAATAACGTCCCTTTCATTGGACAAACTGACCTACAAAATGGTCATGCTGATGGCACTCGTGACGGTGCAACGGGTCCAGTCCCTACACAAGTTAAGTGTGGACGCCATGGTCATAACCAACAGCAAGGTAACTTTCTTTATACAGGGGTTACTCAAGCAAGACAGGCCTGGATCATCTGACCGAAAGTTGCATTTCCTGGCCTACTCCGTAGACAGCCGTTTATGCATACTGACCCACTTTTTACACTACATGCAGGTCACCAAGGGTCTCAGGGGCACGGAGAGGGCGATGCTTATAAGTCATAAACGTCCTCATCATAGAGTCACCGTGCAAATCATTTCAAGATGGTTAAGGGTGGTATTGGGTGCAGCGGGGGGTGGACACTAACGTGTTTAAATCTCACTCCACCAGAACTGCATCCACGTCGGCGGCAAGGATGATGGAAGTTCCAATGGACCACATCCTTGCAACGGCGGGTTGGACAAATGAAAAAACATTTCAGCCATTTGACAATAAACCCGTGGCCACACCTGAGACGTTTGCCGACAGAATATTAAGTTCTGTATTATAATTTCCCTGATGTAGGGGCATTATTATTTGGTATTGTTAAATAAATACCCTTTTGATTTTCAGCATAGTTTCATGTCTGAAATACGTTAACATACTTCCTCCATTTCTCATAATGTCAGTGTGTGAGCATGGACTTGTTCCAGGGCATGAAATCACAGAGCTTTGAAATCTTCACATAGTCACTCATGCGACTCCGAAGTAAAATAGTAAGATTAAATGAGAACTTACCAGTTTGAAGTTTGATCTTTATTTTATGAGGGATTACGTGCCCTCCGCTCCCTATATATATATATACACACCCCCCAGTAAATATATATATACATACATACACATACACATATATACATTCTATGGTATATGGACACACTGATCTGATTTGTATTTATGCCTACAATATCCTGTTGTACTGCAGCAAGCAAGAATTTCATTGTCCTATCTGGGACACATGACAACAAACTCTCTTGATTTGATTGGACCCTTTGTGTAAATACCTGCCCCACACATCTCCTTTAAATTTTTCCCTCTCACTTTGAACCTATGCCCTCCAGTATTTGATATTGTTCCATGCTGGGAAAAAGGTTCTGACTGTCTACCCTATCTATGCCTCATCACAATCAGGCATTCGTACTTTACAATCAGGTTTTCTCACGATCTCCAGCATTGCAGAGAAAACAGACCAATCCTGCCAAACCCAGCAGCTAATATTTCCCTCATGCAGCCATTATTCTGGTTAACCTCCTCGATACCGTTTCTAAAATCTCCACATCCTTCCTGCAATGGGATGGCCAGATGGGGTGGCAAGCAATACTCCAAATGCAGCCTAACCAAAGTCCTCTCAATCTGCATCAGGACATCCTGACTCTTGTATTTAATACCCTGACCAATGAAAGCAAGCGTTGGTGCATTTTTTTGGCCACATCGAAGCAGTGGGCAAGAAAGCACATCAACGCCTCTACTTTCTTAGAAGTTCAATAACCCTCACCAACTTCTACAGATGCATCACAGCATGCTCCGGGAACAGCTCCATCCAAGACCGTAAGCGAATTGTGGACGCAGCCCAGACCATCACACAAACCGTCCTCCCTTCCATTGACACTATCTGCACTTCACACTGCTTCGGCAAGGCCAGCAGCATAATCAAGGACCTGTCAAACCCTGGACACTCTCTATTCTTCCTATTACCACCAGGCAAGAGGTACCAAAGTTTGTAAACGCATACCTCCAGCTTCAGGGACAGTTTCTTCCCATATGTTATCAGGCAACTGAACCATCCTCTCACCAGCGAGATAGCCATCCTGACCTTCCATCTATCTCATTGGAGACATTCAAATTATCTTTAATTGGACGTTATCTTGCATTAAATGTCATACCCTTTATCCTGTATCTATACACTGTGGATAGCTTGATAGTCATCATGTATAGTTTTTCACTGACTGGATAGCACGCAACAAAAAAAGTGTTCACTGTACCTCGGTATATATGACAATAATAAACTAAACTAATTTAAACAACTAAAATAAATTAAACTAAAGAGTTTGGAAGGATGTCGGGGTAGCTCATTGAAATTTACTGAATAGTGAAAGGCTTGGATAGAGTGAATGTGGAGAGGATGTTTCCACTAGTGGGAGAGTCTGGGACGGCCTCAGAATAAAAGGACATGCTTTTAGGAAGGAGATGAGGAGGAATTCCTTAATTCATTGCCACAGATGGCTGCGGAGGCCAAGTCAATGATATTTTTGGAGATTGACAGATTCTTGATTAGTATTGGTGTCTGTGTCGGGGAGAATGGGATGGAGAGGGAGAGATAGATCAGCCATGATTGAATGGCGGAGTAGACTTGATGGGCCAAATGGCCTAATTCTGCTCCAAGAACTTAAACCAAACTAAACTACTTGTGTTGTCCCCTTCAGGGAGTGTTGAACCTCAAGATCCCTCTATACATCAATAGGAGACATGAAAGACGTACATCTGTAGTCTCGACTTCTCATTGTACACCTTCAGGCATGACCTATCTGCCCACCCTCTCCCTTAATGCCCTGCTACTGGAGTCCTAAATGATCTTGGCATTTATTCCTTTTGTTTTGCTTGTCAAGTTTATGCCAGATCTCCGAGGGCTCCTAACATTCCCATTCTGCCACAGATTGACAGAGGGCGGCACAGTGGTGCAGCGCCAGAGGCGCAGGTTTGATCTGGACTGCGGGTGCTGTCTTTACGGAGTTCATACATTCTCCCCGTGACCCCGTGGTTTGTAGATTAATTGGCTTGGTACAAGTGTAAATTGTCCCTAGTGTGTGTATGATAGTGTTATTGTGTGAGGATCACTGGTCGGAGGGCCTGATTCTGATCTGTGCCTCTAAAACTAAAAGTAAAAAAACAAAATGCTGGAGTATCTCAGCGAGACAGGCAGCATCTCTGGAGAGAATGGACGGGTGACGTTTCGGGTCGAGACCCTTCTTCAGCATTTCGGTGTAAGCCAGCACCTGCAGTTCCTTCCTGCACATTCTCCCGCACGTTCCCTTGCGGCCTGCTCTCTCCCACCTGCCCAACCTGACGCCAGCTCGCAGCAGGGGTCGGCCCACTTCCAAGTTGGCAGGGATAAAACGGCATAGATGGGAATATTATGGTATCAGCCCATCAATTGGACATAGCTGATTGTAACTTCTCCCACGCACCATTTGTAGGGGCACTTTGCAGTTAAAATCGACCTCTATTTCACACTGAATCAGTAAGCAATCATCGGGGACAATAGGGCTCAACTTGCATCAGTGTGATGGTGTCACATTAACATCCACAACGTTCAGTCTGTATCAGTCTGGAATTTTAATTTCACTTTGCCAAGTTTATAACCCAGCAATGGGCATTTCAATAAACCAGTAACTTTTGTTTGTGTGTGTGTGTATATATATTATATATAGTTTATGTATATATATAGTTTATGTATATATACACACAAATGCACATATATATACAAAGAAAGGTTAGTGATATGGATATAGATACAGATATTTGTGTGTGTATCTGTATACATACACACACACATAACAAAACACACATAACTCACATAAACACACATATATATGCATACTATACTTATATACGTGTGTTTTATGTATATATATGTATATATATTCACACATATGTATGCACAAATATACATAGGTCTTTATTCTTTGGAGCGCAGAAGGTTAAGGGGGGACTTGATTGAGGTCTTTAAAATGATGAAAGGGATAGACAGAGTTGACGTGGATAAGCTTTTCCCATTGAGGGTAGGGAAGATTCAAACAAGAGGGCATGACCTGAGAATTAAGGGACAGAAGTTTAGGGGTAACATGAGGGGGAACTTCTTTACTCAGAGAGTGGTGGCTGTGTGTAATGATCTTCCTGCAGAAGTGGTGGAGGCAGGATCGATTTTAACATTTAAAAGTAAAGTGGATAGGTGTATGGACGGGAAGGGAATGGAGGTGTATGGTCTGAGTGCAGGTAGATGGGACTAGGGGAAAATAAATGGTCGGCACGGACTGGAAGGGCAGAGAAGGCCTGTTTCCGTGCTATAATTGTTATATGGTTATTATATGGTTATATATATATATGCATACATACACACCAACACGTGTGTATGTATGTGTGTATATATAAATGTGTATGTATTTATAAATGCGTGTTTGCATATGCATATATATGTGTGTGTGTGTATATATGTACATATGTGTGTGTATATATGTGCATGTGTATATGTATATATGTATATGCGTATATATGCGTGTGTGTGAGTCTGTGCATTTGTATATATATGTATACATATATATATATATATATATATATAGGATTTTTTTTGCCACCTTACTTACCGTTCTCCTCAGCTCTGAGCCGATGTTTGTTCTGATTGGTGAAATATTAGAAAAGTTTTGAAGGTTTAAAAAAAATCATGAGATCAGCAAATTGGTCTTCTTGCTTGTCAGTCACCATGAAGGTAACGCCCCTTCCGGGGGGCAAGGAGAATAAAGGCCAGACGTGAGTCCACAAGTAGGGCGTGAGTCAGCCAGCAAGCCCAGAAGTGAGAGTTGGGTTCAGAAGCCATAAGTGAGAAGCGGGTCCAGAAGCCGTGAGTGAACTGTGAGTCCAGAAGCTGTGAGTGAGTGAACTGTGGGCCCAGAAGCCGCCCGGTGCATGGAGCCTGCACGATTGCTGCAAACACGAGATCCTGGGGAAATGAGGAGTGAGAGTGGGGGGGATTGATGGATCCAGGCGCTGGCAGAACCAGGTGCTGGTGGGGCTCACCACCCCCGCCCACACACCCCCATCGCCCTTCCCCTCACACACCCAACCCCCCTCCCCCAGTGGCAGGCCATGGCAGCACTCTTCCCCCCCCCCCCCCCCACCCCACCGGCCGCAGCCTGAAGCTGTCCCCCTCCCCGGCTACAGAATGCTCCCTCCAGCCCCCACCTGAAGCTTCCCTGTCCCCAGCTGCAGGACTAGCCCAACAGTCCATTTGGCACACAACACCAATACTAGCCTGCCAGAAAGCCCCCCCGGCTGCAAGATGCTCCCTCCTCCCAATCAGCTCCCGACAACCCTGCCTGAAGCCGACCCCCTCCAGGTTGCAGAATGCAACGAGACGCAACAAGAAAGAATGGACTGAATAGATCTCCTCTTTAACGTTTAAATTGTTGTTATATTTTAAGTGTTATTCACATTTTAAGCAATAATAAATCCCTTTTCCACTTGCTGTGACTGTCAGCTGCACCTGTGCAGTAATACCTGCGTGTTCTACGTCACAATGGGAACCTAATGGGAGGGAATGGCTGCACCGCCGGAGAGCCGCTAAGAGTGGATTTTGGGGGGGGGGGGGGGTGAGGCGGGGGATGGAGTGAGTGGTGGGGGGGAGAGTGCAATGGATGGAGTGGGGGGGAGGAGGGGAGGGGAGGAAGGGGGATCAATGACGTCACTACGGGAACCCATCAGCTGCGCCTGCACAGTTGGGGGCTATGCGTGAGTGGTGGAATATTGGAATTGGTGGAGAGGTGGAATATTGCACCAATATAGGGGACCAGGCCTCTCATGTGAAAATGGAACCCAACGGGTCCCACTTAGTGGAGTATATATATAAATGTGTGTGTATGTATTTATAAATGTGTGTGTGCATATGTGATGTGAATGTGTATATATATATATGTGTGTGTGTGCGTATATATGTTTGTGTGTGCATATGTATGTGCATGTGTATGTGTGTGTCTGTGTATATGTATATATGTGTATCTTTTAATTATTTATTTAAATCAATAACTTATAGGTCTATTTTATATATTACAATTATATATATAATTGTTAAATATAATTGTCATATAAAATATATAAAATAGACTTCCTAAAAGTTAGTGATTCAAATAATATGTACATATAACAATGTTTTATATAACAATATTACAAGACATATGCATTACAATTACTTATACAGTGCTCCTGCCAATACATGAGAGGTACATTTTGTGCTTGAATTTCAATTGAATCACCCACAGCCAAATACCATTAGTCCCACTGTTAAAAACACTTTGCAATCTGCAGTCTGTAATTAAAAAGAAAAACAGTTCATTTTTCGTGGCTCATTACTGAGGTCCAATAAGAAATGGTGATCTGAGGTTATTCTGATTTGATTAACAAAGTTTATCGTCCTCATTTTTTTCACCAACTTCTGCAAAGCAAATAACCTGCAGAAGCATTCCAGAGATAGACTTGCTGTGAAGTCTGCTCACAAGACTGCGTTAACTCCTGGTACAGATAACTCAGCAGTGTATTACATCCATAATCACGGTGATTGCTGAATAGGAGGCCATTCTGCCTGTCAAGTCTGTACTAGTCTGTACTAGTGAAAGGCCTAGATAGAGTGAAGGCCTTGATAGAGGGTTTAGTTTAGTTCAGTTTAGTTTTTTGCCAGTTGTACTGAGGTACAGTGAAAAGATTTTGTTGCCTGCTAACCAGTCAGCAGAAAGACAATACATGATTACAATCGATTCATTTACAGTGTTCAGATACATGGTAAGGAAATAACGTTTAGTGCAAGGTAAAGCTAGTAATGTTCGATCAAGGATAGTCTGAGGTTCACCAATGAGGTAGTTATTAGTTCAGCACTGCTCTCAGGTTGTGTGAGGATGATTCAATTGCCTGATAACAGCTGGAAAACACCGTCCCTGAATCTGCATTTTCACACTTCCATACATTTTGCCTGATGGGAGGGGGGAGAGGAGGGAGTGGCCGGGGTGCGACTCGTTCATGATTATGCCGCCGGCCTTGCTGAGGCAGCGTGGGGTATAAATTGAGTCAATAGAAAGGAGGTTGGTTTGTGTGATGGTCTGGGCGGCATTCACAATTCGCTATAATTTCTTGCGGTCTTGGATGGAGCTGATCCCAAACCAAGCTGCGATGCACCCCGATAAAATGCTTTCTTTCGATGGTGCATCAGTAGAAGTTGGTGAGAGTTGTAGGGGACATGCCAAACTTCCTAAGCCTTATGAGGGAGTAGAGGTGAACCTTAAAGAATGTTCCCACTAGTGAGAGAGTCGGGGACCAGAGGCCTTCTCAGGACCCTCTCTGGTGCCAACAAATCCTTCCTCAGATCTGGGGCCCAAAATTGCTCACAATACTCCAAATGTGGTCCGACCAGTGCCTTATAAAGCCTCAGCATCACATCCCTGTTTTTGTTTTCTAATCCACTCGAAATAAATGCTAGCATTGTGTTTGCCTTTCTTACCAGCGATTTGACTTGCCAATCTTTACCTAGTTATTCCCCTACAGATACATGTCCCATTTAGTTTGGCTAATCTCCTAGCAACAAGTCCACCAGCACTGTCTTGGCAAAAATGCGCTCATTTCAAATATTTTCATAATCACACTTTTGGATCTCCTTGTTTAAGAAGGAATTGCAGATGCTGGAAAATCGAAGGTAGAGAAAAGTGCTGGAGAAACTCAGTGGGTGCGGCAGCATCTATGGAGCGAAGGAAATAGGCAATGTTTCGGGCCGAAGGGTTTCGGCCTGAAACATTGCCTATTCCTTCGCTCCATAGATGCTGCTGCACTCGCTGAGTTTCTCCAGCACTTTTGTCCACCTGGGATCTCCTTTCCCTCTTCTGCCCCGAATGCCACTATTATCCCATAAAACTTTTAATAAAACTGTTAATAAAAATATTAAAAAAAAAAAAAAACTTTTATTGACTCTCTATTTTTCTAATTGACCCTGTTGTACATGTCTCCAGTGTTTTCCGGTATTCTCCAGTATTTTTCTAATCTCTTTTGTACATGTCTCCAGTGTTTTCTTTGTTTTTCCACAAATCTAATGATAATAAGCAACGCTCATTGGATCAATCTCCCACACGATTAAATTGATTTAACTGCATCTTAAGAATCTGTGCAATTGACCAGCTGTTGTTCGGGGAATTGATAAACAGTGAACTGGACTGGACTCGACTCAATTCACTTGATGTTGCTAATTCAAATTAATTCTATTAAATTTATTAAACAGACCAATAGACCTTCTAAACAGTCTTGTGTCAACTTCCATGGGCTTATAGCATAGAGTGATACAGCGTAGAAACAGGCCCTTCAGCCCAACATGCCCCATCTACACTAGTCCCACCTATATTTGGCCCATAACCTAACCTATCCTATCCATGTATCCATATATCCATTTTTTCAGATTCTTACCGTGCTGGACTTGCAATAAATTTTCGGATCGCATTCTCTGGTCGCTCTGCAGCCTACCATCGATGGAGCCGGAGGGCTCCTCGGACTGACCTTGGGCCCCACCGTGGGGCGTGGTCTTACATTGGTGTCGATCCCTTGCCTGGGATCGCTCCAACCACGCCCTGCAGTCTTTACATCAGGAGCTCGCAGTCTCGGGAGAGGCCGTGGATGTCGGGAGCTCCAATGTCACGGAAGGTTCGACCGGCCCCGCGCGAGGTTGAATCGTCCGGCACGGGGGAGCTGACATCCCCCCCCCGATGCAGGAGCAGATCGCCTCGACGCAGAGGGCCCGCCGCCGGCTATGGAGGTCAAGATCATCCCGTCAACAGAGGGCTCGAGACCCCCGACCACGAGAGAGGAAGGGAAGAGATTGAACTTTATTTCACTTCCATCACAGTGAGGAATGTGGAGGAGTCACTGTGGTGGATGTTTATGTTAAAATATATATTGTGTGTTCCGTTGCTTTTTATTTGTATGACTGACTTGGCAAATGAAATTCCTCGTATGTTGCAAAACATACTTGGCTAATAAAATATGATTGTGATTGTACCTGTCTAAATGTTTCTAGAATCTTGTAATAGTACCTGCGCAACTACCTCCTCTGGCAGCTCGATCCATATACCTGCCATATTTTATGTCAAAAAAGTTGTCGCTCAGGTTCCTATTAAATCCTTTTCCCCCCCCTCACCTTAAACCTCCCCCGGCAGCTCGTTCCATAACCCACCACCCTTTGTGCAAGGATTTTGAACACAAGTAGTCTATGCCATGCAAAACTCACCCGGTCCTCACTCACTTCATTCTCGCAATCCTAAAGGGGCTGTCCCACTTGGGTGTTTAGAAGAGTTTGAAAAAATGACATGTTGAAGACCTCCTTTGATTATGTAAAAGACCCCCTTCGACTTCCTTCAACTATGTTGAAGTCTAGCTACGACTAACTTTGGGAAAATTGGACACCGAATAGCGGAGAGTGAAGACAAACTCCAATCTCCTTCCACCTCCCTTCGACTATGATGAAGACTATCTACGACTACCTTCGACTACCCTCGATTACCTACGACTAACATGCCGACCTACTACGATTAAACCTACGAGTAAACAAAGTATCGATTTTTTCCACGGGGACCTTTTTTCACTTGCGGGCATTTTTTAACATATTGAAAAAACCGCCGCGACCTAGCTGAGACCTCGAGTACGCGGAGACCACTCTCGAGCATGAAGGAGAGTTACGAAGACCTCCTACGACCTCGTGTCAACCATGCTGCGAGTATGAGTTGAGGGCAAACTCGCCAGAATTCGTGGATTAGGTCGCCCAAGTGGGGCAGGCCCTTTAGATCAATAAGTTCATAGAATCACATGATGCAGACTGTTCTAAAGGCTCATACCCTGAAAAAAAAAAAATCGCTTCATCTCTGTCTTAAATAGGTGGACCCCTGATATCTAAAGGGTCCCTAGTTAAGGGATGACACATTGTGTGTGTGTGTGTGTGCGCAGTCCCTGCCTCAACTACCTCCTCCAGCAGCTTGTTCCATACATACACCACCCCTTGTGTGAAAAGGTTACCCCTCAGGATCCTATTAACATAGAAACATAGAAATTAGGTGCAGGAGTAGGCCATTCGGCCCTTCGAGCCTGCACCGCCATTCAATATGATCATGGCTGATCATCCAACTCAGTATCCCGTACCTGCCTTCTCTCCATACCCTCTGATCCCCTTAGCCACAAGGGCCACATCTAACTCCCTCTTAAATATAGCCAATGAACTGGCCTTAACTACCCTCTGTGGCAGAGAGTTCCAGAGACCCGCCACTCTCTGTGTGAAAAAAGTCCTTCTCATCTCGGTCTTAAAGGATTTCCCCCTTATCCTTATGATGTGACCCCTTGTCCTGGACCTCCCCAACATCGGGAACAATCTTCCTGCATCTAGCCTGTCCAACCCCTTAAGAATTTTGTAAGTTTCTATAAGATCCCCTCTCAATCTCCTAAATTCTAGAGAGTATAAACCGAGTCTATGCAGTCTTTCTTCATAAGGCAGTCCTGACATCCCAGGAACCAGTCTGGTGAACCTTCTCTGCACTCCCTCTATGGCAAGAATGTCCTTCCTCAGATTTGGAGACCAGAACTGTAATTAAATCATTCCCCCTTCTCCTTAAACCTATGTTGTCCGGTTCTTGATTCCCCTACTCTGGACAAAAGACTCTGTGTGTCTACCTGTTCTATCCCTGTCATGGTTTTGTACACATAGTTAATACTCTGTACAACCCATAATAAATAACAACATTAAACATTTTTGTTATGTTGTTTATTACGAGTTTATATTTATATATATAAATATATATCTATATTTATCTCTCTTTTTTCCCTTTTCCAAGGACTTTATTCAGCATAATGCAGCATATCAAAACACATTCAAAGGTTACGGTACATCAAACAATCATTATAGTACAAGGGTACAGTCATTATTTACGATGCTCTCGACCCTACGCGGTGACCTGCGTTCATTCTATCCCTCTCTCTCTCTTGACCCGAAACGTCACCCACTCCTTCTCTCCAGAGATGCTGCCTTTCCCACTGAGTTACTCCAGCACTTTGAGTAACACCCTCACCAATATCCACTTCATGCTCACGGTCATAGATTTACATCAATCATATTTAAAAAAAATAGACAAAGTGCTGGAGTAACTCAGCTGGGTCAGGCAGCATCTCTGGAAGACATGAATAGGTGGCGTTTTGGGTCGGGACCCTTCTTCAGACTTCAAATCAATCATGTGCAGGAAAGAACTGCAGATTGTGGTTTTAAATGAAGATTGGCGCAAGAAGCTGGAGTCACTCAGCGGGTCGGACAGCATCACAGGAGAAAAAGAATGGGTTTGGGTTGAGACTGAAGAAGGGTCTTGACCCGAAACGTCACCTACCCCTATTCATTTGCTAAACATCCTACTATAATATATCCTGCAAATTTGGGAAAAATTGCCAAGACGTAGATCTTCATTTATGCAGCACCTCACCTTGAACACTGATATCATTGGATTAGGTTCTCAGTAATTCAAATACATTTATGAAAAAGGTTAAATGAAAGGACGAAAATTACACTTTAATTCTCAAATATGATGAGGAGAATCTTCCTAATCCACTGGAAACTCAAAACAAGTTGTTTTGATGTTATTTGATACTCATTTTCAACCACGTATCCCATACATTAATGTGTTAAATGTGCTCGGTCCGCAATAACCAACCCGACCTCCCGGTGGCTCAGCACTTCAACTCCCCCTCCCATTCCGTATCCGACCTCTCTGTCCCGGGCCTCCTCCACGGCCAGAGTGAGCAACACCGCAAATTGGAGGAACAGCACCTCATATTCCGCTTGGGGAGTCTGCATCCTCTTGGCATGAACATCGAATTCTCTCAATTCTGTTAACCCTTGCTGTCTCCTCCCCTTCCTACCTCTCCCTCAGCCCTCGGGCTCCTAGTCCTCCTTTTTCCTTTCTTCCCCCCGCCTCCCCCCACCCCTCCATCAGTCTGAAGAAGGGTTTCGGTCCAAAACGTTGCCTATCTCCTTCGCTCCATAGATGCTGCTGCACCCGCTGAGTTCCTCCAGCATTTTGTCAACCCTCCCATACATTCATGTTTGCCAAATACTTTTGGGCAAATAAAAGATGAGGAGAATATATTTGCTGACAATAATGACAGATAGAAGACAATGGTGTGATCTGTTATGCCCAGCTGACTTACAACTAATTCAATATGTTGAAATATGAATCTCATTTTTCCAAATGTTCAAAGATACTTTATTGCCACATGTATCTTGGTGCAGTCAAATGCCTTGTTTTGCATTCAGCCCGGTAAAATCATACAGCAGATCTCACTTAGGCCGTACAGAAGTGCCGTTGCCTTTCTGACGCCAACGGCGGTGGGGCAGCGGAAGAGTTGCCTCCTTACCGTGCCAGAGACCCGACTACGGTTCGATCCCGACTACGGGCGCTGCCTGTACGGAGTTTGTATGTTCTCCCCGTGACCTGCGTGGGGTTTTCCAGGATCTCTGGTTTGCTCCCACACTCCAAAGACATACAGGTTTGGAGGTTAATGGGCTTGGCATAATTGTAAATTGCTAGTGTACGGGGATCGCTGGTCGGTGTGGACTCGGTGGGCCGAAGTGCCTGTTTCCACGCTGCATCTCTAAACTAAATGAAACAAGGTTACAAAAGTTCATCGAACATTTCTACCCGGTAGCACCGCACATATCTGTCCAAATGTTTCTTAAACATTGCGGCCGTGACCCTTCTTCAGACTTTAAATCAATCATGTGTAGGAAGGCACGTTCGCATCCATAACAAGAGGAGTTGAGTATTGGAGCAAAGAGGTCCTTCTGCAGATGTACAGGGCCCTAGTGAGACCACACCTGGCATATTGTGTGCAGTTTTGGTCTCTAAATTTGAGGAAGGACATTCTTGCTATTGAGGGAGTGCAGCGTAGGTTCACAAGGTTAATTCCCGGGATGGCATATGCTGAGAGAATGGAGTGGCTGGGCTTATATACTCTGGAATTTAGAAGGATGAGAGGGAATCTTATTGAAACATATAAGATTATTAAGGATTTGGACATGCTAGAGGCAGGAAACATGTTCCCGATGTTGGGGGAGTGCAGAACCTGGGGCCACAGTTTAAGAATAAGGAGTAAGCCATTTAGAATGGACATGAGGAAACACTTTTTCACATGGAGAGTTGTAAGTCTGTGGAATTCTCTGCCTCAGAGGGCGGTGAGGCCAGTTCTCTGGATGCTTTCAAGAGAGAGCTAGATAAGGATAGAGTCAGGTGATATGAGGTAAAGGCAGGAACGGGGTACAGATTGGGGATGATCAGCCATGATCATATTGAATGGCGGTGCTGGCTTGAAGGGCTGAATAGCCTACTCCTGCATCTATTATTTATTGCCTATTGAAGGAACTGCAGATTGTAGTTGAAACCAAAGATAGACACAAAAAGCTGGAGTAACTCAGCGGGTCAGGCAGCATCACAGGAGAAAAGGAATGGGTTTGGGTCGAGACTGAAGAAGGGTCCTGACCCGAAACGTCACCTATTCATTTTCTTCAGGGTAGCTGCCCGACCCGCTGAATTACTCCAGCTTCTTAAATCATTAATTTCCCTGACCATTTGATTTAAAAAGCTGTAAGTTTACTTGGATGTTTAGAACTATTTGCTGCACATCTATCCTGCAAATTTGGGGTCTATTTCCGAACCCCATTCTCCTGCCTTCTCCACGTAACCCCTGACACCTGTACTGATCAAGAACCTTTCTATTTCTGCCTTCAAAATATCCATTGATAGCCTCTGTGGCTAAGAATTTCCACCCTCTGATTAAAGACATTCCTCGGTAGACAAAAATGCTGGAGAAACTCAGCAGGTGAGGCAGCATCTATGGAGCGAAGGAAATACGTTTCGACCCGAAACGTTGCCTATTTCCTTCGCTCCATAGATGCTGCCTCACCTGCTGAGTTTCACCAGCACTTTTGCCTACCTTCGATATTTCAGCATCTGCACTTCTTTCTTTTTAAAATTTTTTTATAATATATATTTTTTATTAGAGTAGGTAAACAGTACATTAGCAAACACATATTATGATAGTAATATTTTGTGTGCAACAATCGTACATTATTAATATTATCAAATGAATCATTTTGTCTCTAATATTTTTTTTTTAAAGAGAGAGAAACAGAGAGAAAAATAAAATAGAGATCAAAAAAAAGAAATCAAAAAGAATGGAATAATTTACCATTAATACGTCATTGGAGATAAAATCAAGGAATATAGAATATAACTTTTCATCTAATCCCGAGTCCAAGTTTCAGCTAGGGTTCCTTGCCGAACCGATCTACCTTTTTAAGTAATCAATGAAAGAAGACCATATTCTAATGAAGACTTCTTGTTTGTCCATTAGGGCAAATCTGATTCTTTCCAAGTGTAGGGTCTCCGACATTTCTGTAATCCACATTTTAATTGTGGGGGATATAGGGCCTTTCCAAAATTTTAATATTAATTTCTTCCCAATTATTATACTATAATCTAGGACATTTCTTTGACTTGTTGTAAGTATTAGACTTTATGCACTTCCTTCTTAAACGAATAAATTCCTCCTCATCTCCTTCCTAAAGGAACTCCTTTTGATTCTGTGGTTGCGACCTTTGGTCCTCGACTCTCCCACTGGTGGAAACATCCTCCTCACATCCAAGCCTCATTTTAACCTCGCTCTCTATCTCTCTCTCTCTCTTGACCCGAAGCGTCACCCATTCCTTCTCTCCAGAGACGCTGCCTGTCCCGCTGAGTTACTCCAGCATTTTGTGTCTATCTTCGGTGCATCTGCAGTTCCTTCCTGCACAACCTTGATCTCACGTCCAATTTCCTCCCTTGAGCACACGTGTCTTTTTCCCCCCAGGGTACAACAATCCATCCTCACCTTTAAAAAACAAACATTAAATGACCGGAGAACCACAGCCCTTTGGTTTTCAAATTTCAAAAATTCACAGCCCACTGAGCAAAGACATTTCTCTTCATTTCAAACTAAAGAAATTGATCCATTCTCCAGAGGCAGAATCCACTCATCATAAAGATTTTCTCAGTGGAATTGGAAAACGGACAAACGTTTGGTAAATCATCACCCGTGAATCAATCTACGCAACTAACAATGTGTAGGAAGGCTGCAGATGCTGGTTTAAACCGAAGACGGATGCAACACGCTGGAGTCACACAGCCGGACAGGTAGCTTCTCTGGAGAGAAGTTGGGGGAACAGTGAGAGAGGATGTTGCTGAACTCTCGTCGGAGAGAGGAGGACAACAGACAAAAGACAATAGATAATAAGTGCAGGAGTAGGCCATTCGGCCCTTTGAGCCAACACCGCTTTTCAATGTGATCATGGCTGATCATCCCCAATTAGTACTCTGTTCCTGCCTTCTCCCCATATCCCCTGACTCCAATATCTTTAAGAGCCCTATCTAGCTCTACTTGAAAGTATCCAGAGAACCGGCCTCCACTGCCCTCTGAGGCAGAGAATTCCACAGATTCACAACTCTCTGTGTGAAAACGTGTTTCCTCATCACCGTTCTAAATGGCTTACCCCTTATTCTTAAACTGTGGCCCCTGGTTCTGGACTCCCCCAACATCGGGAACATGTTTCCTGCCTCTAGCGTGTCCAAACCCTTAATGATCTTCTATGTTTCAATAAGATCCCCTCTCATCCTTCTAAATCCATAGAATACTACCCCAGCCGCTCCATTCTCTCAGCATATGGCAGTCCCGCCATCCCGGGAATTAACCTCATGAACCTACGCTGCACTCCCGCAGAATGTCCTTCCTCAAATTTGGAGTCCTAAACTTTTTCTTCGAAAGACATACCTTGTCTGAAGAAGGGTCTCGACCCGAAACCTCACCCCATACCTTCACTCCAGAGATGTCACCTGTCCCGCTGAATTACTCCAGCATTTTGTGTCTATTTAAACTAATAAGCTTCCTGATGGGTAATATAGTCGTCATACTGTGAGAGTAGCGATTAGCCTTTTGACATCCGGTGGCGCTGTTGCTAGCTGCCTCCGCCTTCAGTCCGGTATCTTTTTGTTTTTTTGTTATGTTTGAAGACGTTTCTTGTGTTTTTTTTATGTCTTTATGTGGAGGGAAGAGGGTACGGTAAGGGGGATACCGTCCTCCCGTCGCTTCCTGGAGAGGATGCGACTATTATTCGTGTCGCATCCTCCCCCCCCCTCCCCCCCCGCGGCCTACCTACTGGATTGGCGCGGCCTTTCCTGCCGGGACCGACCAGAGCTCCAGCAGCAGCGGCGCAGCGTGGGAAACATCGCGGGGCGGGCGATGCCTCACCGGGGATCGCCGTTTGGAGCTCCGGAGCGCTGGGCCTGCTGCACCGACATCGCGGAGCTGTGGTTCGCGGAGTCCTGCTGACCAACATCGCGGAGTCCTGCGACTCCGCCCGGCTCGGCCTGTGGACTTCGGGAGCCGCGGACTCCGGTGGGAGGTGGCTGATCTGGAGGTCCGGGCCGCTGAGGATGTTCTCCGTCGGGGTTCCATCGTTCCCAGCGAGAGGGCCTGAGCATCGTTCCCGGCGAGAGGGCCTGCGGGTGCTCGGGAGGCCCCGACCACGGGTGAACATCTGGGAAGATCGGCGGGGAGGCTGGCTGGACTATGGTACCTTCCTTAACTCTGGTGCTGCTGTGCGGGTATGTTGTGTGTGGATTCTGTGTTTGTGCTTTTTTGTAAAAATATGTTTATTTATTTATTATTTACTTTTATGTTACTGACTGTAAGGAAAATCCATTTTGTTGTCTCTAAAATGAGATAATGACAATAAATTGAATACAAATACACTCCGATCTAATGTTCAATTTAAGAGGGAACAAAACAGATCTATAAAAGCCACAGTGGAATCAATCTCCTCTGATTCTTCTCGTCAGCTTCCACACCAAAGTGGAAGAGCTTTTTGGTGATGGCGGAAACATATGCGAGCCACCTGAGGGGTAAGGGGCCTGTCCCACTTGGGTGTCATTTGCGTGTAATTTACGCGACATCATTTATGCGTCATGAAGCATGACGCGAGCGTTGTGACATGCACGTGATGCGTGCATGGTGCGCATAACACGCGCATGGTGCGTGATGACAACAGGCAGTGCCGCGCGCGACGTTGCAGGATTTTGTGATGTGCGTGACACGTAAATGACGGCCTAGTGGGACCTGCCCTTAACACAATCAGTGGTGGGAGTATGGAATGAACCGCCGGAGGAGGTAGTTGATGCAGATACCACCACAACATTTAGAAAACATTTAGACACGTACGTAGATAGGATCCTTTTAGTGGGATATGGGTCAAACGCATGCAGGTGGGACTAATGTAGATGGGGCATGTTGATCACTGTGGGCAAGTTGGGCCGAAGGACCTTTTTCCAGGCTGTTGATGCTGATATTGAGCCTCAACAGTTTAGTATAGAGTAGAATCACAGCACGGAAACAGACCCTTCGGCCCACCGTGTCCACACCGACCTCGCACATTAACGATATCCCACACACCAGAGAGAATTTACCATTTTACCAAAGCCAATTATCCTACAGACCTGTACGTCTTTGGAGTGTGGGAGGAAACCGGAGCACCCGGAGAAAACCCACGTGGTCATGGGGAGAACGTACAAACTGTGTACAGACAGCACCCATAGTCAGGATCGAACCCGGGTCACTGCGCTCTAAGGCACCATCTCTATTGCAGCGCCACCTAATCACTGAAACAAACTACATTTATCTAATTTCTGTTTGCAATATATTAGAATGTCTATTTCTCTCAATGTCACCTCAAAAATAGCAGCTTGCAATGAGCATTGAGAAGCTCTACACTTTATCCCTGTTCTCTGACATACACCATTTTGTTACTAATACCTCATTTACACGCGGAGATTTTTTATCTGTGCTTCATGTTAGCGCTAGTCACCTTGATTTTAGAATGGTTTAAATGGACAACCATAATCATCTAATGTTGGAAAATGGGGTGAATTACAGGGATTTATACTCACCGAGTGAGTACTACATTGTGTACAGATTGGCCAAGATGATTAAAAATGGCTCTAATTTTACTGAGTCAAGAGTGTTTTACTGTCATGTGTCTCAGATAGAACAACGACATTCTTACTCGCAATATGTAATATCTAAACATAGAATACTGTTAACAATATAATAAATGAGAAAAAAAGTTCAGTTTGTGTACATATACACATGCTTACAAAAACACACCACACACACTATTATACACACACATACGTGCACATAAAGAACATACAAACAATAATAGTGCAGTAATAACAATAATTGCCTCTGTAGTTTATAGACAATAGACAATAGGTGCAGGAGTAGGCCATTTGGCCCTTCAAGCCAGCACCGGCCTTCAATGTGATCATGGCTGATCATCCACAATCAGTACCCCATTCCTGCCTTCTCCCCATATCCCCTGACTACGCTATCTTCAAGAGCCTTATCTAGCTCTCCCTTGAAAGTATTCAGGGAACCGGCCTCCACCGACTCACTAATTCCACAGACTCACAACACTCTGAGTGAACAAGTGTTTCCTCATCTCCGTTCTAAATGGCTTACCCCTTATTCTTACACTGTGGCCCCTTATTCTTAAGCTGTGGCCCCTGGTTCTGGACTCCCCCAACATTGGGAACACATTTCTTGCCTCTAGCGTGTCCAAACCCTTACTAATCTTACATGTTTCAATAAGATATCCTCTCATCCTTCTAAATTCCAGAGTATACAAGCCCAGCCGCTCCATTCTCTCAGCATATGACAGTCCCACCATCCCGGGAATTAATCCTGTAAACCTACGCTGCACTCCCTCAATAGCAAGAATGTCCTTCCTCAAATTTGGAGACCAAAACTGCACACAATACTCCAGGTGTGATCTCTCTTGGGCTCTGTACAACTGCAGAAGGACCTCTTTGCTCCTATACTCAATACCTCTTGTTATGAAGGCCAACATGCCATTCACTTTCTTCATTGCCTGCTATACGTGCATGCTCACTTTCATTGACATGAACAAGGACCCCCACATCCCGTTGTACTTCCCCTTTTCCCAACTTGACACCATTTAGATAGTAATCTGCCTTCCCATTTTTGCTACCAAAGTTGATAACCTCACATTTATGCACATTACACGGCATCTGCCATGCATCTGCCCACTCCCCCAACCGGTCCAAGTCACCCTGCATTCTCATAGCATCCTCCTCACAGTTCATGCTGCCACCCAGCTTTGTCATCTGCATATTTGCTAATGTTACTTGTAATCCCTTCATCTAAATCATTGATGTATATTGTAAATAGCGGCGGTCCCAGCACCGAGCCTTGCGGTACCCCACTAGTCACCCCACTATTACCCCACTTATTTTTTAGTTTAGATATACAGTGTGGAAACAGGCCCTTCGGCCCACTGAGTCTGCACCGACCAGCGATCCCTGCACATTAACACTATCCGACACACACTGGGGATAATTTACACTTATACCAAGCCAATTAACCCACAAACCTGTACGTCTTTGGAGTCTGGGAGGAAACTGAAGATCTTTGAGAAAACCTCCACGCGGTCACGGGGAGAATGTACAAACTCCGTACAGACAGCACCCGTAGTCGGGATTGAACCCAACAGGTCTCCGACGCTGCAAGCGCTGTGAGGCAGCAACTCTACCGCTGCGCCACCCACGTTCAGAGCTTATTTGAGGTCGTGGTGTTTAATAGCCTGATGGCTGAAGGGAAGCAGCTGTTTCTTGAACCTGGACGTTACAGTTTTCAGGCTCCTGCACCTTCCTCTCGATGGCAGGGGTGGAATGAGCGCGTGTCCGGGGTGGTGTGGGTCTCTGATGATGCTGGCTGCCATTTTTTAGGCAGTGACTCCTGCAGATCCCTTCGATGGTGGGGAGGTCAGAGCCCGCGATGTACTGGACCATGTGTTCACAACTTTTGCCGTCTATGAAGGATTCTATTGTATCCCACGCACGCACAAACACACACACAGACAGATATACAAAATCACTTTCCCCACACCAGCCAAGAGAAAACTCAGCCAGCAGTAATCGCTGCATTAACTGAGAGCTTGTTTTTTTTTGTTTTGAGATACCAACAAATTGTTTAAAAGGCAAAGTGTCAACGGCATTATTATAGCCTCTTTGCAGGGGAAATTGGCAACTTACTGAGAGGTGAAAGGTTTCCAAGTACAAAGGTTGCCAGTTAGATGGGATTGTGTAGGGTGATGGCCTGTGTCATTCATGGAATCATTATCTTGTACGGCTCAGGATAACATCATTTGGCTTAACATGGATATTTCCCTTGGGTTAATGTTATCGGGGAAAGCTTCATCTGCGGCGTCTAACTCAATTAATAATAAGGCCAGAGAAAGAATGGAGTGTGCTGCCATTCTACATATCTCTACATATACACATCGAGTATAGATGTGCTTTATATGTATACAAATCTATTTATTACTACTGCTCGTAGACATAGTTATAGAGTGTGGAAACAGGCCCTTCGGCTCAACTTGCCCACACCAGCCAACATGCCCCATTTACATTAGTCCCACCTGCCTGCAATTGCCCCTCCCAGTATCCCTCCAAACCTGCCCTATCCATGTACCTGTTTAATTGCGTCTTAAATGTTGCATTAGTCCCAGCCTCAAGTACCTCCTCCGGCAGCTCGCTCTTACATACCCACCACGCCTTGTGTGAAAAGGTTACCCTTCAGATTCCTATTAAATCTATTCCCTCTCACCACAAACCTACAGTATGCCCACTAGTTCTCAATTCGCCTGCTCTTGGCAAGAGACTCTGTGTGTCTTCCCGATCTATTCCTCTCATGATTTTATACACCCCTGTAAGATCGCCCCTCATCCTTCTGCACTCCTTGGAATGGGGTCCTAGCATACTCAACCTCCCCCTATAGCTCAGACTCTCGAGTCCTGGCAAAATAATCTAAAATCTTCACTGTATCCTTTCCATCTTTCCCATAACATTGTGCCCCAAAATGAACTCAATAAACCAAATGCGGCCTCACCATCATCATATACAACTGCAACATAAACTCCCAACTTCTATACTCAATACCCTAATTTGCTATTGATGGAATGCGGGATGGCGGGACTGTCATATGCTGAGAGAATGGGGCAGCTGGGCTTGTACACTCTGGAATTTAGATGGATGAGAGGGGATCTTATTGAAACATCTACGATTATTAAGGGTTTGGACACACTAGAGGCAGGAAACATGTTCCCGATGTTGGGGGAGTCCAGAACCAGGTGTCACAGTTTAAGAATAAGAGGTAAGCCATTTAGAACGGAGATGAGGAAACACTTTTTCACACAGAGAGTTGTGAGTCTGCAAAATTCTCTGCCTCAGAGGGCGGTGGAGGCCAGTTCTCCAGATAATTTCAAGAGAGAGCTAGATAGGGCTCCTAAAGATAGCGGAGTCAGGGGGTATGGGGAGAAGGTAGGAACGGGGTACTGATTGGGGGTGATCAGCCATGATCATATTGAATGGCGGTGTTGGCTCGAAGGGCCGAATGGCCTACTCCTGCACCTATTGTCTATTGTCTGACTGATGAAGGCCAATGTGCCCAAAGTCTTTTTGACTACCCCTTCCGTCTATGATGCCACCTTCAAGGAGCCCCGCACCTGCGCTCCTCGATCCCTCTGCTCTCCTACACTCCCCAGAGCCCCACCATTCACAGTCGGCCCTACCCATGTTAGAATGCAACACCTCACATTTCTCTGTATTAAATTCCACCAACCATTCCTCAGCCCACCTGGCCTACTGATCAAGATCCTGCTGCAATTTGTGACAGCCACCTTCACTAACAGCCACTTTTGTATTATCTGCAAACTTGTTAATTAGTTTAATTCAGAGATACACGGCGGAAACTGGCCCTTCGGCCCACCGAGTCTGCACCAACCAGCGATCCCCACACATTAACAGTGCCCTACACATGCTAAGGATGCTTTTCAAGTTCACGTTCAAGTGAGTTTATTGTCATGTGTCCCTGATAGGACAATGCAATTCTTGCTTTGCTTCAGCACACAGAACATAGAAGGCATTTACTACAAAACAGATCAATGCGTCCATATACCATATATAAATATATACACACATGAATAAATAAACTAATAAAGTGCAAATAACAGATAATGGGTTATTAGATATCAGAGTTTTGTCCGAGCCAGGTTTAATAACCTGATGGCTGTGGGGAAGTAGCTATTCCTGAACCTGGTCGTTGCAGTCTTCAGGCTCCTGTACCTTCCACCTGAAGGTAGCAGGGAGATGAGTGTGTGGCCAGGATGGTGTGGGTCTTTGATGATATTGCCAGCTTTTTTGCGGTAAATCCCCTCGATGGAAGGAAAGTCGATGAAGGACTGGGCAGTGTTTACTACTTTTTGTAGTCTTTTCCTCTCCAGGGCGCTCAAGTTGCCGAACCAAGCCACGATGCAACCGGTCAGCAAGCTCTCTACTGTGCACCTGTAGAAGTTAGAGAGAGTCCTCCTTGACAGACCGACTCTCCGTAATCTTCTCAGGAAGTAGAGGCGCTGATGAGCTTTCTTGATAATTACATTTGTGTTCTCGGACCAGGGAAGATCTTCACAGATGTGCACGCCCAGGAATTTGAAGCTCATGCAACTTTCAACCATTGACCCGTTGATATAAACAGGACTGTGGGTTCCCATCCTACTCCTTCCAAAGTCCACAATCAGTTCCTTGGTTTTGCTGGTGTTGAGGGCCAGGTCATTGTGCTGGCACCATATGGACAGTTGCTCGATCTCTCTCCTATACTCCAACTCATCCCCATCAGTGATACGTCCCACAACAGTGGTGTCGTCAGCGAACTTGATGATGGAGTTTGCACTGTGACCGGCTACGCAGTCATGAGTATAGAGTGAGTACAGCAGGGGGCTGAGCACGCAGCCTTGAGGTGCTCCTGAGCTGATTGTTATCGAGTCTGACACATTTCCACCAATATGAACAGACTGTGGTCTGTGATTAAGGAAGTCGAGGATCCAATTGCAGAGGGATGCGCAGAGACCTAGTTCTGCGAGTTTGGTAACCAGCTTGGAGGGGATGATAGTATTAAATGCCGAGCTGTAATCAATGAATAACAGCCTGACATTTGAGTTTTTGTTGTCCAAGTGGTCCAGAGTGGAGTGGAGGGCCAGCGAGATCGCGTCCACCGTTGATCTGTTGTGGCGGTAAGCGAACTGCAGTGCGTCCAGGTTTTTGTCGAGGTAGGAGTTGATTTGCGCCATGATCAACCTCTCGAAGCACTTCATCACCACAGGCGTTAGTGCCACAGGTCGATAGTCATTGAGGCACGTCACCTTGCTCTTCTTGGGCACCGGTATTATTGATGCCCTTTTTGAAGCAGGCGGGAACCTCAGACCTCAGAAGCGAGAGGTTGAAAATGTCTGTAAAAACTCCAGCCAGTTGGTCCGCACAGGTTTTTAGGACACGACCAGGTATACCATCGGGTCCAGGCGCTTTTCGAGGATCCCCTCTGAAGGATTTCCTGACGTCGGCCTCTGTGACTGAGACTGAAATACCATCACAACGAATGGGGGCTCGGGAAGGCACATCGGTGTTCTCCCTATCAAAGCGTGCGTAAAAAGCATTGAGCTCATCAGGGAATGATGTTTCGCCGACATTCGAGCTGCCTCCTGATTTCGCCTGAAGGAGGTGATTGCATTCGGGCACCGCCACAGCTGCCGAACATCTGTCTCATCTTCCAGTAGAAGTCCCTTTTGGCCTTTTTGATGGCTTTACCAAGGTCATATCTGGACTTCTTGTAGACCACTGTGTCATCAGACATGAATGCCCGGTGTCTGGTCTTCAGAAGAGTGCGGATCTCAAAGTTCATCCAAGGTTTCTGATTGGGAAACACTCGGAAGGTTTTTGTAGGTATGCAGTCCCTACACATTACTTAATGAAGTCTGTAACAACTGTGGCGGATTAATTCAAGTCCGTTGCCGAGTCCTTGAACATTGCCCAGTCTACAGACTCCAACAGCCCTGTAGTTGTTCCTCTCTCCCCCCCCCCCCCCCCCCCTCGACCAGCTCTGTACTGTCCTCACCTCTGGGGGTGCGCTCTTCAATCAACAGGAAGAAGCAGCACCGCGGTATGGTCGGATTTACCAAAATCAGAGTGAGGGATAGAGCGGTAGGCATCCTTGATGGTGGTGTAGCAGTGGTCGAGGGTGTTTGGTCCTCTGGTGCAGCAGGGGACATGTTGGTGGAAGTTGGGGAGTGATTTCTTTAGGTTTGCCTTATTGAAGTCCCCAGCAATGGTGGTAAATGCCTCGGGTTAAGACGTCTGGTGTTTGTTGACCACGGCGTGCAGCTCCTCCAGTGCCAGACGGACGTCTGCCTGGGGTGGGATGTGGACTGCGGTCAGGATGATGGAGGTGAATTCCCTCAGAAGGTAGAAGGGACGGCACTTCACCGCCAGATGTTCCAGAAGTGGAGAGCAGGAGTTAGACAGGACTGCCGCGTCTGAGCACCACGCAGAATTGACCATGAGGCAGACACCCCCTCCTCTCCCTTTCCCCGATGCCAGTGTACGGTCCATGCGGTGGATGGAGAACCCTTCAGGCTGGACCGCTGAGTCTGGGGAACTGGGGGTGAGCCATGTCTCTGTGAAACAGAACACCGAGCATTCCCTCAGCTCCCTTTGATAAAGCAGGCTTGCCCTTAAGTCCTCCACTTTATTTTCAAGGGACTGTACATTGGCCAGTAGGATAGTAGGGAGAGGGGGCCGAAGTCCCCTGTGCTTCAGTCTGACCTGAAGTCCTGCCCGCCAGCCACGTTTCCGGACATAATGGAGGCTTCCCCTTTGTTTCCAGGTACTGTGTTGACTGTACCTGCGGTTTCTGCGGACCAGCGCTGGAAAGGGGATTCCCTCACAGACGGCAGCTTCAGCTCCTTCATAGTCGGCAGCTGCAGATCCAGGTTCATTGTTCTTGGGAGATCCAGCCCGTTGGCTCTGGAGGTCATCGCGGGGTTCCGAGGTACAGTACCTGGGTTCCTCAGTCGGGTCGGGTGATTTCCAGCGAGCGTGGGAAAGTTTAAAGTCCGGAGCTCCCGCCTCTGCGGGAGATCACGGAATTGCGAGAGCCTTGAGGTGCTCAAGCAGCTTGACTGGAACGGCACAGTTTTCTGCCATTTTCCTGATCCCGGTGAGTTGATTTAAGCCTTCTAGGATCTGGAGCTCCGCAAAAGTCGCTGCAGGCAGGCGCCATTTTTTTCCTGAAAAAACAAAAAAACAATAACATTTAAAAAAATAGCTTTTACTATTTTTACACCAAGACATTTAACCTACAAACCTGTACGCCTTTGCAGTGTGGGAGGAAACCAAAGATCTTGGAGAAAACCCACGCAGGTCACGGGGAGACGAGCGCATGTAGTCAGGATTGAGCCCAGATCTCTGGCGCTGTAAGGCAGCAATTCTACCGCTGCGCAACCGTGCTGCCCTTGCTATGTACAATAACTCTGGTTGAAAATACAAATATTAACCTATGCTTTTGTCGTTTATTAAATCCAGCTAATATATTTTTGGCTCTGGAGAAAGCGTCACCTATGAAAGACTATTGTCGATACGTCAACATGTTTGACATTTTCACACTTGTTAGGTTTCCTTTCTACTGTGCGAACAAGTTTATGAATGATTTATTGCGATAATTCATGACACACCACAGTACTAATATAAACAGGCCTCCTGCTGTATCGGAGATAAATCTGTTAAGTTTAGTCAGATGGGAAGAGAAATGCCTCCACAAAAATCAGCCCCAATTTCAGGTCAATTTGTAAAATGATTAAAATTGTTCGGTCTCATTATGTCTGAAGCTCATACTTAACAAATGGCTCCTAAAACCCTCAATTTACTGTTGTAATGGACTACACGGGCCTTTAATCCAAATTTATAATTGAGTCAGGGCTCGTATATTGTGTCAAGAGTCAATCATGCTAGGATTTTATGGAATACTAAAGAAATGCACACTGCCAGTCAAGACAGCTCTCCATGACTCTGTGGGCTTTAACATCGATAGAGTGGACGTGGAAAGGATGGTTTCCGCTGGTGGGAGAGTCTAGGACCAGAGGCCGTAGCCTCAGAATTAAAGGGCGCTCTTTTAGAAAGGAGGTGCGGAGGAACTTCTTTAGTCAGAGGATAGTTAATCTGTGGAACTCAATGCGGTCACGGTGGCGCAGCGATAGAGTTGCTGCCTTACAGCGAATGCAGCGCCGGAGACCCGGGTTCGATCCTGACTACGGGTGCTGTCTGTACGGAGTTTGTACGTTCTCCCCGTGTCTTGCGTGGGTTTTCTCCGCGATATTGGGTTTCCTCCCACACTCCAAAGGCGTACAGGTTTGTAGGTTGATTAGCCTTGGTAAATGTAAAAATTGACCCGAGTGGGTGTAGGATAGTGTTAGTGTGCGGGGATCGCTGGTCGGCACGGACCCGGTGGGCTGAAGGGCCTGTTTCCGTGCTGTATCTCTAAACTAAACTAAACTAAGCCAAAGAGGGCTGTGGAGGCCAAGTCATTAAGGCAGAGATAGAAAATAAATTCTTGATTAGAAAGAGTATCAAGGGTCAGGGGGAGAAGGCAGGAAAATGGGATTAAGAGGCAGAGATCAGCCATGATTGAATGGCGGAGTAGACTCGATGGGCCAATTGTCCTAATTCTACTATAACTTGTGAACTTGTGAACATAAGCCGCTATATCATTCAACAGGACTAGTGCAGTAGGTTAACCTATGATGATGGTTTGTTGGCACTGGACCTGTACTTACGGGAGTTTAGAAGAATGAGGGGAGACCTCATTGAAACATACAGAATAGTGAAAGGCTTGGATAGAGTGGATGTGGCGAGGATGTTTCTATTAGTGGGAGATTCTAGGACTAGAGGTCATAGCCTTAGAATTAAATGACGTTCTTATAGGAAGGAGATGAGGAGACATTTATTTAGTCAGAGGGTGGTGAATCTGTGGAATTCTTTGCCACAGAAGGCTGTTGGGGCCAAGTGTGGATATTTTTCAGGCAGATATTGATAGATTCTTGATTATACGGGTGTCAGAGGTTACGGGGAGAAGGCAGGAGAATGGGGTTAGGAGGGAGAGACAGATCAGCCATGATTGAATGGCGGAGTAGACTTGATGGGCCGAATGGCCTAATTCTGCTCCCATCCCATGACCTTATGAAAATGCAAGTGCTTTTATAATAGCCTCTTAAACGCCACTCTCGTCTCTGCCTCCACCACCACCCCCTATCAGCCCATTCCAGGTGGCCCACCATTCTCTGTGTAAAAACACTTGTCCTGTGGCTGCTGCCTTATAGTGGGTGCTCTGGATTCCTCCCACATCCCAAAGACATGGTCACTCCCTGTTCTCCCCTCTCCCAGAGGGAAAAATGTATCGAAGTGTGAAAACGCACACCTCCAGATTCAGGGCCAGTGCCTTCCCAAAGGTTATTAGGCAACTGAACCATCCTACCACTAGTAGTCCTGAACTACTATCCGCCTATCTTTGTTTGGACTTTGCTGGCTTTACCTTGCGCTAAATGTTACTCCCTTATCATGTATCTGTACCCTGCGAATGGCTCGATTGTAATCATGTATTGTCTTTCTGCTGACTGGTGAGCACGCAACAAAGGTTTTTCACTGTACCTCGCTACATGTGACAATAAACTAAACTGAACTAAGATTTGTAGGTTAATTGGCTTCAGCAAAATTGTAAAGATCCTCTTTAACTAACATAGTAAGTCTTAAGGGTTACACAAAATGCTGGAGAAACTCAGCGGGTGCAGCAGCATCTAAGGAGCGAAGGAGATAGGCGACGTTTCTTGAAGCCCAGCACAGACAAGAAATAAAAAGTTTCTGGAGGCAAACCACAAATTGTATGATCTATGTATTAAGTCTGCAAATTCCTTTAATAAAAATATTTTCCTAGAACTTTACCTCACAGTACAGATCAAGGCCTGGATAAAGTGGATGTTGAGAGGATGTTTCCACTAGTGGGAGAGTCTAGGACCAGAGGCCACAGCCTCAGAATTGAAGGATGCTCCACAACGGGGTACTGATTGTGGATGATCAGTCATGATCATATTGAATGGCGGTGCAAGCTCGAAGGGCCGAATGGCCTACTCCTGCACCTATTGCATATTGCCTATTGTCTTTTGTCCTTTAGGGAGGAGGTGAGAAGGAATTTATTTAGTTAGAGGGTGGTGAATCTGTGGAATTCATTGCCACAGAAGGCTGTGGAGGACAAGTTTGCGGGTATTTTTAAGGCAGAGGTAGATAGATTCTGAAGGGTCTCGACCCGAAACGTCGCCTATCTCCTTCGCTCCTTAGATGCTGCTGCACCCGCTGAGTTTCTCCAGCTTTTTGTGTAACCCTAGATAGATTCTTGATTGGTACTGGTGTCAGAGGTTATGGGGAGAAGATAGGAGAATGGGGTTAGGAGGGAAAGATACTGTGGCACAGCCGTGATTGAATGGCGGAGTAGATGATGGGCTGAACGGCCTAATTCTGCTCCTGGAACCTATCAACATGAGTATTATGCTGTGGGATAGAATCTGCAGGGCATAAGCTTGCGTACATATTGGGCAGTAATAAAACATTTCTCATCCATTTGCATCCATTTATTCCTTGAAAATTATCAGTCTCTGCACATGACATTCATTTCTCATTCTCTAACAAGTCCGTGAAGCTAATTTGATCTCCAGTTCGCTTTGTATTTGTAATTCAAATTACAAATGCAGAAAGTGATCAAATGAGCTGAATGGCAAACATTGCAGATTGGACTTTAAGTATATATTTTTCTTCCTTTCGCTGAAATATTCACTGAAGCAAAACATTTCCTCGCAGCCGCAATATCTCAGCCACACCATCTGCGCTTTGCGCAATAATATAAAATATGAATTTTGATTTGTGAATTTATTTATTTTTAAGATCCTCACTTGCTCAGTCTGGATGTCGCTCATCTGAGCCTGAAATCTTTTGGATTGGCAATAACATTTTGTGTGAAATTGTAGCCGGACTTGAACCTGAAATTTAGTTTCCGTTTTAGTTTATTGCCGCGGGCACTCGGGATCGAGCCACCGGCATAGACCAAGCCGCCAACAGCGAGGAGGGACATGGGAACATCGAGGTCGGAGTCCCTGGGGGCCGAGTCACAAAGAACAAAGGGGACCCGGCGTGGGGGGGCCGTCTTCAACAAGTGGGACGGGTGGTGGTGGTGGTGGTGGGGAGGGGGGGTGGATGAAGATGGGACCAACAATGTCCTGGGCCTCCTCCATGGCCGGAGTGAGTCCCACCGCAAATTGGAGGAGCAGCACCTCATATTTCGCTTGGGTAGTTTACACCCCAGCAGTATGAACATTGACTTCTCCAATTTCAGGTAGTCCTTCCTTTCTCCCTCCTTCCCCTCCCATTCCCAGCTCTCCCACAGCCCACTGTCTCCACCCCTTCCTTTCTTTTTCCCGCCCCCACCACCCCCCACATCAGCCTGAAGAAGGTCTCGATCTGAAACATCGCCTATTCCTTCGCTCCATAGATGCTGCCTCACCCGCTGAGTATCGCCAGCATTTTTGTCTACCTTCGATTCTTCCAGCATCTGCAATTTTTTCTTAAACAATATGTAAGTGTACTTTGTAAATTTGTCTGCGCCTTGAGGCGACTTTTTTTAGTTTTGTTTCGAGATACAGCGCGGAACGAAGCCTATCAGGCCCCCCCGGGTCCAAGCCGACCAGCGACCTGCAACCAGTGATCCCACACACGCTCGGGGCAATTTTTACATTTATACCAAGCCAATTAACCTACAAACCTGTCCATCTTTGGAGTGGAGGATATCGAAGATCTCGGAAAAAACCCACGTGGTCACGGGCAGAACGTACAAACTCTGTACAGACATCACCAGTAGTCGGGATTGCAATCTCCGGCACTGCAATCGATGTAAGAGAGCTACCTTCGTGCCACCGTGCCGCTCTTTTGCGTACTGCGTATGCAAAAACAAATAATTTCTCTGGACCTTCACAGTCGGTTCATTAACAATTAAGTATTTATCTGTTTATCGATCATACAGTGAAATGCTTTTGTTGCGTGCTAACCTTAATCTTAACTGGGAAACAATAGGAAAGAGCCATGGTAGCTTTTAACAATAATCTTACTTTAGTTTAGTTTAGAGATGCAGCGTGGAAACAGGCCCTTCGGCCCACCGAGTCCGCACTGACCAGTAATCCCCGCACACTAGCACCATCCTGCATTATGGACAAACTTTCTTTGCATATATACCAAGCCCATTTACCTACATACTGTACCTGTACGTCTTTGGCGTGTGAGAGGAAACCGAAGTTCTCGGAAAACACCCACGCAGGCCACGGGGAGAACCCACAAACTCCGTACGGGCAGCACCCGTAGTCAGGATCGAACCCCTGGTCCCTGGTGCTGCAAGGCAGCAAATCTACTGCTGCACCACCGTGTCGCCCGGATCTCCTTTCATTCTGGGAGAGGGAATCTCCTCCGCTTGCAGGATGAAAATGGGATGAAAATGTTTAATCCGAGTCAGATGCAGCATGGAATCAGGCCCTTCAGCCCAACTTGTCCATACCGACCAGGATGCCCCATCTACACTAGCCTGTGTTTGGCCCATATCCCTCTTAGTCTTTCCTATCCATTTACTTCTCCAAATGTGTTTTAAATATTGTTATGGTACCTGCCTCCACTACCTCTTTGGACAGCTTATTCCATATACCCACCACCCACCAATATCTACCAATTCTGTGAAGAACCTACATGCATTTTTTCCCGATACTGAGGTGCAGTCATTGAGATGTTTAATTGGGTTAATTTGGTCGGGAGAAAGTATTTCCTGTGCTGAAGGTTCCAAAATAAGAATGTATAATATTAAATGAGGGAGGAAGTCTCATCGCAGCTTTAGAGGACTTTGGTTGGGCCACATTTGGAGTATCGTGCCAATAGACAATAAACAATAGGTGCAGGAGTAGGCCATTCGGCCCTTTGAGCCAGCACCACCATTCAATGTGATCATGGCTGATCATCCCCAATCAGTACCCCGTTCCTGCCTTCTCCCCATCAGCCTGACTCCGCTATTTTTAAGAACCCTATCTAGCTCTCTCTTGAAAGTATCAAGAGAACTGGCCTTCACCGCCCTCTGAGGCAAAGAATTCACACTTCTTGTGTGAACAAGTGTTTCCTCATCTCCGTTCTAAATGGCTTACCCCTTATTCTTAAACAGTGGCCCCTGTTTCTGGACTCCCCCAACATCGGGGTGATGTTTCCTGCCTCCAGCGTGTCCAAACCATTAATAAGCTTATATATTTCAATAAGATATCCTCTCATCCTTCTAAACTCCAAAGTACACAAGCCCAGCCGCTCCATTCTCTCAGTTCTGGTCAGCCCATTACAGGAAGGATGTGAAGGCTTTTGAAAGGTTGTAGATAAGGTTTACCAAAATACTACCTGGACTAGGAGATACTAGCTACAGAGAGCGGTTGGAAAGACTTGAATTGTTTTCCAAGGATCACCGGGTGTTGCGAAGAGAACTGATAGATGTATATTAAAATATGAGAGGCAGAGATAAGGTAGATGGTCAGAATATATTTGCCAGAGTGGGAAAATCAAATATTAGAAGTCATTGTTTTAATGTGAGAGTGGCAACGTTTAAAGGAGATGTCACAGCGTCATACAAAGAGGAAACAGGCCCTTCGGCCCAACTTGCCCACACCGACCAACACGTCCTAAGAAGGGTCTCGACCCGAAACGTCGCCTATCTCCTTCGCTCCTTAGATGCTGCTGCACCCGCTGAGTTTCTCCAGCTTTTTGTGTAACCCACGTCCCATCTCCATTTCTTTCACCTGCCTGCATTTGGCCCATATCCCCCTATAAACCTATCCTATACATGTACCTGTCTAAATGTTTCTTAAACAATATGATAGCTTCAATCTCTTACCTCGACGGAGATGTGATTTTTTTCCGTATTGTATCTCCGACCGCACTGTGGCCTAACGTCGTGGAGTGGTGCGGCCTTTCCTGGAGACCCACCCGGCGCTTCAACCACGGGCGCGGCACGGACTTACCATCGTGGAGCGTGTGATCCCTTTGCCGGGGATCGACTGTGGAGCGTCCAACAGTGGGCCTGTGGACTTTAACATCGTGGAGCCTGCGGTCCCTGGTTAGAGACCGATTCGGGAGCCCCAAGCCGCGGAGAGATTCAACCGTCCCGACATTCTAAATAAACGTGGAGGTGGGGAGATTGTTTGTAGCTAAAATTTAAGAGTTTAATGTTCATACCGTTAGGTTGCAGGCTACCCAGGCAGAATATGAGGCGCTGTTCCTACGGTTTACGTGTGGCTTCACCTGGGCTGGAGGAAGGTCTGTACAGAAAGGTCAATGTGTAAATGGAAAGGGATGAGATGGATAGAAGTTGAAAATGGTTTGTTTCGAAGTACAGCACAGAAACAGGCCCTTTGGCCCAATAGGTCCAAACCAACCAGCGATCCCCGCATATTAACACTTTCCTACACACACTAGGGACAATTTGTACATTTACCAAGCCAATTATCCTACCAATCTTTACGTCTTTGGAGTGTGGGAGGAAACCGAAGATCTCGGAGAAAACCCACGCAGGTCACGGGGCGAACGTACAAACTCAATACAGACAGCGCCCGTAGTCAGGATTGAACCCGGGTCTCTGGCGCTGTATGACAGCAACTCTGCCACTGTGCCACCCCAACTGATGAGGTTACCTCCCACTCTGGACCCCTACCAGTTTGCATACCGCAAGAACAGGAGCACGGAGGATGCCATCTCAACGGCACTCCACTCTGCCCTCTCCCACCTCGACAACAGAAACACTTATGTGAGAATGCTGTTCATCGATTACAGCTCAGCATTCAACACCATTATCCCCTCTAAATAGATCGCCAAACTCGATGACCTGGGCATCAACCCCTCCCTCTGCAATTGGTTACTGGACTTTCCAACCAACAGACCACAGTCTGTTAGGTTGGATAACCATTCCTCCTCTACCCTCACCCTGAACACTGGCGTACCCCAGGGCTGTGTGCTGAGCCCCCTCCTCTACTCCCTCTTCACCTACGACTGCACACCTGTACATGGTACCAACACCATCATCAAGTATGCAGATGACAAGACGGTGATTGGCCTCATCAGCGACAACGATGAGTCGGCCTATAGGGAGGAGGTTCAGCTCCTATCAGCATGGTGTGCCGACAATAACCTGGCCCTCAACTCCAAGAAGACCAAGGAGCTCATTGTGGACTATATAAGGTCTAGGGGCTGAACGCACATCCTCATCCATATCAATGGGACGGAGGTGGAACGTGTCTCCAGCTTCAGGTTTCTGGGGGTCAACATCTCCGATGACCTCTCCTGGACCCACAACACATCCTCGCTGATCAAGAAGGCTCACCAGCGTCTCTTCTTCCCGAAGAGACTTAAGAAGGTTCACCTGTCTCCCCAGATTCTGGTGAACTTCTACCGCTGCACCATCGAGAGCATCCTTACCAACTGCATCACAGTATGGTATGGTAATTGCTCTGTCGCCGACCGGAAAGCTCTGCAGAGGGTGGTGGTGAAGATCGCCCAACGCATCACAGGCTCCTCACTCCCCTCCATTGAGTCTGTCCATAGTAAACGATTCACAGCATCGCCAGGGACAGCTCACACCCCAACCATAGACTGTTTACCCTCCTCCCATCCGGGAGACGCTGCAGGTCCCTCCGCTGCCGGACCAGCAGGCTCAAGAACAGCTTCTTCCCTGCGGCTGTCACACTTCTCAACGCTGCACCTCAATGACTGCCTGTCTCCACCCCTCCCCCCCCCCCCCCCCCCCCCCCCACGGACACAAGTATATGTATAGATGTATATTAACTCATACTACTGTGCAATTACTTGTTCATTCGTAAGTTCGCCCTTCGGAGATACCAACTGCATTTCGTTGTCTCTGTATTGTACACTGCACAATGACAATTAAAGACTGAATTGAATAGTGGAGGTATATGTGAACTGCTGAAATTATTATAATCTTTATCAGTGTATGATAACATAAGATGTTCATAACTGAATAACCAACAAAAATATTGAAACGCAGATTCGCAGATGCTGAATTAAAGCAAACATAGACACAAAATGCTAGAGTACCTCAATGGGTCAGGCAGCATCTCTGGAGATAGAGGCTGGGTGACGCTTGGGGTCGGGACCTTACTTCAGACCGAAAGTAGGTGGTTGTGGGGGGAGGGTTTGGGGGATGAGGGGTGAGGATATAAGAATGCAGATATGCAGTGAATGGTGGGATATAGATCATAGAAACGTAGAAATTAGGTGCAGGAGTAGGCCATTCGGCCCTTCGAGCCTGCACCGCCATTCAATATGATCATGGCTGATCATCCAACTCAGTATCCTGTACCTGCTTTCTCTCCATACCCTCTGATCCCCTTAGCCACAAGGGCCACATCTAACTCCCTCTTAAATATAGCCAATGAACTGGCCTCAACTACCCTCTGTGACAAAGAGTTCCAGAGACCCACCACTCCCTGTGTGAAAAAAGTCCTTCTCATCTCGGTCCTAAAAGATTTCCCGCTTATCCTTAAACTGTGACCCCTTGTCCTGGACCTCCCCAACATCGGGAACAATCTTCCTGCATCTAGCCTGTCCAACCCCTTAAGAATTTTGTAAGTTTCTATAAGATCCCCTCTCAATCTCCTAAATTCTAGAGAGTATAAACCAAGTCTATCCAGTCTTTCTTCATAAGACAGTGCTGACATCCCAGGAATCAGTCTGGTGAACCTTCTCTGCACTCCCTCCATGGCAAAAATGTCCTTCCTCAGATTTGGAGACCAGAACTGTACACAATACTCCAGGTGTGTATCCCTTTCAAGGGGTGCCCGCTCATCTTTAAAATTTCCCCCCTGGGAGTCAGAATCGCTGTCCGACACAAAAAGCTGGAGTTAACTCAGCGGGACAGGCAGCATCTCTGGAGAGAAGGATGACGTTTCAGGTCGAGACCCTGCTTCAGACTGGCTGGAGATAGAACATGGAACAGTTATAGTGTACATGGAACAGTGCAGAACAAAAGAGGCCATTCGGCCCACAATTTCTACACTGATCCTGATGCCCAGACTAACTTTTATCTGCCTGCATTTCAAGTTCAAGTTCAAGTTCCAGTCCAAGTTCACATTTATTGTCACATGCACCGATTAAGGTACAGTGATATTTGACTTGCCATGCAGACATACAAGTATAAAGAGCACAACACACAATAGAATATAACATAAACATCCACCCCAGTGGAATCAGCATTCTTCACCGTTAATGGAAGGCAATAAAGTTCAGTCAATCTTCCTCCTTTGTTCCCCCGTGGCCGGGGCCTTGAACCCTCCGCAGTCGCCGCTACAGATGTTCAGGCCCTCTCGTCGGGATGATTGAAACTCCAGCTTCAGGACGGATTGGAATTTAATCCACAACCCTCCGCTCCCTGCATGTCCATGTGCCCATCCAAAAAAGTATCTTAAATGCCACCGTTGTACCTTGCTCAAGTACCACCCCTGGCAGTGTGTTCCAGGCGCACACCACCCTCTGTGTAAAAAAACTTGCCCCGCACATCTCCTTTAAACTTTGACCCTCTCACCTTAAAGCTACGCTCTCTAGTATTTTATTTTCGCCATCCCGAGACTGACTATCCATATAACCATATAACCATATAACAATTACAGCACGGAAACAGGCCCTCTCGGACCTTCCAGTCCGTGCCGACCATTTATTTTCCCCTAGTCCCATCTACCTGCACTCAGACCATACCCCTCCATTCCCTTCCCGTCCATATACCTATCCACTTTACTTTTAAATGTTAAAATCGATCCTGCCTCCACCACTTCTGCTGGAAGCTCATTCCACACAGCCACCACTCTCTGAGTAAAGAAGTTCCCCCTCATGTTACCCCTAAACTTCTGTCCCTTAATTCTCATGTCATGCCCTCTTGTTTGAATCTTCCCTACCCTCAATGGGAAAAGCTTATCCACGTCAACTCTGTCTATCCCTTTCATCATTTTAAAGACCTCAATCAAGTCCCCCCTCAACCTTCTGCGCTCCAAAGAATAAAGACCTAACTTGTTCAACCTTTCTCTGTAACTTAGTTGCTGGAACCCAGGCAACATTCTAGTAAATCTCCTCTGTACTCTCTCTATCCGATCTCTGCCTCTCATCATTTTGTACACTGTACTTTATCAGGTCTTCCCGCTGTCTCCAGCACTCCAGAGAAAACAATCCAAGCTTGTCCAAACACTCCCTGTAGCTAATACACCATAATAGAAACAGAAACATAGAAAATAGGTGTGGGAGTAGGCGATTCGGCGCCACGAGTCAGCACCACATTCAACATGGTCATGGCTGATCGTCCAAAATTAGTCCCCAATTCTTGCTTTCAACCCCATATCCATTGATCCTATTAGCCCCAAGAGCTAAATCTAACTGTCTCTTGAATACATCCAGTGAATCAGCCTCCACTGCCTTCTGTGGCAGAGAATTCCACAGATTCACATCTCTCTGGGTGACACAATGTCTCTTACCCAGGCATCATTCTGGTAAACCTTCTCCGCGCCCTCTCCAAAGGTTCCACATCCTTCCTGCAATGTGGCGACATGAGTACAGGCCCGGTGCTATCAAACAGTGCCGGCAAAGGTGTAGACGGGACATGATGGTCGTCGTTGGCAAGTTGGGCCAAAGGGCCTGTTTCCATGGTTTCCATGGTGACTTTAGGCACTTTGGTAGGAAGAGCTGAAAGGGCTTGTTTCTGTTTGGTATGACTCTGTTCACTGCTGTGCAAAATAAAACTGTTTAAATAAACTCTTTGAAATGGTGGACTCTCCTTTGCATGATGTTGAGATCAGACTTCATCGAAAACCGATGCTTACTAGAGTTTGGTGCTAGACTGTCAGGCTCAGTGCTTTCTGCTGCTTGGGAGATTTAATAGTTAGGCCTATGTTTCAGTTTTAGTTTTGGTTTTAGAGATACAGCATGGAAACAGGCCCTTCAGCCCACCAGCCAGTGACTAGCACAATCCTACATACATGGGACAATTTACAATCTTTATCGGAGCCAATTAATCTTCAAGCCTGTACGTCTTTGGAATGTGGGAGGAAACCAGAGCACCCGGAGAAAACCTACTCTGGTCACAGGGAGAACATACAAACTCCGGAAAGACAACACTTGTGGTCAGGATCAGGATGATTAGTAAGGATGTCAGGGGTTATGGGGAGAAGGCACGAGAATGGGGCTGAGAGGGAAAGATAGATCAGCCGTGATTGAATGTTGGAGTAAACAGGTCCTTCAGTGGAGTAAACATGCCCTGAGTCCGCATTGATCTGCGATCCCCGGACACTAACACTACCCTATATACACACTAGGAAGTCTTTTACATATATAATTATACCACGGCCATGCCAATTGATTCTCATGTCATGCCCTCTTTATTCAAACAAGAGGCATGACATGAGAATTAAGGGACAGAAGTTTAGGGGTAACATGAGAGGGAACTTCTTTTCTCAGAGAGTGGTGGCTGTGTGGAATGATCTTCCTGCAGAAGTGGTGGAGGCAGGATCGATTTTAACATTTAAAAGTAAAGTGGATAGGTATATGGACGGGAAGGGAATGGAGGGGTATGGTCTGAGTGCAGGTAGATGGGACTAGGGGAAAATAAATGGTCGGCACGGACTGGAAGGGCCGAGAAGGCCTGTTTCCGTGCTGTAATTGTTATATGGTTATATGGTTAATTAACCTACAAACCTGTCCATCTTTGGAGTGTGCGATGAAACAGAAGATCTCGGAGAAAACCCACGCAGGTCACGGGGAGAACGTACTAACTCTGTACAGACAGCACCCGTAGTCGGGATCGAACCCGGGTCCCTGGCGCTGTAGGGCAGCCTCTCTAACACTACGCCACCGTGCCACCCATATTTGCTCATATAATCTATTTGAAATGCTGGGCTCTCCTTTGTACGATGCAGAGATCAGGCATCATTGAAACAGATGGTTGCTTGAGCTTAGTGCCACACGTTTTGGCTTGGTGCTTTCTGCTCCTTGAAACAGTTTAATAAAGACAGGCCCATGACCCCAGGATCTGCAACATAATCCTCCGATTATGCTAGACAGATTAAGCTTTTTATTGCTGGGGGATTTAAGCAGGGAAACCCGTTTAATTAACAGGGAAATATTGCGAAAATCAGCATGTATGTGGCTAATTAACTCTTGTGAACATTAAAAAAAAAACAGAGGCTACTTAAGGTAAGGAAGCGGAGGTGGGCTGATAATATGTGCAGTAGTTTGCTTGGTCACACCTGTCAAAGCAGCAAATAGTTCTGGTCAATCACTGCCTCCTTGAATTCTGACGGAGACAGATATTATTGTTGCCATTACACAGCGCCATGAGAATACGTTTCCTCCCACTCTCAGTCTAACAGAAGATCAGTCAGCACTTGACAGGCCAGAACGATTAAGGTGTGAGTTATTGCCGCACTATAACCGCACTTTCCCTTGAGGCTCAGAGGAGACCAGGTAGAAGTCACCATGTCGGAGAGTCTTAAGGGCCTGTCCAACTTGGGCGTCATTTGCGTGACATTATTTACGCGTCGTGACGCGCACGTGATGCGCGTGACACGTGCATGGTGCGTGGTGACGTTGGCAGTGAAGCACGGTCGCGCGAGGCACCCCAGGATTTCAGGATGTACAAAATCTTTGCGCGCCATCTGCGTAACGCGCAAATGGCGCCCAGGTGGGACAGGCCCTTTACACCGTGGAAGTATATTAAACAATGAGATGCATCGACAAGGTAAACAGTCAGAACCTTTTTCCCAGGATGGAAATGTCAAGGACTAGAGGACCTAGGTTTAAGATGACAGGGGTTATAATACTGACCTTTCTGTCCTTAATCTCCTCGAGTGTCAGAGTGAGGCCAAACGCAAATTGGAGGAACAGCACCTCATATTTTGCCTGGGCAGCTTACAACCCACCAGCATGAATGTTGATTTCTCTAATTTCAAGTGACCCTAGCATTCCTTCTCTCTCCGTCCCTCCCCCACCCGAGCCATCCAGTTAGTTTTACTGCTCACATCCCTTTGTTATCAACTCTTCCACCGCCAACAATGGACCATTGTGGGCTCCACATTTCCTTGGACATCGGTTCCGGCTCTGAACCTTTACGTACCTCCAGTTTCCTTCTCCCCGGACTCTCAGTCTGAAGATGGGACTCGACCCGAAACGTCAACCATTCTTTTTCTCAAGAGATTCAGCTTCTTGACCCACTGAGCTACTCCAGCATTTAGTGTCTATCTTATATTTAAAGGAGATGTGCGGGGCAAGCTCTTTTTATATAGAGAGTGGTGGGTGCCTGGAATGTGGGCATCTTTGGAGTGTGGGAGGAAACTGAAGATCTCGAGGAAAACCCACGCAGTTTACAAAGAGAACGTACAAACTCTGTACAGACAGCACCCGTAGTCAGGATCGAACCCGGGCCTCTGGCTCTGTAAGGCAGCAACTCCACCGCTACACCAACATGCCACCCTCTAGAAAGTATATAAAATTGTGAGAGACGTAGATAAGGTAGAGAGTCAGAACCTTTTACCCAGGATGGAAATGCCAAGGTCTAGAGAACACAGCTTAAAAGTGAGAGGGTTAATTTTAAAGGTGCGTAGGGGGTGTTTTTTTACAGTGAGTGGTGGAGACCTGGAACGCGTTGCTGGAGGCAAATACGATAGTGGCATTTAAGAGGCTTCTCATCTCATTGTAAAATCTTGCTCTTGAGTCTGAGAGGAGGACTGGGAGAAGTATATTAAATGATGAGAGGTACTGATAGGTTTTGACACTCTACCCTTTCTCCCCGGAAGGAAACGGCAAAGACTAGAGGGCATAACTTTGAGCTGAGAGGGATACATTTGAAAGAGAAGTGTGGGGCAAGTATTTTTCATGTAGAGAGTGGTGGGTGCCTGGAATGCACTGCCAGTGCTGGTGGTGGTAGAGGCAGATACGACATGGCATTTAAGAATATTTTAGATAGGCTTATGTATATGCAGGGAATGGAGGGACATGGATCACATGAAGAAAGAGGAGATTAGTTTATCGCGGCATGATATTGTATGGACATTGTGGGCCGAAGGGCCTGTTCCAGTGCTGTGCTGACAAACTGAACCTGGTTGGACCAAATAAAATGAAGGGGAATTTATCCATCGGATAATTTCATTAGGATGGCACAGTGGCGTAATGGTTGAGCTGCTGCCTTACAGCGTCAGAGACCCGGGTTCGATCCTGACCACGGGTGCAGAGTTTGTACATTCTCCCCGTGACCACGTGGGTTTTCTCCGGGGGCTCCAGTTTCCTACCGCATGGTGGGCTGTTCTGGAAGGTTAGATCCAAGGAGAGATAGCTGAGTGGATAGCAAATTGGCTCCCTGGAAGGAAGCAGAGGGTGAGGGTGGAAGGTTGCTTCTCGGACTGGAGGCCTGTGACTAGTGGTGTGCCTCAGAGTTCGGTGCTGGGCCCGTTACTGTTTGTCATCTACATCAATGAATTGGATGAGAACATACACAACAAGATTAGCAAGTTTGCAGATGATACAAAAGTGGGTGGTATTGTAGATCGCGAAAATCAGTGTGAATGCTTGGAGCAGGATCTTGATCGATTGGCCAGGTGGGCCGAAGAATGGTTGATGGAATTCAATACAGAGAAATGTGAGGTGCATTTTGGAAAGTGTAACATGGGCAGGACCCACACAGTGAATGGTAGGGCTCTAGGTAGTGCTGTAGAGCAGAGGGATCTAGGAGTGCAGGTGCATAGTTCATTGAAGGTGGACGCAGGTAGATAGGGTGATCAAAAACTCAGTCAGAATATTGAATATTTTAGGGTTACACAAAAAGCTGGAGAAACTCAGCGGGTGCAGCAGCATCTAAGGAGCGAAGGAGATAGGCGACGTATCAGGTCGAGACCCTTCTTCAGACTGGATATTTTAGTTGGGTGGACAAGTTGAAGTTATATAAGATGTTGGTGATACCACATTTAAAGTATTGTGTTCAATTCTGGGCACCATGTTATAGGGAAGATGTTGTCAAGTCGGAAAGGGTACAGAGGATGAGAAGGACTTTCTTCCCGGAGGCCATTCGGGCTGTAAACTCCTATCTCACCAGGGACTAACTTACTAACTTACTGTACCACAATACCACCCACAATATTTAATATGGAAAATAACATGTGATTCTGTTTGTAGTTTGTTGGTTGTTTGTCTGTTTGTTTTTTGCACAAAGTCCGCGAGCATTGCCACTTTTCATTTCACTGCACATCCCGTATGTGTATGTGACGAATAAACTTGACTTGACTTGATTTGAGCAGATATACTAGGATGTTGCCAGGGCTCAAATGCCTGAGCTATAGGGTGAGGTTCAGCAGGATAGAACTCTATTCCTTGCAGAGCAGGAGGATGAGAGGTGATTTGAGAGAGGAGTATAAAATTGGGTAGACGCACAGAGTGTCTTGCCCAGAGAAGGGGAATCGTGGACGAGGACATAGATTCAAAGTGAAGGGGAAAAGATTTAATAGGAATCTGAGCGGTCACTTTTTAACACAGAGGGTGGTGGGTGTATGGAACAAGCTGCCAGAGGAGGTAGTTGAGGCAGGGCCTATCCTAACATTTAAGAAACAATTAGACAGGTACAGAGCCCTCCATAATGTTTGGGACAGACCATCATTTATTTATTTGCCTCTGTACTCCACAATATGAGATTTGCAATAGAAAAAAAACACATGTGGTTAAAGTGCATATTGTCAGAATTTTATGAAAGGCCATTTTCTACATTTCTGTTTTACCAAATAGAAATTACAACTGTGTTTATACATAGTCGTCCCCCCCCCCCCCCCCCATTTCAGGGCACCATAATGTTTGGGACACATGGCTTCACAGGTGTTTGTAATTTCTCAGGTGTGTTTAATTGCCTCCTTAATGCAGGTATAAGAGAGCTCTCAGCACCTAGTCTTTCCTCCAGTCTTTCCATCACCTTTGGAAATGTTTATTGCTGTTTATCAACACGAGGATCAAAGTTGTGCCAATGAAAGTTAAAGAAGCCATTATGAGACTGAGAAACAAGACTAAAACTGGTAGAGACATCAGCCAAACCTTAGGTTTGCCAAAATCAACTGTTTGGAACATCATTAAGACGATAGAGATCACTGGTGAGCTTACTAATCGCAAAGGGACTGGCAGACCAAGGAAGGCCTCCACAGCTGATGACAGAAGAATTCTCTCTATAATAAAGAAAAATCCCCAAACACCTGTCCGACAGATCAGAAACACTCCTCAGGAGTCGGGTGTGGATTTGTCAATGATCACAGTGGTGCAGGAGACTTAATGAACAGAAATACAGAATACACTGCAAGATGCAAACCACTGGTTAGCTGCATAAATAGGATGGGACGAAGATTAACTTACATCAGAATGTTGGCAAGAGCAAAGTATGGAGGAGAGAAGGAACTGCCCAAAATCCAAAGCATACCACCTCATCTGTGGAACATGGTGGTGGGGGTGTTATGGCCTGGGCATGTATGGCTGCCGAAGGTACTGGCTCACTTATCTTCATTGATGATACAACTGCTGATGGTAGTAGCATAATGAATTTCGAAATGTACAGAAACATCCTATTTGCTCAAGTTCAAACATGCCTCAAAACGCATTGGCTGGTGGTTCAATCTACAGCAAGACAATGATCCCAAACATACTGCTAAAGCAACAAAGGAGTTTTTCAAAGCTAAAAAATTGTAAATTCTTGAGTGGCCAAGTCAATCACCTGATCTGAACCCAAATGAGCATGCCTTTTATATGCTGACGAGAAAACTGAAGGGGACTAGCCCTCAAAACACGCATAAGCTAAAGATGGTTACAATGCAAGCCTGACATAGCATCACCGGAGAAGACACCCAGAAACTGGTGATGTCCATGAATCGCAGACTTCAAGCAGTCATTGCATGCAAAGAATATGCAACAAAATATTAAACATGACTACTTTCATTTACATGACATTGCTGTGTCCCAAACATTATGGTGTCCTGAAATGGGGGGACTGTGTATAAACGCTGCTGTAATTTCTACATGGCGAAACTGTTAATATTGACCAAATTAAAGACATCATAAAATGGAGGATCCCGGCATTTGTCGGAATTGCTTAACCCTTGTCAGTGGAAATTTACAGGTTTTGGATGGCGCCAGTCTGTCTAGGCTTAGATTGATATGCAAGATGGTGAAGGATCTGGGTGTTCTCCTTGTTTCTCCTAAATTGATAAAATGTATAGCAGTTTTGCCAAAGACCCTTAAATGCATCACTTTGATTGGATTGCTGCACGGGCATTGTAAATAGTATAAATAATGTTGCAAGATGGTTATCCTGTTAATTGTTGATTGGTTGAAATGTTAAGCCTTGGAGGAACTGTTTGAATCCCAGGGCAGATGTTGCACCAATCATTTATGTTGGCTTCCTTCTGGAAGCTTCTTCCAGATACAATATATATAAGGTTCTGTTATTGGGCTGGGGAACTGGGTATTAATGTGATGAATATGTTTGATTGGATTATAAAGAAACCACCCCTATGCAGTTCGGCTCTTCAAAGTTCGGTCCTTTGCTGATCTTCTGGGAGAACGCTTTGGACTACGTGACCTTTTGGAGCGTATCTGCTTGCACGAGGCTGAAAGACTTGGCCATGCAGAAAAAGGATTAAACCTACGGTGGTTTAGGTATCGTATAGGGGAAATTTGTTGTGCTATCCAAAAATAAAGTTTTTAGTTCCAGTGCTTGAATCACTGTTTTATTGACTGAACTAGACTGGGGGAAGCTTAGAAAGAGCTTATTTACAAAACCAAAATGTATAAAAATGGCCTTTATTAAAGTGCACATCTGACAATGTGCACTTTAACCACATGTGATTTTCTTTTTCCTATTACAACCTTAAATTGTGGATTACGGAGGCAAATAAATAAATGATTGGTCTTTGTCCCAAACATTATGGAGAGCACTGTACATGGATATTACAAGTATAGAGGGATATAGAAACATAGAAAATAGGTGCAGGAGTAGGCCATTCGGCCCTTTGAGCCTGCACCTCCATTCAATATGGTCATGGCTGATCATCCAACTCAGTATCCCGTACCTGCCTTCTCTCCATACCCTCTGATCCCCTTAGCCACAAGGGCCACATCTAACTCCCTCTTAAATATAGCCAATGAACTGGCCTCAACTACCCTCTGTGGCAGAGAGTTCCAGAGACCCACCACTCTCTGTGTGAAAAAAGTCCTTCTCATCTCGGTCCTAAAGGATTTCCCCCTTATCCTTAAGCTGTGATCTCTGGTCCTGGTCCTCCCAACATTGGGAACAATCTTCCTGCATCTAGCCTGTCCCACCCCTTAAGAATTTTGTAAGTTTCTATAAGATCCCCTCTCAATCTCCTAAATTCTAGAGAGTATAAACCGAGTCTATGCAGTCTTTGTTCATAAGACAGTCCTGACATCCCAGGAATCAGTGTGGTGAACCTTCTCAGCACTCCCTCTATGGCAATAATGTCCTTCCGCAGATTTGGAGACCAGAACTGTACGCAATACTCCAGGTGTGGTCTCACCAAGACCCTATACAACTGAAGTAGAACCTCCCTGCTCCTATACTCAAATCCTTTTGCTATGAAAGGAACTTTATATGGGACAAATGGTAATCTAGTTTCACTGTACCCTAATTGGTACACGTGACAGTAAACCGATCTTTAAAACCTTTGAAACGCTGGCAGCTGGGACTAGTCTAGATGGGACATGTTGGCCGGTGTATGTAGGTTGGGCCAAAGGGACTGTTTACACATGGTATGAATTCATAATTCCAAAGATGTACTAGTTTTGAGGTTAATTGGCTTCACTAAAATTGTAAATTATCCCTAGTGTGTAGGACAGTGCTAGTGTAAGGGATGATCGCTGGTCAGCGCAGACCCATTGGGCCGAAGGACCTGTTTCCGTGCAGTATCTAATGTCTAATTCCCTGATAATGTAAACTTGAAAATGGCATGAAAGTTTGTAAGAAATCTTTGGATCACATCAGTAAGTATAACCTCATCCCTCCAGAACGACAGACCTTCAGCTGAGCACAATCCAGCATTTTCTTAAAATAATGATGGTGCTATGGTGACGGATGCCCAGCTTAGCAATGTGTTCTCACTGCCAATCACATCCTGTGTGAAGAAATAAGTCTGTCCACATGTCAATGAACCTGTTGCAGAACAGAACATTGAACATAGAACAGTACAACACAGGGGATTGACACAAAATGCTGGAGTAACTCAGCGGGACAGGTAGTAGCATCTCCATTGAAAAGGAATAGGTGATGTTTCGGGTTACAATACTTCTTCAGACTGATGATTGTATTGATGTATAGTATTGTCAACAAAATAGAGAGAGTACAGAGGAGATTTACTAGAATATTGCCTGGGTTCCAGCAACTAAGTTACAGAGAAAGGTTGAACAAGTTAGGTCTTTATTCTTTGGATTGCCGAAGGTTAAGGGGAGACTTGATTGAGGTCTTCAAAATGATGAAAGCGATAGACAGAGTTGACGTGGATAAGCTTTTCCCATTGAGGGTAGGGAAGATTCAAACAAGAGGGCATGACATGAGAATTAAGGGACAGAAGTTTAGGGGTAACATGAGGGGGAACTTCTTTACTCAGAGAGTGGTGGCTGTGTGGAATGAGCTTCCAGCAGAAGTGGGGGAGGCAGGATCGATTTTAACATTTAAAAGTAAAGTGGATAGGTATATGGATGGGAAGGGAATGGAGGGGTATGGTCTGAGTGCAGGTAGATGGGACTAGGGGAAAATAAATGGTCGGCACGGACTGGAAGGGCCGAGAAGGCCTGTTTCCGTGCTGTAATTGTTATATGTTATATGGTTTATATGGTTATCTGATTTGATTCAATAGCATGCAAAACAAGGCTTTTCACTCGACCTTGGTATAGTCTAGTTTTGTTTAGAGATACAGCGCCGAAACAGCCCCCTTTGGCCCACTGAGTCCGCACCGACCATTGATCCTCATACACTGACGCTATCTTACACACTCGTGACAATTTACGATTTTTACCTGGTCGTATTTGGAATGGGGAGAAAGCAGGAGAATGGGGTTGGGAGAGAGAGAGATACATCAAGCATGCTTGAATGGTGGAGTAGACTTGATGGGCCGAAAGGCCTAATTCTGCTCCTGTTCCTTATGATATGAATGTGGGAGAAAACCCGAGTACCCGGGGATAACCCAACCCACGCGACCCGTGTGACAGTAATAAGCTTAAACCTAAGCAGGGTGGCAGAGCAGGGCTCACAGAGGGAGAGCAGTGAGAGAGGGTGTCACAGAATGGCACGGTGGAGCAGTGGTAGAGCGCCAGAGACCTTGGTTCCATCCCGACTACGGGTGCTGTCTGTATGGAGTTTGTACGTTGTCCCCGTGACCTGTGGGTTTTCTCCGGGAGCTCCAGTTTCCTCTCGCACTCCAAAGTCGTACCGGTTTGTAGGTTAATTAGCTTGGTATAATTGTAAACTGTCCTTGGTGTGTGTAGGGTAGTGTTAGTGTTTAGGGATCGCTGGTTGCCGTGGACTCAATGGGCTGAAGGGCCTGTTTCCACGCTGTATCTCTCAAATTAAACTAAACTAAGAACTCCCTTCAGAGAGAGGAGGATCATTTATTAAGTTTAATTTAGCTTAGAGGTACATAGATACATAGGCAAAAGATGCCGGAGTAGGCCATTCGGCCCTTCGAGCCAGCACCGCCATTCAACGTGATCATCCCCAATCAGTACCCCGTTCCAGCCTTCTCCCGATACCGCTTGATTCCGTTAGCCCTAAGAGCCCTACCTAACTCGCTTTCGAATGCATGCAGTGAAATGGCTTCCACTGCCTTCTGAGGCAGAGAATTCCATAAATTCACAACTCTGAGTGGAAACGTTTTTCCTCAACTCTGTTCCAAATGGCCCACTTCTTATCCTTAAACTGTGGCCCCTGGTTCTGTACGCCCCCAACATCGGGAACATGTTTTCTGCATCTAGCGTGCTCATTCCCATAAGAATTTTATATGTTTCTGTAAGATCCCCCTCATCCTTCAAAATTCCAGTGAATACAAGACCAGTCGCTCCATTCTTTCATCATATGACAGTCCCACCATCCCGGGAATTAACCTTGTGAACCTATGCTATACTTCCTGAAGAGCACGAATGTCCTTCCTCAAATTAGGACCAAAACTGTGCACAATAGACAATAGACGCAGGAGTGGGCCATTCGGCCCTTTGAGCCAGCACCGCCATTCAATGTGATCATGGCTGATCATCTCCAATCAGTACCCCGTTCCTGCCTTCTCATCGTATCCTCTGACTCCGCTATTTTTAAGAGCCCTATCTAGCTCTCTCTTGAAAGCATCCAGAGAACCTGCCTCCACCGCCCTCAGAGAATTCCACAGACTCGCCACTCTCTTTGAGAAAAAGTGTTTCCTCGTCCCCATTCTAAATGGCTTACTCCTTCTTCCTAAACTGTGGCCCCAGGTTCTGGACTCCCCCAACATCGGGAACATGTTTCCTGCCTTTAGCGTGTTCAAGCCCTTAACAATCTTAACAATACTCCAGGTGTGGTCTCACAAGGGCCCTGTACAACTGCAGCAGGACCTCTTTGCTCCTATACTCAAACTCCTCTCATTATACAGCACGGAAACAGGTCCTTTGGCCCACCGAGTCCATGCAGACAAGTGATTCCCCGCACATTAACACTACCCTTCACACACTCGGGACAGTTTTTACATTTATACCGAGCCAATTAACATGCAAATCTGTACGTCTGTGGAGTGTGGGAGGAACCCGAAGATCTCAGAGAAAACCCACGGCGAGAATGTACAAACGCTGTACAGACAGCACCCGTAGTCAGGATCGAACCTAGGTAAGCGCTGTAAGACAGCAACTCTACAACTGCGCCACCGTGCCACCCATAAAGCTGCATAAATACAGTGCAAACTACACTTTTCTGTGCTTATGCGTTAGCTTTAGCCAGGTGCATGCAGTTTTAGTTTAGTTTAGTTTAGTCCAGAGATACAGGGCGGAAACAGGCCCTTTGGCCCACCTGGTCCGCGCCGACCATCGATCCCCACACATTAACACTCACCTTCACACACTGGGGGCAATTTTTACCTTTACCAAGCCAATTAACCGACAAACCTGTACGTCTTTGGAGAGCACCTCTACGTCCTGTCGAGCCTGGTGCTCATTATCCAGTTTCTGCCTTGAAAATAGAACCTTGTTGAACAGCAGCAACATATTTTTCTAAAAAATAAAGTCACATTTATTGCCCTCTCTTTATGCTCGTGCACGCATCAGACCAACGAGAGATCTTACAAGCAGCGCCTGCATCTTCAGACAATTTACTTCCAATTTACTTTGTGCAGTTTTCATCTGGAGAACGACTAACTTTAATCCCTCTGACGGAAAGCACGATGATCTTTAAAGTGCATCAAGGCTTCGGGTGGTATTTTGGGTTTGGATTAGGAATGAAAGGAAAAAAAAAAAACACTCTCTCCTTTGTTTGAAGCCGGTCGGAGGCAAGCGCAAGAATGGAAATGGGTTTATGCAAAAATTTGTTGGATGCTGAAATGCATCCGGTGCGTTCCAACCCGTTTAGTCTTTCCACTTGAGAATTTTCACCGGCCATTTCACAATCTGTATTTGATTGCTCCGTTGGTACTGATGAGTATGTTGACGTGATCAAAATTTATGCAAAGCCTGTTTTTGATTTCAATGCCAGTTATTTTCGAATAACTTGAAAAAAAATTATCAGAATAGAAACATAGAAATTAGGTGCAGGAGTAGGCCATTCGGCCCTTCGAGCCTGCACCGCCATTCAATATGATCATGGCTGATCATCCAACTCAGTATCCCGTACCTGCCTTCTCTCCATACCCTCTGATCCCCTTAGCCACAAGGGCCACATCTAACTCCCTCTTAAATATAGCCAATGAACTGGCCTCAACTACCCTCTGTGGCAGAGAGTTCCAGAGACCCGCCACTCTCTGTGTGAAGAAAGTCCTTCTCATCTCGGTCCTAAAGGATTTCCCCCTTATCCTTAAGCTGTGACCCCTTGTCCTGGACCTCCCCAACATCGGGAACAATCTTCCTACATCTAGCCTGTCCAACCCCTTAAGAATCTTGTAAGTTTCTATAAGATCCCCTCTCAATCTCCTAAATTCTAGAGAGTATAAACCGAGTCTATGCAGTCTTTGTTCATAAGACAGTCCTGACATCCCAGGAATCAGTCTGGTGAACCTTCGCTGCACTCCCTCTATGGCAATAATGTCCTTCCTCAGATTTGGAGACCAGAACTGTACACAATACTCCAGGATTGGCCTCACCAAGACCCTATACAACTGAAGTAGAACCTCCCTGCTCCTATACTCAAATCCTTTTGCTATGAAAGCTAACATACCATTTGCTTTTTCACTGCCTGCTGCACCTGCATGCCTACTTTCAATGACTGGTGTACCATGACACCCAGGTCGCGCTGCATCTCCCCTTTTCCTAATCGGCCTCCATTTAGATAGAAACATAGAAAATAGGTGCAGGAGTAGGCCATTCGGCCCTTCGAGCCTGCACCGCCATTCAATGCGATCATGGCTGATCATCCAACTCAGTATCCCGTACCTGCCTTCTCTCCATACCCCCTGATCCCTTTAGCCACAAGTGCCACATCTATAGAAACATAGAATAGTCTGTTTTCCTATTTTTGCCACCAAAGTGGATAACCTCACATTTATCCACATTATACTGCAATGATGGCACAGTTGCTGCCTCACAGCGCCAGAGACTCTGATTCGATCCTGACTGCGGGTGCTTGTCTGTACAGCGTTTGTACGTTTCCCCCGTGACTTGCGTGGGTTTCCTCCGAGATCTTCAATTTCCTCCCACACTCCAAAGGCGTAGAGGTTTATAGGTTAATTGGCTTGGTATAAATGTAAATTGTCCCTAGTGTGTGTAGGATAGTGTTAATGTGCGGGGATCGCTTGCTGGCATGGACACTGTGGGCCGAAGGGCCTGTTTCCGCGCTGTATTGCGAAGATTAAAAAAACTGAAAAAACATTGATGTACCTTCTCATCATCAATTTAGTCATTCATACGATCTCTTGAGTCTTTTGTGTTAAACCCATAGCAGTTTAATGAAGCATCTTTGTAGGTACAAGGTTACATGTTGCAAGGGTTTAAATCAATAAGTTGCAACGATTTCTTCTTTGGATAGATTACGTTCAACAAAGGCATCATTCTGGTAATTTGTACCTGCAGTAACAGTTGGTATTTAACCCTGAAAATTGTCAGGTGATGAACTTTTGAAGGACTACACTACACTAGTACCTTAAAAATATCCATCGACACGGCCACCACAGCCTTCTGTGGCAATGTATTCTACAGATTCACCACCCCCTGATTAAAAAAATATATAGTCCTAGTGCAGGTGGGGCATGAGTAGGAGGTGGGTGGGGAGGTGCTTGTAGAGGTGACCTAAAATTGGAGAATTCAATGTTCACACCGCTGGGGTGTAAGGTGCTCAAGAGGAATATGAGGTGTTGTTCCTCCAGTTTGCGTGTGACCTCACTCTGGCATTGGAGGAGGCCCAGGACAGAAAGGTTCGTATGGGAAGGGGAGTTAAAATGGCCAGCAACCGAGAGATCCAGCAGGCCCTGGGTATAAACCTATAAACATGAAATTACTTTTAATTACCCCAAACGTGTTGTTTGCTCTGTAGTAATTTAGGTTAGTTTAGTTTAGAGGTACAGCGCGGAAACAGGCCCTTCGGCCTACAGAGTATGCATGACCAGCAATCCCTGCAAACTAACATTATATCTTTCACACACTAGGGACAATTTACATTTATACCAAGCCAATTAACCTACAAACTTGTATGTCTTTGGCACGTGGGAGGAAACGTAAGATCTTGGAGAACGATGTGTCTTATGAAGAAAGACTGGATAGATTCAGTTTATACTCTAGAATTTAGGAGATTGAGAGGGGATCTTATAGAAACTTACAAAATTCTTAAGGGGTTGGACAGGCTAGATGCAGGAAGATTGTTCCTGATGTTGGGGAGGTCCAGGACAAGGGGTCACAGCTTAAGGATAAGGGGGAAATCCTTTAGGACCGAGATGAGAAGGACTTTCTTCACACAGAGAGTGGTGGGTCTCTGGAACTCTCTGCCACAAGAGGGTAGTTGAGGCCAGTTCATTGGCTATATTTAAGAGGGAGTTAGATGTGGCCCTTGTGGCTAAGGGGATCAGGGGGTATGGAGAGAAGGCAGGTACGGGATACTGAGTTGGATGATCAGCCATGATCATATTGAATGGCGGTGCAGGCTCGAAGGGCCGAATGGCCTACCCCTGCACCTAATTTCTATGTTTCTATCTTTCTATGATCATGGATTATGGAAAACTTTATTGTCATTCAGACCTTGCGGTCTGAACAAAATTTCGTTGCCTGCAGTCATACATATAGTAAATAACAAAACACACAATAAACACATATTGAACATCCACCACAGTGAGTTCACCAGACACCTCCTCGCTGTGATGGAAGGCAAAAATCTTCTCTTTGGCTCTTCCCTTCTTGTTCTTCCTCTTCCTATGCGCTGAGGTGACCCAGGCCTCCGATGTTGTGACCGCACCGGGTGATGTAAATAAGTCCCGCGGCTGAACCGCTTTCCGCGAGCAGACCGGTTCAACTCCGCGGCCCGGGGTGGTCGAAGCTGCCAAAGCTGCCGCCCTCCAGTCCATCGGAGCTCCGGAAAAACAGGTCACCAACCTATGACCTGCGAGCTCCCGACGATGTCGTCCACTGGGCCCGCGGCCGAACCTCCGAAGTTGCTGCCGCCACCGCCGCCACCGGAAAGCCACCACAGCTCCGAGTCGGAACGCCAGAACGCCTAAACCCGCCACAGCCCCGAAGTCGGCCAGCCTCGCGCTGGTAAGTCCTGGCTGGCTCTGCCTCCGGAGCCTCGAGGTCGATTGCAGTTGGAGGCTGTCAGCTCCACCATTAGGCCTCAGCGCAGACGGAGACGGAGACAGGGGATACGACAAGAAAAGTCGCGCCACCCCCAAAAGGAAGAGACCAAAAAGTTTCTCCCACCCCTCCCACCCCTCCCACACACATACACTACATAATAACTCAAATTAACGCTAAAACAAAGACAAGAAAACAACAACAAAAAAAACAGACGGACTGCAGGCTAGCCGCTGCTGCCAGGCAGCGCCACCACTCCCAAAGAAAACCCACGCAGGTCACCGAGAGGACATATAAGTTATGTACAGACAGAACCCTATAGACAAAATTGAACCCGGGTCCCTGCCGCTGTAAGTGCTTTAAGGCAGCAACTCTACCGCTGCGCCATCGTGCCGCCCCTTGCGTCTTGTGTCCATGAGGCCATTTTTTTGATGACCCATTATAACTTAAATATACTCTTAATCCCAACAAACAAACTGAACTTAATTTATTTTTCAATAAATTGAATTTTAGGTTAGCCTGTTTTGTTCTGCAAGTCCAATTAGTAATGCATCAATTGATTGTTACAGTTTCCAAATAACAGGAAAAGATATCTTTGATCAGAGCCATCACTTTGAAATCAGTCAAGTGTAGATATACAGTGCCACATAGCCGCTCTCAATGTCAAGTTTGCATTTATTGTTACTTAAACAATTAAGGTACAGCGAAATTTCAAGTTCAAGTGAGTTTATTGTCATGTGTCCCTGACAGGACAATGACATTCTTGCTTTGCTTCAGCAAAACAGGACATAGTAGGCATTGACTACAAAACAGATCAGTGTGTCCATATACCATATATAAATATATACACACATGAATAAATAAACGAATAAAGTGCAAATAACAGATGGAGGGGTATTAATGTTCAGAGTTTTGTCCGAGCCAGGTTTAATAGCCTGATGGCTGTGGGGAAGTAGCTATTCCTGAACCTGGTCATTGCAGTCTTCAGGCTCCTGTACCTTCTACCTGAAGGTAGCAGGGAGATGAGTGTGTGGCCAGGGTGGTGTGGGTCTTTGATGACGCTGCCAGCCTTTTTGAGGCAGCGACTGCGGTAAATCCCCTCAATGGAAGGAAGGTCAGAGCCGATGATGGACTGGGCCGTGTTTACTACTTTTTGTAGTCTTTTCCTCTCCAGGGCGCTCAAGTTGCCGAACCAAGCCACAATGCAACCGGTCAGCAAGCTCTCTACTGTGCACCTGTAGAAGTTAGAGAGAGTCCTCCTTGACAGACCAACTCTCCGTAATCTTCTCAGGAAGTAGAGGCGCTGATGTGCTTTCTTGATAATTGCATCAGTGTTCTCGGACCAGGAAAGATCTTCAAAGATGTGCACGCCCAGGAATTTGAAGCTCTTGACCCTTTGAACCATTGACCCGTTGATATAAACAGGACTGTGGGTCCCCATCCTACTCCTTCCAAAGTCCACAATCAGTTCCTTGGTTTTGCTGGTGTTGAGGGCCAGGTTATTGTGCTGCACCATATGGACAGTTGCTCGATCTCTCTTCTGTACTCCGACTCATCCCCATCAGTGATACGTCCCACAACAGTGGTGTCGTCAGCAAACTTGATGATGTAGTTCGCACTATGACCGGCTACGCAGTCATGAGTATAGAGTGAGTACAGCAAGGGGCTGAGCACGCAGCCTTGAGGTGCTCCCGTGCCGATTATTATCGAGTCTGACACATTACCACCAATACGTACAGACTGTGGTCTGTGAATGAGGAAGTTGAGGATCCAATTGCAGAGGGATGCGCAGAGACCCAGTTCTGCGAGTTTGGTAACTAGCTTGGAGGGGATGATAGTATTAAATACCGAGCTGTAATCGATGAATAACAGCCTGACATATGAGTTTTTGTTGTCCAAGTGGTCCAGAACGGAGTGGAGAGCCAGCGAGATCACATCCACCGTTGATCTGTTGTGGCGGTAAGCGAACTGCAGTGGGTCCAGGTTTTATGAGTTACCATACAACCATACGCAACGATACACACAGCCCTAATACTAAGACCGAGTTTAATCAACTTTTTCAATTAAAATTTAGACTTTGGGGCAGCAGTGTTGTGCTGTGGTAGAGTTGCTGCCTTACAGCGCCAGGGACCCGGGTTCGATCCTGACCACAGCTGCTGTCTACATGGAGTTTGTACATTCTCCTCGCAACCTGCGTGGTTCTTCTCCGGGTGCTCCGGTTTCCTCCCACACTCCAAAGACGTGCAGGTTTGTGGGTTAATTGGTTTTAGTAAAAATTGTAAATTGTGCCTTGTGTGCAGTGTAGTGTTAATGTGCGGAGATCGCTGGTCGGCGCGGACCTGGTGGGCCGAAGGGCCTGTTTCTGCGCCGTATCTCTAAACTAAACTAATCTAAACTAAACCAAAACACCCTAAAATGTTGGTGTACAGTCTGATGGATAACGAAAAGCAAAGTTATTTTTACAGAAATCTAAGCTAGCTTAATATTACAATCATGAAATATGTCCAATGTCACTTCCCCACAAAATATTATCCAACCTAATATTATGGTAATCTATGCTTATTAAAATTCTGATCTACGTGTAAAGACTAATCTGAGCCTTCCTCACAGCATGGGATTGATATTTATAACCTTTTTTCTGTTAAAATTAGCGTCTTTGTTCATCAATTTATTGAATATTCCAAGTAGCTGCAACTCTGCGTTGTGTAAGCTGGTTACGTAATTAAGGGCTTCCTGAAGGACACAAAGCAAATGCAGTGTTTTTCAAACCAACTTGTATTTATCAACATTATAGGGACAGTAAAGGGGCCAGTGACAATGTATGCCTCTGCTAGAATACACAAACAGGGATGTAACGCTGAGGCTCTATAAGGTGCTGGTCAGGCCGCATTTGGAGTATTGTGAGCAAATCTGGGCACCATATCTGAGGAAGTATGTACCGGCTCGGGACAGGGTCCAGAGGAGGTTTACAAGAATGATCCCAGGAATGAATGGATTAGCATATGATGAGCGTTTAACAGCACTGGGCCTGTACTCGCTGGAGTTTAGAAGGTTGAGGGGGGGACCTCATTGAAACTTAAGCCCCTGTCCCACTTGCATGTTCTTGGCACGCTAATTACGCGTTGGTCGCGTTGAGGCGCGACTGTCCCACGAAGGTCGCGCACGATTTCATGTGCCCGCACAGCCGGCTGGAGCGTGTGACGCCATTTGAAGATGGACGCAAAATGCTTGATTTGCATAGAAACATGGAAAATAGGTGCAGGAGTAGGCCCATTCGGCCCTTTGAGCCTGCACCACCATTCAATATGATCATGGCTGATCATCCAACTCAGTATCCTGCACCTGCCTTCTCTCCATACCCCCTGATCCCTTTAGCTACAAGAGCCACATCTAACTCCCTCTTAAATATAGCAACTCAGCGGGACCGGCAGCATCTCTGGAGAGAAGGAATGGGTGATGTTTCTTCAGTCTGAAAGAAGGGTCTTGACCGCAAACGTCACCCATTGCTTCTCTCCAGAGATGCTGCTGGTCCCGCTGAGTTACTCCATCATTTTGTGTCTATCTTCAATTTTCATGGCCACGCTCTGGGAGTAGAAATGGGGGCGGATCCGGACTGCAACGGCAGTGAGGGCGACCGTTTGCCTGCTTCTGCTGCTGTTGGAGGTGAGACGTTGCATCGTGCCAGGGTCTTGGGCGTGTCCCACTTTGGCCGTCAGTTCGCGTGAAGATTTTGTTCTCTACAAACATTTCGGAGCCCCGTGCGACGTCGCGCACAACTACATTGCCCTCCGCGCTTCTCAGTGGGACCGGCCCCGCGCGGCCACACGATGCCCGTGCGCCTCAATGCAACGATGAGGTCGCGTAATTTACGTGCCAAGGACACATAAGTGGGACAGGCCCTTTACAGAATAATGAAAGGCATAGACATAGGGGATGCGGAAAGGATGTTTCCACTGGTGGGAGAGTCGAGGACCAGAGGTCACAGCCTCAGAACTGAAGGGCACTCTTTTAGACAAGAAGAGAGGAGGAAGTTCTTTAGTCAGATGGTAGTTGGGGTGGGAGATTGCAACCTTCACATGGTCCGCCCTGTATCGACAAATGCAATCAACCTGGCGTGCACAATCAAATAAGATCATATAGAACAAGTTGTCCTGCAACTTTAGGCTGTGCATGCCATACTCAAGAAGAAGAAGAAGAGGATAGTTAATCTGTGGAACTCATTGTCACAGAGGGGTGTGGAGGCCAAGTCAGTGGATATTTTTAAGGCAGAGATAGACAGATTCTTGATTAGAACGGGTGTCAAGGGTTATGGGGAGAAAGCAGGAAAATGGGACTAGGAGGCAGAGATCAGCCCTGATTGGATGGTGGAGTGGTCTCGACGGGCTGAATGGTCTAATTCTAAACCTATAACTTGTGAACGTGCTGGTTTCGGGAATTAAGAGCTCAATTGCTATATTGGCGAAGCAAGTTCCAAGAGTGTTTATTGATCATATATACGGACATGGAACAATGCCATTCTCACTTACAGCAGCACAACAGCGGTAGAATTGCTGCCTTACAGCGCCTGAGACCGGGTTTCGATCCAGACTACGGGTGCTAGTCTGTACGGAGTTTGTACGTCCTCCCCGTGGGTTTTCTCTAGGTGCTCTGGTTTCCTCCCACACTCCAAAGACATGGTTTGGATACTGGTTTGAGGGTTAATTGGCTTGGTATAATTGTAATATATACCAAGCCCTTGTGAGTGTAGGATTGTGTTAGTGGGTGTAGATCGCAGGTCGGCGCGGGCTCGGTGGGCAGGAGGGCCTGTTTCTGAGCTGTATATCTAAACTAAACTGGTTTCTAAACACAGTACCCGATGGATAAAATAAGAGGCAACAAAAAAAGTCCAATAAATTAAAATAATCCAACATAGTGCAAAACAAAACAAAATTCTTAGTTCAAACAAGACCGTTTGTAGTGTGCAGCTTTCTCGGAGTTTGTAGTGTTCAATAGCCTGTTGGATGGAAGTAGCTGTTCCTGAACACTTATCCATACACTGCAAATGGCTCGATTGTAATCATGTATTGTCTTTCCGCTGACTGGTTAGCACGCAACAAATGCTTTTCACTGTACCTCGGTACACGTGACAATAAACCAAACTAAACTTGGATGTCACAGTTTTCATACTTCTATATGAATGAATTCATTGATTGGCCAAGAATTCACATACAAGCAATTTGCCTTGGTGCTCCGCCCGCACGTGACAGTGACAGTTGGAAATGACACATAAAACATTCAACACTAATAATAAAGCATTATCGATTAAACATGTGAATTAAATAAAATACCAGAACAAAAGGAGGCTACAGATTTTTGGTTATTGAGTGGAGCTACTACTCGTGGAAAAAAGCTGTTTTTATGTCTGGCTGTGGCAGCTTTGACAGTCCGGAGTCGCCTTCCAGGGGGAAGTGATTCAAAGAGTTTGTGGCCAGGGCGAGAGGGGTCATCTTACCCGCTCGCTTCCTGACCCTTGCAGTGTACCTTCCAGATATACGCTCCAGAATAGACAGTGTATTCTAGATGTACGTTCCAGAATAGATAATGTGAATGTAAATAGTGTTTTTTCCAGGGTAGGCAACAAGAACCAAGGGAGAAAGTTTTAAGCTAAGAGAGGAAATATTGAACACAAACCTGAGTAGTGGGTATATGGAATGAGTTGCCTTTGGAGGTAGTTGAAGCAGATACAGTAACAACATGTAAAATGCATTTGGACACATACATGGATGGGCAAGGTTTAAAAGCCAAGAATGGGCAAACTAAAATTGTTTAGATGGCATGAACAGTTCTTGGCTGGCATGAACAGTTGGGCTGAAGGGCCTGTTGTCATGCTGTGTGCCTCTAGTAGCAGATTAATGGCAAAGAAAGCATACCAACACCTCTACTTGTTTGGAAGGCCTAAGAAGTTCTGCTTGTCCCCAACAACTCTCACCGATTGCCGTAGAAAGTATTTTATCAGGATGCATCACAGCATGGGACTGGAGTCTGCTCCATCCAAGACCGCAGAGAATTGTGGATGCAGTCCAGACCATCACACATGCCAACCCCTCCTTCCATTGACTCTATTTATACCTCACACGGCCTTGGCAAGGCTTGCAGCATAATCAAGGACAAGTCGCACCCTGGTCATGCCCTCCCCCCCCCTCCCCCTACAGGCAAGAAGTACAAAAGATTTAAAACACCTACCTCCAGATTTAGTTTAGTTTAGTTCAGAGATACAGCAGGGAAACAAACCGTTCGGCGATCAACCAGCGATCTCCGCACATCATAGACAATAGACAATAGACAATAGGTGCAGGAGTAGGCCATTTGGTCCTTCGAGCTAGCACCACCATTCAATGTGATCATGGCTGATCATCCTCAATCAGTACCCCGTTCCTGCCTTCTCCCCATATCCCCTGACGCCGCTATTTTTAAGAGCCCTATCTAGCTCTCTCTTGAAAGCGTTAAAATGTACACAAGCCTTCACACATTAGGGACAAGTATATAGGGAAAAGTATACAAACCACAGCCAATGAAACTCCCCTCAACCACCAACGTTCCAGAGAAAACAATCCTTCACACATACTAGCCTTGTATTCATTGGAGTTTAGAAGGATGAGGGGATATCTTATAGAAACATATACAATTATAAAAGGACTGGACAAGCTAGATGCAGGAAAAATGTTCCCAATGTTGGGCGAGTCCAGAACCAGGGGCTACAGTCTTAGAATAAAGGGGAGGCCATTTAAGACTGAGGTGAGAAAAAACGTTTTCACCCAGAGAGTTGTGAATTTGTGGAATTCCATGCCACAGAGGGCAGTGGAGGCCAAATCACTGGATGGATTTAAGAGAGAGTTAGATAGAGCTCTAGGGGCTAGTGGAGTCAAGGGATATGGGGAGAAGGCAGGCACGGGTTATTGATAGCGGACGATCAGCCATGATCACAATGAATGGTGGTGCTGGATCGAAGGGCCGAACGGCCTCCTCCTGCACCTATTTTCTATGTTTCTATGTTTCTATGTAATCCATGTTCATCTAAACCTCTCCTTGTAAATGAAACCTCTAATCCAGGCAACATTCTGCTCCCTCTCGAAAGCCTCCACAACCTTCCTGTAACGGATGACCAGAACTGCACGCTAAACTCAAGCTGCACACAGCAACTCCATTAAATTACTCCTTAAAGTTGCAAACATGGTTTGTGCCTAATAGCAGGTCAATAATATGTTTATAGCGCACCACAGTACACAGCTTTTCACTGTACCTAAGTACCAGACTGATTCCTGGGATGTCGGGACTTTCATATGAAGAAAGACTGGATAGACTCGGCTTGTACTCACTGGAATTTAGAAGATTGAGGGGGGATCTTATAGAAACTTACAAAATTCTTAAGGGATTGGACAAGCTAGATGCAGGAAGATTGTTCCCGATGTTGGGGGAGTCCAGAACAAGGGGTCACAGTCTAAGGATCACAGTCTACTCCTGCACCTATTTTTCTATGTTTCTATGTTTCTAAAAATGGGTCAATGGAAATGTCTTTCCTCCATGTGTGCCTTCCCTTCCCTTCATTAATCTTGGTAGAAGCCTTCTTCTTAATCCTTGCTCAAATGTTTTTGATCCTTATTGAGGATGGCATAGTGGGTAGAGCTGCTGCCTCACAGCACCATAGGCCCGGGTTCGATCCTGACCTCGGATGCTGTCTGTGTGGAGTTTACACGTTCTCCCTGTGACCGGGTGCTGTGGTTTCCTCCCACGTCCCAAAGACATGCAGGTTTGTAGATTCATTGTCCTCTGTGTGTAGGGAGTGGATGAGAAAGTGGGATAACACCGAACTAGTGCAAACGGGTGATCGATGGTTAGCATGAACTCGGTGGGCCGAAGGGCCTGTTTTTGTGCTGTGTCTTTCGGTACCTGGACGTGGCACCGAAGGACGAGAAGCCGAAGCAAAGAAGTGGAAGCCAAATAACCGAACGGAAACAAAGGCGACACAGCAAATAACCAAAAGAGAGGGATGCCTAAATGCAAACTAACCGAAAGGCCACTCTGCTGAAACGCCAACTAACGAAAAGGCTACGTCGCCAACAAGCCAACTCACCGAATGGACGCTCAGCTGAAAAGTCAAATAACGGACATGACGTCGCCGGGGGTGGGGGATGGGGGAGCTTGTCGGTGATTGGCTAGACCCCCGCGTCCATCACATCACTGGCCGGTGGAGACGGGGGGGGGTGGGGTTCATTTTCCCACACAAGCCATAGGTAACTGGGCAATCTGAACCCGAGCACCACGTTGTAAGCGGCCGAAGGAGCACATTCCTCGGGACAGGGATGCCTCCACTCTCCCACGGCCACGGGCACCGTCCGCCTCGTCTCCCCCCCGTGTGGCCGCACTGTGACGGGCCGAGTGTAGGCAGCGTCTGGTGGAGCAGAGGTGTGGGGCATGCTGGTCCCTCCGCCCACCCAGAATCACTGACCGCGATGCTTGGTGTAAATGTAACATTGTCCCTCGGTGTGTGTAGGTTCATGTGCGGGGATCGCTGGTCGGCGCGGACTTGTTGGGCCGAAGGGCCTGTTTCCGCGCTGCATCCCTAAACCTAAACTAAATTAACTCAGTTGGTCGGATTACAAAAAGCCACGTATTTACATGAAATCGTTTGGATGAAAATCAGACTGTGAAATACATTCAACTCGTCGGAGGCCCGTGTCTTATTTTTGTTTCATAATTTTAATTGAGGTGGAGCTAATTCATGAAATGTGCATCAAAGCTCAAGAGCTGTAACAATAAGCTTGATTAAAAAACTACTAATTTAAAATATCGGAAGCTATTGATGGCAGTCGCCCCCTTTGTTTGCATCTGGAATGATTGGATGTGTAATAGAGGTAATTGTTAATTAACCACACCTGCTAATGAGTCACAAGGAGCTAGTTAATTAATACAGAGGAGAGCTGCCCTTTAGTATGAGACATATTGTAAATGCTTCAAGCGGTGCAGCTGAATGCCATACCACCTGGATATTTGCAAATTAAGAGTTTATTTTCCCCTTCGAAACAGGGTGTGTGTGTGTGTGCGTCCGTGCGCGCGGCGGGGTGTGTGTGTGTGTGTGTGCGCGCGCGGGTGGGGGGTGTGTGCGCGCGGGGGGTGTGTGCGCGCGGGGGGTGTGTGTGCACGGAAGCACACACACAATACAATACCGTTTATTGTCATTTGAACCTCATTGAGGTTCAAACGAAATTTAGTTTCTGCAGTCATACATACAAGAAAAGAACACCCTGTTTTGAGCTGTTTTGAAGGGGAAAATAAACTTAATTTGCAAATATCCAGGTGGTATGGCATTCAGCTGCACAGGGGGGTGTGTGTGTGTGCGTGCGGGGGGGGGGGTGTGCTTGGGGGGGGTGTGTGTGTGGGGGGGGTGTGTGCCCACGCGGGGTGGGTGCGGGGGGTGTGTGTGTGGGGGTGTGTGGGGGGGTGTGCGGGGGGTGTGTGTGGGGGGTGTGTGTGGGGGGCGGTGTGGGGGGGGGAGGGGGAGGGGGTGTTTGTCCTGTACCGGCGGACCTTGTCCCGCTACTTGGCTCGAGGGGACTGTCGGGTCGGATCCCCGCCTCACCCGTCCCGACGTAGTGCAGCCCATGGAGTGCAGCAGCAGCAGCGCCTCGCCCGTGGCCCCGTCGGTCGGCAGCCCGGACCTTCGCTTACCGCCAACACCACCACCACCACCACCCCTCCTTATCATGGCCGGTCATCGGTTCATGAGTTGGATGGGGAGTCGGATTTTGCACGCAGCAGAAGACGAAGCCCAGGCGGCGGTCCAGCTGAGGAGGTTTGGCCCGGGCTGCGCGACGCCGCTCCCAAAATCCAGCATCCGGGCCAAAACTCCTCAGCTGGCCCGCCGGCTGGGCTTTGTGTGCAGTCCAGCACCGGGCCAACTCATCATTCACCCAGCCACGGCTAAGTCGGTCAATGAATTGCCGTCGGGAATATTTTTACCTTGTCTCCCTTGTGAACAAAGCGGGACCTTGGTGTCTCTTGTTCAAAGGAAGACAACTCAACAAAGAGCTGAAGTGAGATGAAATAAGACAGCGGGTAGTCCATGTGGAGAATTGGATTGTTTCTGATATGTGGCGGGTTGCGTACTTTCTCGGGCGCTAGCCAAAAATGTGGAAGGATGCGATGAACTGACCATTTTCTGCAAGCCTAATAATTTCAGATAGCCTTGGGTTCAAAGCAGGATAAAGATGCAACAAGTTGTATATTAATTAGTGCGGGTGTCAGGGGTTATGGGGAGAAGGCAGGAGAGTGGGGGTTGAGAGGGAGAGATAGATCAGCCTTGATTGAATGGCGGAGTAGACTTGATGGGCTGAATGGCCTAACTCTGCTCCTATCACTTATGAACTTGTAATGCAATCGTTAAAAAGGTAACTAAAAGCAGTATATTTTTATAAATTGCTTCTGTGGACTATTCCTCTATATTTTATTATTGGGGATAGTGCTTGGGTATTGCAATACTCAACAGGACTATATTAGTTTAGTTTATTGATACAACACGGAAATAGGCCCTTTGGCCCACCGAGTCTGCGTCAAACAGCGATCCCCGCACACTAGCACTATCCTACAAACAACCAGGGAGCATTTACAATCTTAACAAAGTTAATTATCTTACCAACCTTTAGAGTGTGGGAGAAAACTGGAAAACCCACACGGTCATTGGGAGAATGTTCAAACTCCGTACAGACAGTACCCGTAGTCAGGATCGAACCAGGGTTCTCTGGCGCTGCAAGGCAGCAACTCCACTGCAGTGCCCTTAGGTAGACCATTTCTGCACACTTTGTTAACAGGAGATAGCGCTGGGTACGGCAAAGCTCTTCTGGACAATATGTAAGTGAAGAATTTCACTGAGCCTTTGCATGTGACATTAAAACACCATTGAACATTGCTTAAATTCTAGTTGATTATCTGTCTTTAATCTTGTAGGCCAATTGTAAACACGCCCCTACCTCCACTGGGAGTCAGTTCATCAGTTTGCAATACTGACCATGAATCACCCATTGACATTAGTTCTATGTTATTTCACTTTCTCGTAGACTTCCTGCACACTGGCAGCAATTTGTTTGTGCTATATCCTTGTGCTAAACCTGTTGGTGCACTATCAAGGCTAACCCTGACCTTCCCATCCATGCTGACTTGAACAATCTGCCCAACATGCGCCTGAAGTCCCGCAAACCCTTCTGGTCTTCCGTTAAATCCCTGGAAGACTTTGACTCCAAGACTGAGTGGAGCAGAGCCTGGAAAGATGCCAACACCAACAACGGAGAGGTCATCCCAGACCCCACAGCGAAACCACCAGGTTTTGACCTCCATCGCAAGCAATGGCTAACCCTGAACAGAATCCGCAGCCTCCATGCAAGAACAGCCCGTCACCTGCATAAGTGGGGGATGACAGACAGCCCCGCTTGTCCACTGGGGCTTTTCCCTGGGGACATCAAAGCCATCCACCCAGTAACTGATGCTGTCCTGGTATGGATGTCTACTCTTGATCTACAACTTTAGGCTGTGCATGCCATCCACAAAAAGAAGACTGCCGGCAATTCTTGCAGAGGCATTGAAATGTAGAAAATAGGTGCAGCAGTGGGCCATTCGGCCCCTCGAGCCAGCCACCATGGGTGATCATTTAAAATCAGTACCCCGTCCTGGCTTTCTCCCCACATCCCTTGATTCCGTTATCCTCAGAGCAAAATCTAACTCTCTCTTGAATGCATCAAATTAAGTGACAAACCCGCACGTCTTTAGGACATGGCAGGCAACCGGAGGAAACCCACACGTACAAACTCCTCGCAAGCAGCACCCGAGGTCAGGGATGAAGCCAATTAGACCTGTCCCAAGTGGTGACGAATGTGGAGTCACTCTAGATTGTCATTAACAACTTATTGCATGCACGGGAGAAAATGGATATGAAGTGAGATTTGGGGACGTGCGGTTGGATTACAATTCAGCCGTGGTTTTACTTTGGAACGTGGTTAGGAAACCGGAGCCGCTCGGAAAAACCCACGCGGGTCACGGGGAGGACGTCCAAACTTTGTGCAGACAGCACCCTCTGACGCCGTAAGGCAGCAACTCTACCGCTGCGCCACCGTGCCACCCTGAGATGTCCGAGTTTGAGGAATGAAGTCTATCTGGGAAACAAAACCACAGATGAACAATTTGTCCCAGGTTATCTGATAATTGTGGATCAGTCATGATTCGCCAGTGTTGTACCCATTTTTAATCAGCCAAAGATCTTGGGCAACTCAAGTGGCATAATTAGCTCCAGTTGATTACTGACATTTATGAGGATTTTGTCAGGACTTTAACAGAGATAAATAGATAGATTCTTGATTAGTATGGGTGTCAGGAGTTATGGGGAGAAGGCAGGAGAATGGGGTTAGGAGGGAGAGATAGATCAGCCATGATTGAATGGCGGAGAAGACTTGTTGGGCCGAATGGCTGAATTCTGCTCCCATCACTTATGAACAAGGCTTGTGGGCCTGAGATACAGGGAGGGGTTTTAGCAGGTTATGACTTTGTTCCTTGGAGCGCATGTAATCTTTTCAAGGTGTATTATATTAAGAGAAGAAACACAGATTTTATGCACATGTTCAGATTCAGGGACAGTTTCTTCCCAGCTGTTATCAGGCAACTGAACCATCTTATTAACAACTAGAGTGCAGTTCTGTGCTAACATCACCCTCATTGGAGACCCTCGGACTATCCTTGATCGGATCATCTTGGACTTTATCTTGCACTAATCGTTATTCACGTTATTCCCTTTATCTTGTGTCTGGACACTGTGGATGGCTCAATTGTAATCATGTACTGTCTTTCCGCTGGCTGGTTAGCAGGCAACAAAAGCTCAACTCCACCAGAATGGGGGAATCGACAGAGGCTTAGGTTGAGGAGTGGAAAGTTTAATAGGAACCTGAGGGGTACCCTTTTTACACCAAGGGTGATTGGTTATTGAACAAATTGCCAGAGGCAGTTTGAGGCATGTACTCTCAACACATTTCAGAGACATTTGGGCAGGTACAAAGATAGGATGGGTTTAGAGGGATATTGCCCAGGCTTAGGCAGGTGGGACAAGTGTAGATGGGGTATGTTGGTTGGCCTCGGCAAGTTGGCCTAAGGGCCTATTTCCACGCTATATGTCTCTATGACTCCATATCAATTCTTTCAGTGGAAAAAAAATGTATGAACCGGCTGTATTTTTCATACTGACTTCACTGCAAACCGCAACGTTCCAATCCACCGCATTCCACTAAAACCCACTCGCTAGTTGATTTAAATGGCCATTTATTTAGGCATTAAACACTAAATTCCTTCTATTTGGCCTATAAATTCATGAAAATTAGATTTAAAAATTATGTTATATTGTGGATTATTGTGTGAATGTTATTTGGACACTTAGGCAATTAAAAAAAAGTTTATCTTTTCTTAAGAAATGGATAGATGTTTAGATCTACTCATTGAATTTTGTAATTAGCTACAATTAGATAACTAACTAATTATATGCTTTAATTTCAAGTCATCCAAGTAAGATTGTTTCATATTTGTTTCAGAATGCTTCAATCTATAATAACTGAAAATTTCATTGAGTTCTCTTAATTTTTAAGAAAGTTATGGGCTTTTGACTATTCCAGATCACAGCTTTTGAGTTAAGTCAATTGAAAGGCAATGGGGACAAGGTGCTAATTTCCGAGAATGAAAATGGCCATAACTTTCTTAATACTGAAGATATGAAAGTGAATTAGGTGTCAAATTAAACTTCTTTTTATGCTTTATCTGATGGGATAAATTGCAGACTTGATTTTTAAAATCTCAAAATGTTGTAACATTGCTACTATGACTGTAGAGACTGATAATAAAGAAAATCAGTACTAACCTGATGTTGAGCTTGCCACCTCGCTAAGTGGCTATGTTTAAATCACACATCCATATCTCAACCTATCTTTCCCAGCCCCCTCCTGTTGCTTTCCGTTGCAAAGTACAAGTTTTTCGAGAACGTAACAGGTTGCTTTTTAATAGCAATTTGAATTTGTAAGGGTAAAACACTACCAGTGCACAGCCTCGTTTATCAAGTACAACAGGATCTCAAATTAGCGGAGAAATCATTAAACCCTCTAAGGTGACAAACAGTGTGATTTATATTCATATCCGACAACACATTTTCATTACGAATGATGGAATGCTGGTATCGGGGGGGTGGGGGGGACACATGACACAATCTTTGCAGTGACATTTTTCATTGTGATTATAAGTTGTTAGAGCAACTACAGGAGGTGCAGTGGATTAGCAAATTGTTCCATTGTCTGAAGGTAGACTCAAAATACTGGAGTAAAGGGCCTGTCCTACCAGCATCCGACTCCATGCGTTGAGCGCGATCAAACTAGAAGCGGGGGCCGCGCGGAGGTCGGGTGATCCCCTGTACAGGGCCGTTCCCACCAGCATGCGCCTGCATGCGGCAAGCGCGACCAAACCGGCAGCGAGGGCCGCGCGGAGGTCGGGTGAGTGGCGCAACGCGGCGCAAAGTGAGGCGAACTTGGAGCGAAGTCTTCAGGTAAGTTCGCCAGGACAGAGAGGGGCACAGAGGCACACACACAGAGGGCCACGGAGCCACACACATAGAGGGTCACGGAGGCACCTACAGATAGGTTCACGGAGGCATGACGTCGAGATGTTGTGTAATGTGTCGAGGCGACTGCGAGCCGACAAGCCGTTGCCGCGCGGAATTTTCGAACAGTCAGTTTTTCTGAGCCCCGGGCGATGTCGGGACGAACTCCGCACAATTCCGCACGGTTCCGGCGATCGAAGTGGGACCGGCCCCGCGACGCCGGACGGCTCAAGCGACCACGTTAGGTCGCGCTCATCGCATGGAGTTGCATGCTTGTAGGACAGGCCCTTAACTCTGGGTCAGACAGCATCTCTGGAGACAGGGAATAGGTGACGTTTCGGGTCGAGACCCTTCTTCAGACTGATAGTCAGGGGAGAGAGAAACTCAGGGTATGAAAAGGTTGAGAACAAATCACAGCCGGCACAGATGACCAAGGGAAGGTCGAGCCCACAATGGTGCATTGTTGGCTGTGGCAGAAGGCCATTCTTTAGACCATTTGATAGACCTATACAATGGCAAGTCTCAATTGACACGGTCATTTGATAGAGGTTTCCTCTAAAGTAGAAATTAAAATTCAGCCATGTTTTTAGTTTGGAGTGTGGGAGGAAACCAGAGCTACTGGAGAAAACCCACGCAGGTCACGGGGAGAACGTACAAACTCCACACAGACAGCACCCGTAGTCAGGATCGAACCCGGGTCTCTGGCGCTGTAAGGCGGCAACTCTACCGCTGCGCCACCGTGTTGCCTTATTATTCTAATGAGGGAGAACGTTATTGAAAAGTGTATTGTTAATCCTCTATCAATTAATAGAGGTTTCATCTCTGCACTCTGCATACAAAGGCTGAAAAATAATGTTATTGTTGATGCTATCTATTCCCTTTAATATCTATTCCCTTACTGGTGCCTGCTCATAATGGGTGTTAATAGAAACATAGAAACATAGAAAATAGGTGCAGGAGTAGGCCATTCGGCCCTTCGAGCCTGCACCGCCATTCAATGTGATCATGGCTGACTTGTGATCATGAATCTTGTAACAGCTGCCTAATGGTATCTTTCTAAACCAAATTATGGGTGGCCATGGTAGCACAGTGGTAGAGTTACTGCCTCACAGCGCTTGCAGCATCAAAGACCCGGGTTCGATCCCGACTATGGGTGCTGTCTGTACGTAGTTTGCACGTTCTCTCCCTGGGGTCGCCCCGTGACCTACGTGGGTTTTCTCCAAGATCTTCGGTTTCCTCCCGCACTCGAAATACGTACAGGTGTGTAGGTTAATTGGCTTGGTCTATGTATAAATTGTCCCTAGTGTGTGTAGGGTGATGTTAGTGTGCGGGGATCGCTGGTCGGCGTGGACTCGGTGGGCCAAAGGGCTAGTTTCCGCGCTGTATCTCAAAACTAAATTAAACTAAACTAAACTGTTTTTGAAGCTCCTCTTTTTTCTCATCAGAATCAATACTGTTTATAAGAAGCTCCATTTGGAGAAACCAACGACTATGGGTGAGGGGCTTTCTATTCACAGTAACTAAAATGTTTTGAGCCCCCTACTTCAAGCCCCCCATTGCCTGGATTCAACTATCTCCTGCCAAGCTTTCTTCCCAATCTCTTCCTCAGTTCCTCAGTTTCTTCCCAACTGTTATCAGGCAGCTGAATCATCCCACCGCAACCAGAGAGCAGTCCTGCTCCACCATCCTCCTCATTGGAGACCTTCGGACTATCCTTGATCAGACTTTGCTGGCTTAACCTTAAACTAAACGTTATTCCCTTATCAAGTAATGTTAAAATTGTACAAGGCATTGGTAAGACCAATTCTGGACTATGGTGTACAATTTTGGTCGCCTTATTATAGGAAGGATGTCAACAAAATAGAGAGCGTACAGAGGAGATTTACTAAAATGTTGCCTGGGTTCCAGCAACTAAGTTACAGAGAAAGGTTGAACAAGTTAGGCCTTTATTCTTTGGAGCGCAGAAGGTTAAGGGGGGACTTGATTGAGGTCTTTAAAATGATGAAAGGGATAGACAGAGTTGACGTGGATAAGCTTTTCCCATTGAGGGTAGGGAAGATTCAAACAAGAGGGCATGACATGAGAATTAAGGGACAGAAGTTTAGGGGTAACATGAGGGGGAACTTCTTTACTCAGAGAGTGGTGGCAGTGTGGAATGATCTTCCTGCAGTAGTGGTGGAGGCAGGATCGATTTTAACATGTAAAAGTAAAGTGGATAGGTATATGGACGGGAAGGGAATGGAGGGGTATGGTCTGAGTGCAGGTAGATTGGACTAGGGTAAAATAAATGGTCGGCACGGACTTGAAGGGCCGGGAAGGTCTGCTTCCGTGCTGTAATTGTTATATGGTTATATGGTTATATGGTTATGTATCTATACACTGTAAATGGCTCGATTGTAATCATGTGTTGCCTTTCCGATGACTGGTTAGCACGCAACAAAAGCTTTTCACTGTACCTCGGTACACGTGACAATAAACTAAACTCAACTGTCCCTCCTATCTTCCGACTTTGCCCCTCAGACTGAGAGTCAGGAGAAAGGGAAACAAAAGATATGGACGTTGATATGTAGACATATAGAATAAATGAATGAAATATATGCAAAATAATTATGATGATAAAGGAAATAGACCTTTGTTAACTGTGATACAATCGAACCATTCAGTGTACAGATACAAGATGAAGGGAATAACATTTACTGCAAGATAAAGTCCAGTGAAGTCCAATTAAAAATAGTCCGAGGGTTTCCAATGAGGTGGCTGGAAGGTCAGATGGAGTATAGGAGCCAAGAGGTCCTTCTGCAGTTGTACAGAGCCCTAGTGAGACCACACCTGGAGTATTGTGTGCAGTCCTGGTCCCTTAATTTGTGGAAGAACATTCTTGCTATTGAGGGAGTGCAGCGCAGGTTTACAAGGGATGGCGGGACTGTCATATGCTGAGAGAATGGAGCACCTGGGCTTGTATATTCTGGAATTTAGAAGGATGAGAGAGGATCTTATTGAAACATATAAGATTATTAATGGTTTGGACACGCTAGAGGCAGGAAACATGTTCCCGATGTTGGGGGAGTCCAGAACCAGGGGCCACAGTTTAAGAATAAGGGGTAAGCCATTTAGAACTGAGACGAGGAAACACCTTTTCACACAGAGAGTTGTGAGTCTGTCGAATTCTCTGCCTCAGAGGGTGGTGGAGGCCGGTTCTCTGGATACTTTCAAGAGAGAGCTAGATAGGGGTTTTAAAGATAGCGGAGTGAGGGGATATGGGGAGAAGGCAGGAACGGGGTACTGATTGGGGATGATCAGCCATGATGACATTGAATGGCGGTGCTGACTCGAATGGCCGAGTGGCCTACTCCTGCTCCTATTGTCTATTGTCCATTGACAGGACTGCTCTCCAGTTGATGATAGGATGCTTCAGGACCACTCTCTAGTTGTTGGGTGAGATGTTGTTGAGTTGGACATCTAGAGAGCTTGAGCTGGATCTCTCTAGTTGTTGAGATTTTTCCCTGATGAATGAATTTGGCAAGTAATGAAGGGCACAGCTGTCAAATTGAGATTGCCTTTGAAAAATCTGAAGTGTGCTTTCGAAGTCGAAAAATGCTTGGAAAATTTTCTCATGAAGAGTGGAGCTCTGGCATGGTGGAGCAGCGGTAGAGTTGTTGCCTTACAGCGCTTGTAGCGCCAAAGACCCAGATTCGATCTGACTGGACAGCACGCAACAAAAGCTTTTCACTCTAAAGGTCCTGTCCCACTTGCATGCGATTGCGTGCATGTGGCGCGACCAGCCGGAAGCAGAGTTCACGCTAAGTTCGTGCTATGTTTGCGCATGACATCATTTACATAATTTAGAATAGAATAGAATAGTTTCTTTATTGTCATTGTAACATGAACCATGTACAACAAAATTAAAAAATGTCAACCAGTCAGTGCAACATTCAAACCATAAAAGCTAACGATACATACAAGGTAAAATATTAAAAAAGATGAACAACTAAAATAAATATGAAATATGAAAACAGCACGCATAAACACGGAAACCCTACATCCTTCTGTCGATTTCACAGTGTACCAACCACAGTCTCTTAGTTCCCGCGTTCCTTGGCGGCTACATTTAGTGCCTTTATAGCAGTGGGGTAAAAACTGTTTTTAAGTCTGTTTGTCCTTGTCCTTGTAGATCTGTACCGTCTGCCTGACGGCAACAGTTCAAACAGGGAGTGTCCGGGGTGGGAAATGTCCTTTATAATATTCTGGGATTTTTTGATGCAGCGGGAACTGTGTAAGTCCTCCAAGGTAAGGAGAGGGCAGCCGACAATCCTCTGGGCGTTGTCAATGGCCCTCTGGAGCGCTTTCCTCTGAGCTGCTGTGCAGCTGGTGTACCACACGCATACACGGTATGTTAGGATGCTCTCAATGGAGCACCGATAAAAGGACAGCAGCAGTCTCTGTGTGATGTTATTCTTCCTGAGCACCCTCAGGAAGTGCAGTCTCTGCTGGACCTTTTTCAGCTGCGCAGAGGTGTTCACGCTCCACGTCAGGTCCTCCTCAATATGGATTCCCAAGGAAGCGGAAATCCGCCACCCTCTCCACACAGTCCCCTCGGATGATTAGTGGTACCAGTTTTGTTCTTCCTGAAGTCTATTATTATCTCCTTGGTCTTTAAGGTGTTCAGGAGCAGGTTATTTTCTCCACACCACACTGTCAGCTGCTCCACCTCATCCCGATAGGCGTACTCGTCCCCCCCGGAGATGAGCCCCACCACCGTAGTGTCATCTGCAAATTTGACAATGGTGTTGCTGTGATGGGCGGAGGTGCAGTCATGTGTGTAGATGGTGTAGAGCAGGGGGCTCAGCACGCAGCCCTGCACGCAGCCATTGGTAATGCCAACCAATCAGCTGGGCAGGAGGTGGGCCGACTGAATTTGGGCATCGCATGCATTGGGCGGTGATGTCATCATGCAACGCCACGCCGGGCGGTGACGTCATCACGCAATGCTACGCTACGCGCTCGGCCTACGCCATCAAGACGCTGCGTACGCCATCAAGACGCTGCGTATGACCACAATGCTCCTGCATGCCGACAGGCCATTGGCGCGCTAAGTTTTCGGTCACTGCAAGAATTGTGGGGGGATGTTTTTATGTTTCATGTTAAATTTCTTTATAATGTTATGTTGTATACTTATTAGTGTGCTGCAATGGCAACTTGAATTTCACTGCACCAATTGGTGTATGTTACAATAAATGAACCTTTGAACCTTTGCTCCTTTGAACCTTCCATCTCCAGGCACTTCCATGTGGACTATTATCCAAACTCATAATAGGTATGGATCAGGTTAATGCACAGTTTCTGGCCGCGAGGATGGGTCAAAGATGCTGCCCGGAGATCAGCCGCCTCTCAGACCAGGTAGGGACTAGGAAAAGCAGTCCCCCCCTTCCCCCCCCCCCCCCGCCCTCCCCCCCTCCCACCACCCCCACCCCCTCCCACCACCCCCTAGTCCTCCTAAAACAAAACACTATTAACATACTAAAAATAAAAAGAAGAAGTGAAAAGCCGGCCAGCTGCAGGCAGGGCAGCCATACCCAACTGGACGGTGCCCACAATTATATTATCCAAGGAAAACATTGGATCCGTCCTTATAGGTTTAACAGCACGGTTGTTTGACACAAGCACTTTATTCCTTCTTCTGGGGAATATCAACCATTGCCGGGAAACCTAACTTGCCCCTTTACAACCCCTTAGTTTCCACCAATCCTTTATGGCCTTTGCAAGCAATGTCTGTATCACTATCTCATTGTGCGTGAAGGATAACGGTGAGACTTCTTTACAGCTTAAGATCTGAAGGGAACGTGAATATGAGTTCACCTTTCTGCTCTGCATGGCTCTGTGGAAGAGGGGGGGTGGGGGGGTGGGGGGGATGTGCATGTGCATGTGCATGTGTATATGTGTATATGTGTGGGGTGTGTGCGCTTGTGTGGAGCAAAATTACCATTTTCATTTCACATCCAAAAACATTCATTTGATTAACCAGTCAACTGGGAAGGAAAGAGAGGACATTTTTGTGTGTGGCTGCGTGTGTTTTGAGCAACGCGTGATTGCAGATCCACTTCTGTGACCAGCGCACACACAGAGTCACCTGCCTTGGATCAATGGTAAAATATCCAGTGTGACTATTTTAAAGATTCATTTTTGTGAAGAATTGCTGACACGCACCGTCAAAGAACCACATCTTGTTGGGATGGCATGGTGGCGCAGCGGTGGAGCTGCTGTCTTACAGCGCCGGAGACCAGGGTTCGATCCTGACTACGGGTGCTGTCCGTAAGGAGTTTGTATGTTCTCCCAGTAACCTGCAAGGGTTCTCTTGGAGATCCTTGGTTTCCTCCCACGCTGATCTATTCCTTTCATGATTTTCTAAACCTTTCCTGTCAAATAAAGAAAATGGCTAACAAATGTTAAAACAGGACCAAAGGAAAAACTTCCGGAAGGTTCTCCCAGTGACCCACGTGGGTTTTCTCCTGGTGCTCGGGTTTCCTCCCACACTCCAAGTGCGTACAGCTTTGTAGGTTAATTGACTTGGTAAAAAATGCAAATTGTCGTCAGAGTGTGTAGGATAGTGGTAATGTGCGGGGATCGTTGGTCGGTGCGGACTCGGTGGGCCGAAGGGACCTGTTTCCGTGCTGTAATTCTAAACTAAACTACACTAAACACACAAAGAGTCTTCCGGCTTCGGCGCCATCTTGAAGACACAGTGAGACCGCCATGTGCGGCTATTTTAAGGATTTGTTTTTGTGAGAAATCGCTGACACACACAGTGAAGGAACAACATCTTGCCTCAGCGCAGCTTTGATTTGACTCTCACATTATTTTTGGCAGTGTGTTCATCGTATATATGTATAATAATAATAACAACAATAATGATATTTTATTTGCCACGTATATGTATACGTACAAGGAATTTGACTTGGTGCTTTGCTCGCAAAAGGATAAAAACATGATATACAGCAGACAATTAAAAATAAAGCATTATAATTTAAACATGTAAAATAAAGTACCAGAGTAAACAGAAGCTACGGTCCTTTGGCTGTTGAGTAGAGCTACAGCTCGTGGGAAAAAACTGCATGTGCGTTGTAAGACTCTTTTTTCCCATTATCTTTTGGATCATTACCAGATGAATGCGTGTGTGATCCCTATAATGTGAAGTACTATTGCTGTGTCAAACCTCAGAAGGCTCTCACTCATCGAAGGTTATTTCATGTTGACATTCTGTGATTTAAAAAGAAAATGTTATTTACAATGAAGAATGTATGCTGAACTGTCAAAGGAATGACATTAGAAGGACATGTTCTGGCATTTCCTTGTTCAGTTGGAGCAGGAGGCAGAAAGGATTTGTAAATGTTTTTGTTCACCTTTCCTTGACAGGTGGACCGATGTCAACCAGTACATGGATTTGTGAGTTGCAAATTGCAAAGGCTAATTGCAAAGGTAGAGTTGCTGCCTCACAGCGACAGAGACCCGGGTTCGATCCTGACTGTTGACGCTGCTTGTACTGAGTTTGTACATTCTCCCCATAACCTGTGGAGGGTTTTCTCGGAGATCTTTGGTTTCCTCCCACACTACAAAGACGTACAGGTTTGCAGCTTCAGTAAAAATTGTAAATTGTTCCTAGTGCGTAGGATGGTGCAAGTGTACAGTGTGATCACTGGTCGGCGCGGCCTCGGTGAGCCAAAGGGCCAGTTTCCCTACTGTATCTGTAAAGTCTGAATGTTCACTTGTATCACAGGCTGAGTCCTCCCACAATTGTGATAAATGACAAAAGCGTATTCGGAAGTATTGGAATTTGTTGGTGTTCTGTGCAATATATATGTTATATCTTACATGTTATATGTGTCAATATATATGTATGTCTGTGTGTGTGTGTGTGTGTGTTTATATATATATATATGCATATATATGTGCATGGATTGTCACCTTGTCGTGGTGGAGGAGCTTGTGTGGTCCTGAGAGCGATGCCGTCTGGAGCGATGCTCCTGGTAGGGCCACCCATGGCGGTAAGGTCGAGGGGGAGATCTCTGACAAAGAGTAATCCAACCAAGACCTCAACGGTGGAACAGGCGGAGGACGGTGGCTGACCTTAGTGGAGCGTCACAACGGCTGGGAAGGCGGATGAAGGCTGCAGCAGAAAAGGGTCTCCGGTCGTCTTGGACTCCATGTCATTGGATCCTTGACCCAGATCTGTCAAGGACCGTGGGGTGGCTGTCTGTGCACCAGTCTCCCCACGTTCAACAAAGTCACGCACAGGCAAAAAACCCTTTGTGTGTGTGTGTGTGTGTGTGTGTGTGTCAGTGAGTGTGTGTGTGTGTGTGTGTCAGTGAGTGTGTGTGTGTGTGTCAGTGAGTGTGTGTCTGTGTGTGTGTGTCAGTGAGTGTGTGTGTGTGTGTGTGTCAGTGAGTGTGTGTGTGTGTCAGTGAGTGTGTGTGTGTGTGTGTGTCAGTGAGTGTGTGTGTGTGTCAGTGAGTGTGTGTCTGTGTGTGTGTGTCAGTGAGTGTGTGTGTGTGTCAGTGAGTGTGTGTGTGTGTGTGTGTGTCAGTGAGTGTGTGTGTGTGTCAGTGAGTGTGTGTCAGTGAGTGTGTGTCAGTGTGTATATGCATGTATATGTGGATATATATATGTGTGTTTGTGTATGTGTGTGTATGTTTGTATATACTGTACATGTACTGTGGATATATATATATGTGTATATATATATATATATGTGTGGTTGTGCATATATATATATATGTACACACCCACACATAAATACAGCCTGTAGCTTATTTGGAGGTTGCAGAGTGATGAAGTGTGAGTATTTGTCTCCTTGGCAGCAGCAGGGTTAAACATCGGGCAGACCCAGTTAAAGATATTGCTGCAACAAGGCATGCATATTCAATCAAATGCGACTATTCTTCCATTTTATTTGTTTACAAACACAGCCGCCACTGTTGGGAATATCTTAGATTTGCATCCATTTTTCACTGTAATGGATTGCCTCCACCCATAATAATACGCTATTAAAACACACACAAACACCGTTCTCCAGTCTTTCTCATTGACAGACTTTTTCATTTGATAAAACATTTTTCCAGCAGCAGATTTTTTCTGTAAATTGTGTTGGCGACAGGTTCATTTAGGGCGGCGCAAAGGGGATAGCAATTGTATTCACAGATCTGTCATTCTCATTGCCAGCATCAACTGTTATTTTGCCCCGTATCTGTGACTAATTGAACAGATTTGCCGCTGAGCACAGAATAAATGATGGCTGCGCTCTTCATTCCCACACCTGAAATGTTGCATGCGCAAACGGACTCGGTCTTAAAAAAATACACTGCGTTCGGTTTGGAGATACAGCATGGAAATAGGCCCGTCGGTTTCAGTTTCAGTTTTGTTTATTGTCACCTGTACCGAGGTACAGTGAAAAGCTTTTGTTGCGTGCTAACCAGTCAGCGGAAAGACAATTCATGATTACCATCAGAGCCGTTTACAGCGTATAGATCCCATGGTAAGGGAATAACGTTTAATGCAAGGCCAGGCCAGCAAAGTTCGATCAAAGATAGTCCGAGGGTCTCCAATGTCCACCAAAGTCTTTACCGACTAGCGATCACCCCCTACACTAGCACTACCCGACACAAGCACACACTAGGGACAATTTACAATCTTTACCGAAGCCAATTAACCTACAATCCTGTACACTATTGCAGTGTGAGAGGAAACCGGAGCACCCGGAGTAAACCCACGCAGGTCACGGGGAGAACGTACAAACTCCGTACAGACAGCACCTGTGGTCAGGATCGAACCAGGGTCACTGGCGGTGTAAGGCAGCAACTCTACCGCTGCACCACCGTACTGCCCCACTAAAGCGTTCTGAAAGGAAATATATTAACATAGATATCTCCTCATAGAGCCCGTGAGCATGAGGTTACATTGAGAGGTTCAATGTAAAGGGTAAGTATACAGTTAGTGGCAAGGCCCTTAATCACAACCACAATCACAATAATACTTTATCAGCCAAGTATTCTTTGCAACATACAAGGAATTTCATTTGCCAAGTCAGTCATACATATAAAAAGCAACAGAACACACAAAATACATTTTAACATAAACATCCACCACAGTGACTCCTCCACATTCCTCACTGTGATGGAAGGTCAAAAGAAAGTTCAATCTCATCCTTTCTATGCTCTCCCATAGTCGCGGGCCTCGAGCTCTCCGTTAACGGGACGATCTGGACCCCGTAGCTGGCGGCGTTTGGGATCTCCGCATCGGGGCGATCAGCTCTTGCATCGGGGGGGATGTCAGCTACCCCGCGCCGGGCGATAGGACCCAGGTCTGGGCGTCGAACCTCTGCGTCGTTGGAGCTTCCCAACTAGCCACTCAAGGGACTGCGAGCTCAAGTTGGTAAAGTCCGCAGGCTGCTGTTTGTACGATCCCAGGCAAGCGATCAGCTCCGATATTAAGTCCACGCCCCGCGGTGGGGCTCAAAATCAGTCCGAAGACGCGTCCAGCTCCATCGATGGTTGGCCGCAGAGCGACCGGAGAATGCGACCCGGAAATAAACTGCATCTCCGACACGGTAAGAAACTGAAAAAAAGTTTCCCCCTCCCCCTCCCCCTCTCCTTCCCCCTCCCCCTCTCCCTCCCCCACATAAAACAATAATATTTACACAAACTTTGTCTCAGTCCACGGAGAGTCAGGCAGCATCTATGGAGACCCTTCTTCAGACTGATTGTAGTAGGTGAGAAAAAGCTGGAATACAGTTGGGGCCAGGACAAAGACAGACAAGTGATGGAGAGAAGCCTCTTTGAACTGGCATTGTCCTCCCACTAGATAGCACTGAATAAAACAGCATTTCACTGTACCTCGGTACACCTGACAATAAACTCAACTGAACACCACTGTGCCCAGAATGGACAGACAATGCTTCAGTTGGGAACCACTGTCTGAAGAAGGATCTAGCCTGAAACGTCATCTGTCCATTCCCTCCACAGATGGTTCTCGACCCACTGACCGAATAGTGAAAGGCCTGGACAGAGTGGATGTGGAGAGGATGTTCACACTAGTCGGAGAGTCTAGGACCTGAGGTCACAGACTCAGAATATGAGGACATTCCTTTAGGAAGGAGATGAGGGGGAATTTGTTTAGTCAGAGGGGGGTGAATCTGTGGAATTCATCACCACAGAAGGTTGTGGAGGTCAAGTCATTGGATATATTTTAGGCCAAGAGAGATTCTTGATGAGTACGAGTGTCAAGGGTTATGGGGAGAAGGCAGGGGAATGGGGTTAGGAGGGAGAGATAGATCAGCCATGATTGAATGGCGGAGTAGACTTGATGGGCCGAATGGCCTAACTCTGCTCCAAGAACTTATGAACATGATCTCCTCCAGCACTTAGTCTTAAAGCCCTGTCCCACGGTACGAGTCCATTCCAAGTCCCTGATTCGAACTCGGAGATTTACGGTAATGGCCACTCGTTGGTACTCGAGGCTCTCGTGGACATTTTTCAACGTGTTGAAGAATCTTCACGAGTCTTCCCGTGCTTGCCTGCCATTAGCGAGTCTTCCCGAGTACCTGCCGTTAGCGTTATGAGCTGCTAAGAGATGTCCCCGAGCTCCGACGTACCCGCTACGTTCATTCTCCGTGCTTACCATGAGTTTGATTTTTCTTTAAACTCGGGAGAGCTCTTGGAACGAACTCGTACAGTGGGACAGGGTCATTAGCTCTCAGTTTATTGCTTTTACCTTCACTGCACCTCTAAAAACCAAAATAATTTATAAAAAAGAGAAATAAAAATGATGATTATGCCGAGGTCCCTTTGTACATGCATGCATGCCACAGTTCCCGAGCTGGAAAGGGATGAAATTACGCCCACGTGTACCTTAAGCCAAGACAAGTGGCATTGATCATTGTGCATGATGATCACAGGTTTTGCAACACCACCACATTTTTATTCTGTACATATTTATTTTGGTGAACTTGCAGCAAATTAATTGGGTTAAATAAATCAGATATTACACTGCATTCCAATTGAGTGTCCTTGAATGGAATGCATTATATGGATAGCGGCATGCTGATTCCGTTTAGATTAGTTTAGAGACACAGCGCGGAAACAGGCCCTTCGGCCCACCGAGTCCCGCCGACCAGCGATCCCCGCACACTAACACTATCCCACACATACTGGGGACAATTTACATTTTATACTAAGCCAATTAACCTACAAACCGGTACGTCTTAGGAGTGATGGAAGAAATCAAAGTTAAAAAAACCCACGCAGTCACGGGGAGAACGTACAAACTCCGCAGAGACAGCACCCGTAGTCAGGATCGTATCCGGGTCTCCGGCGCTCGGGTGATGTTTCCACTCGAGGGAGAGTCTACGACTAGAGATCATAGTCTCAGAATTAAAGGGCGTTCTTTTAGAGGGAGGAGATGAGGAGGCATTTCTTTAGTCAGAGGGTGGTGAATCTGTGGAATTATTTTGCACAGAAGGCTGTGGTGGCCAAGTCAGTTGATATTTGTAAGGCAGAGATAGATAGATTCTTGATTAGTACGGGAATCAGGGGTTATGGGGAGAAGGCGGGAGACAGATCAGTCACGATTGAATGGTTAAGTGTACTTGATGGGCTGAATCAAGTGGTAATCTGACGGTAAGCTATTCACCACCGGGTGGCGCCCGCAATGGCCGTCGCGCCAATACTCTGGCACGTCCCTTCTCTGTTTTTATTGTTTTAAGTATGTCTTAAATGTATGTTTCAATGTTTCTTGGTATGTTTTATGTGGGGGGTGGATCGGGAGAAACCTTTTCCAGTCACTTACCTCAATGGAGATGCGATTTTTCTCCGTGTCGCGTTTCCGTCGTCCTTGCGGCCTAACAACGTGGAGTGGTGCAGCCTTTCATAAAGACCAGCCCGGAGCTTCAAGTTGTGGGCGCGGCGCAGACTTAACATCGTGGAGCCGGCAGGTGAGGCAGCATCTATGGAGCGAAGGAAATAGGCAACGTTTTGGGTCGAAACATTGCCTATTTCCTTCGCTCCATAGATGCTGCCGCACCCGCTGAGTTTCTCCAGCATTTTTGTCTACCTTCGATTTCCTAGCATCTGCAGTTCCTTCGTAAACATCGTGGTGCCGGCGATCCTTTGCTGAGGATCGCCAGCGAAAGTGCTCGGACCACGGAGCCTGTGGACTTTAACACCGTGAAGTCACAGTCGCCGGTAAGAAAAGGCCGACTTAGGAGCTCCATGCCGCCGAGTGCTCCGATCCGTCCCAACGCTGGGGTTTCGATCATTCTGACTTGAGGGCTTGAGCAGCGGACTGTCGGCAGTGGCGAATGCGGAGGGTTTGGCCCTGACCACTGGTGAACAAAGGAAGAAGTTGGACAATAGACAATAGGTGCAGGAGTAGGCCATTCGGCCCTTCGAGCCAGCACCGCCATTCGATGTGATCATGGCTGTACATCCCCAATCAGTACCCTGTTCCTGCCTTCTCCCCGTATCCCCTGACTCCGCTCTCTTTAAGGGCCCTATCTAACTCTCTCTTGAAAGTATCCAGAAAACCGGCCTCCACTGCCCTCTGAGGCAGAGAATTCCGCAGACTCACAACTCTCTGTGTGAAAAAGTGTTTCCTCATCTCCGTTCTAAATGGTTTTCCCCTTATTCTTAAACTGTGGCCCCTAGTTCTGGACTCCCCCAACATCGGGAACATGTTTTCTGCCTCAAGCACGTCCAATCCCGTAATAATCTTAAATGTTTCAATAATATCGCCTCTCATCCTTGCAAATTCCAGAGTGTACAAGCCCAGCTGCTCCATTCTCCCACCTTATGACAGTCCCGCCATCCCGGGAATAAACCTTGTGAACCTAAGATGGCTGAACTTTATTGCCTTCCATCACAGTGAGGAATGTTGATTCCACTGTGGTGGATGTTTATGGTGAATTTAATTTTATGTGACTGTGTATTGTTGCTTTTCATTTAGTATGGCTCTATGGTAACTCAAATATCACTGTACCTTAATTGGTGCATGTGATAATAAACGCGAACTCGAACTTGAACTCAAACTTGAATGGCCTAATTCTGCTGCTATCACTTATGACATTATGACCTTATGAAGCGCGGTAAAGGGCCTGTCCCACTTATATGACCTTTACAGGCAACATAGGTCACTGACATTTTCAACATGTTGAAAATTCAGCGGCAACCAGAAAGACGCTGCGACTCTTTGGAGACCTCTCACGACCTTAGGCTGTACGGTCGTGAGAGGTCTCGTATGGTCGTGAGAGGTCACCCGCAACATGTCGCCAGGGGTCGCCTGTATGGTCGTGAGAGGCCTCGTATGGTTGTGAGAGCGTCAAGATTGCTGACGACATTACAGTAGTCGGACTCATCTCAAGGGGAGACGAGGCAGCCTACAGAGAGGAAGCCCTGAAGTTGACAGCCTGGTGCTCAGAAAACAACCTGGCTCTGAACACCAAGAAAACCAAAGAGCTCATTGTCGACTTCAGGAAGCACAGCACCGACTTAGCCCCCTTATACATCAACGGCGAGTGTGTGGAGAGGGTCCACACCTTCCGGTTTCTCGGCGCCCTCATCTCCGCTGACATCTCCTGGACAGACAACATCACAGCGGTCATCAAGAAGGCTCAGCAGCGGCTGCACTTCCTGAGGGTCCTCAGGAAGCACAACCTGGACTCCAACCTGCTGCTGACCTTCTACCGCTCGTCCATTGAGAGCCTGTTGACATACTGCATTACAGCATGGCACGGCAGCTGCACCATGGCAGACAGGGAGAGGCTTCAGAGGGTAGTCAGGGCAGCACAGAAGATCATCGGCTGCCCTCTCCCCTCTCTGATGGACATTTACACCTCCCGCTGCCTCAGCAGGGCGAAAAACATTATCAAGGACAGCTCCCATCCTGCATTTGGCCTGTTCAACCTGCTACCCTCAGGGAGGCGCTATAGGTGCATCAGCACAAGGACAAATAGACTCAAGAACAGTTTCTTTCCAAAATCCATCATCTCCCTGAACTCACACATGCATTGACTTCACAGCCTAACCCCCGGACTTTCATCTATACACCTACTGTAATTTGTACTGTAACTGTAACCCATACTGGATATAGGAATCCTATTATCCATTCTATTTATCCATTGTCTTTTTATAGATATGTAGAGAGCGCTGCAGAAACTGTGCACCTTATCCCACCCCCCCCCCCCCCTTTTTGTCTTGTTTTTGCACTGAGTAGGAGCAGTTTTTAATCTCACTGTACATGTGTATAGTGACAATAAAAGGCATTCTGATTCTGATTCTGATTCTGATTCTGATTCTGAGAGGTCTCCAATGGTCGTGAGAAGTCTCCAAAGAGTCGTAGCGCCTTTCTGGTCGCAGCTGAATTTTCAACTTCTTGAAAATGTTGGCGACTTATGACGGGTGCCGGCAGTCGCCTGTAAAGGTTGTGTAAGTGGGACAGGCCCTCAAGGCAGCAAATTTTCCACTTTGCCATCGTGCCGCCCATTTATGACTACAAATCATTAAATATGGTGTATTGGTACAGTTATTGCCATTTTATTTCTGAAGGAGCTGCCTTTGATGAGACAATAAGACAAAAGTGAATAATGAAAACTACCATTTCTCTCCTTTATTCACTTCAATGGGAAGTAATTTTATTTTCAATTTAAATCTCTTGACATCTTTTTACAATTTTTTTTAGTTTAGTTTAGAGACAAAGCTTGTGAAAAGGCTTATTGGCCCACCGAGTCCGCATCCACCAGCGATCCCTGCACACCAGCACTATCCTACACACTAGGGACAATTTACAATCTTTACCAAAGCCGATTTTAATTTTGGAGGGACAGCGCGGAAACTGGGCCTTTCGGCCCACCGAAAACGGGAGGTGCAACGAGACCTGGGTGTCCTTGTCCGTCAGTCACAGAAATTAAGCATGCAGGTACAGCAGGCAGTGAAGAAAGCTGGCTTGCGAGAGGGCGGAACAAGATGGCGGAATCAGGGGATATATGGAGAAGGCAGGAACGGGGTACTGAGTGGGGATGATCAGCCGTGATCATATTGAATGGCGGTGCTGGCTCGAAGGGCCGAATGGCCTACTCCTGCACCTAGTGTCTATAGTCTATTGAGAGGATTTGAGTGTAGGAGGTCCTATTGCAGTTGTACGGGGCCCTGGTGAGACCACACCCGGAGTATTGTGTGCAGATCTGGTCTCATAGACACGAGGAACTGCAGATGATGCAATGCCATATGAAAGGACTTTATTTATCTCAGGAGGGAAATTGGTCTGCCGACAGTCACAACACACAAGGTACATGGAACATGACATTAAAGTGACTAGAGTGGGAAGTCCAGGATTGGGGATGCGCAAAGATCGGGCTGGGGAGGGGGGGGGGGGGGTAAGGAGGAAGGGCAGTCAGTCTACCCCACGATAGAAACATAGAAACATAGAATTTAGGTGCAGGAGTAGCCATTCGGCCCTTCGAGCCTGCACCGCCATTCAATATGATCATGGCTGATCATCCAACTCAGTATCCCGTACCTGCCTTCTCTCCATACCCTCTGATCCCCTTAGCCACATGGGCCACATCTAACTCCCTCTTAAATATAGCCAATCAACTGGCCTCAACTACCCTCTGTGGCAGAGAGTTCCAGAGACCCACCACTCTCTGTGTGAAAAATGTCTTTCTCATCTCAGTCCTAAAGGATTCCCCCCTTATCCTTAAGCTGTGACCCCTTGTCCTGGACCTCCCCAACATCGGGAACAATCTTCCTGCATCTAGCCTGTCCAACCCCCCAAGAATTTTGCAAGTTTCTATAAGATCCCCCCTCAATCTCCTAAATTCTAGAGAGTATAAACCGAATCTATGCAGTCTTTCTTCATAAGACAGTCCTGGCATCCCAGGAATCAGTCTGGTGAACCTTCTCTGCACTCCCTCTATGGCAATAATGTCCTTCCTCAGATTTGGAGACCAGAACTGTACGCAATACTCCAGGTGTGGTCTCACCAAGACCCTATACAACTGAAGTAGAACCTCCCTGCTCCTATACTCAAATCCTTAGACGGCATGGTGGTCGTACAGTTGAATACCATGCGGCAGAAGGATCTCCTGTGGCGTTCTGTGCTGCAAACTGATGCTTGCTTACAAAATTGCATAGAGTAGCTGATCTTATAGAAGTGTGCGCAATCGTGAGGGGAATAGATCCGGTCTCTTGCCCAGAGTAGGGGAATCAAGAACCAGAGGACATAGGTTTAAGGTGAGGGGGGGGGGAAGTGTTAATAGGAACCTGAGGGGTGACTTTGGCACACAGAGTGTGGTGAGTGTGTGGAACGAGCTGCCGGAGGAGGTAGTTGAGGCTGGGAATTATTGCAACGTTTAAGAAACATTTAGACAGGTACATGGATAGGACAGGTTTAGAGAGATATGGGCCAAACGCTGGAAGTTGGGACTAAAAAGCAAACTTCTGGATGCTTTCAAGAGAGAGCTAGATAGGGCTCTTAAAAATAAGGTGCTGATTGGGAATGAGTAGCCAAGATCACATTGAATGGCACAAAGGGCCAAATAGCCTACTCCTGCACCCATTGTTTATTGTCTATTGTCTATTGACTAGTGTAGATGGGTTATGTTGGTCGGTGTGGGCAAATTGGGCCGTAGCGTCTGTTTCTATGCTGTATAAATTGGATTTGAGTATAGGAGCAGGGAGGTTCTACTTCAGTTATATAGGGTCTTGGTGAGACCACACCTGCAGTATTGCGTACAGTTCTGGTCTCCAAATCTGAGGAAGGACATTATTGCCATAGAGGGAGTGCAGAGAAGGTTCACCAGACTGATTCCTGGGATGTCAGGACTGTTTTATGAAGAAATACTGGATAGACTCAGTTTATACTCTCTAGAATTTAGGAGATTGAGAGGGGATCTTATAGAAACGTACAAAATTCTTAAGGGGTTGGACAGGCTAGATGCAGGAAGATTGTTCCCGATGTTGGGGAGGTCCAGGACAAGGGGTCACAGCTTAAGGATAAGGGGGAAATCCTTTAGGACCGAGATGAGAAGGACTTTTTATACACGGAGAGTGGTGGGTCTCTGGAACTCTCTGCCACAGAGGGTAGTTGAGGCCAGTTCATTGGCTATATTTAAGAGGGAGTTAGATGTGGCCCTTGTGGCTAAGGGGATCAGGGGGTATGGAGAGAAGGCAGGTACGGGATACTGAGTTGGATGATCAGCCATGATCACATTGAATGGCGGTGCAGGCTCGAAGGGCCGAATGGCCTACTCCTGCACCTAATTTCTATGTTTCTATGTTTCTATGTTCCTATAACTTCCTGAGATGGATATCGTGGGAAACTAGTTCTGATACAGCAACTTGCCTAAAATTGGGTCGGTAGGGTTTCGCACGGCAAAGGCGAGGTGCCGTTCCGTGTCCTGTTTAGTCGCAGTAAACTTCTGTAAGTGAGATGTCAGGTGAAGTCTCAGCCTTCAGGTCCAATAGAGAAAACAACTTTTTACTATCGCATCTCATTAACTTGACGTAATTATTATAATCTCTCATTAAATGACAAAGCCTTATGTCAAGTTGGTAATCTCAGGATTTGTGCTACAAACTCCCAGATGACAAGTGTGTCTAATTATCAGTAAATGAGGAGTGGTGGGTTAGATGAAATGTGAAATATAACTTAATGGGTCTGTGATACTGAACTAATTTTCTTTTGAGCAAGGAGATAGCAATTGTACCGTGATAATGAAACCAATTCAGCTCTTGATTTCCGCCCGGTGATAAGTATGTTTCTGCTGCATATTTAGCACGTTGCCTTAAATGACCTTGCAGGTTTGGTACGATCAATGTACATTATATAACTTTACTGCTTCAGGCCTGGAATGAAATGACCCCAAATATATCCCTGGTAGACAAAACTGCTGGAGAAACTCAGTCTGTGAGGCAGCATCTATGGAGCTAATGAAAAAATCAATGTTTCGGGTCAAGTCCCTTCTTAAGACTGATGTGGGGGTGGGGGGGGGGGGGGGGGGAGGATAAGAAGAAAGAAAGATGCGGAGACAGTGGGCTGTGGGAGAGCTTGGAGGGGGAGGGGAAAGAGGGAGAAAGCTTACCTCTCAGATTCCCATTAAATCCTTTTCCACATTAAGCCCATGTCTTCTGGTCCTTGATTGCCCTACTCTGGGCAAGAGACTCTGTGCGTCTTCCCGACCTATTCTTCTAATGATTTTGTGCACCTCTGTAAGATCACCCCTCATCCTCCTGCGCCCCAAGGAATAGAGTCCCCGCCTGCTCAGCCTCTCCCAATAGCTCAGACCCTCTAGTCCTGGCAACATCCTCGTAAATCTTCATCCTACTCTCTGGGATTTCAACAGAGCTATGGGATTTGGTGAAGGGTTCAGATGAGGGTGAACCTTCAGGTCTTACTTACCTACTTACTTACTTACTGCCTATTATGTCTCCTGGCATGTAGGGCAGCAATGAAGGGCCTCCACTCCTGTCTGTTCTGGGCTAGCTTCTGGACACTACCCCAGGTCAGGTCCATTGTGTTAATTTCCTCCTCTACAGTTCATCGCCAGGTGGTTTTGGGTTTCCCTCTTTTCCTTTTCCCTTCCGGTGTCCAATGCAGGACTATTATTGGGATTCTGTCTGGTTCTTCACCATTGATATTCATCCTAGCATCTGTCGATAGCCCTGGAAGTCCATCACGCCCAGTACTGTTGCTTCCTTCAGTTGCTGTTTCCGTAACATATTTGTTTTACGAGACAGGGTTGTTAGCCCTGTGCTCAACCTCCAACCTGGAGGACCGGTGGATCGCTCTTCGTCTCGTCTCTACCCTTCCACCTGTCCGGCATGGGAGACCCTAACAGGAGACGAATCTCCCGCTGGCGTAGCTCTAGGGGTCACTGAGACACACAAGCTCCCCGACCACAACAAGGTTGCAATCCAACGGGGAGTCTTCAGGTCTAGGTTTGGACAACAGGATGTGGACAACATGGATCGATGACACAAAGTGCTGGAGTAGCTCATCGGGTCAGCAGCATCTCAGGAGAACATGGATAGGTGCCACAAAGTGCTGGAGTATCTCAGAGGATGAGGCAGCATCTCTGGATAAAATGGATGGGTGATGCTTCAAGGTTCAGCTGGAAGAGAGGAAGTGCATGACAAAGACTTTACTGTGGGCAAGTCTGTTACACAGAATGGTGGATGCTGGGAATGCACTGTCAAGGGCAGTGTCATTTAAAGCACTTATAGGTCAGGGATATGCAGGGAATGGAGGGATATGGATTATGTGCACATAGGTACGACTTGGTAATAGTGTCATAAAAAAGAACTGCAGATGCTGGTTTATACCAAAGGTGGACACAAAATGCTGGAGTAACTCAGCGGGTCAGGCAGCATCTCTGGAGGAAACGGATAGGGGAAGTTTTGGTTCAGGATCTTTCTTCAGACTGATTATTGGAGAGGGGATAACCGGAAGCAAGAATTTGGTCTGGGTATCTTGTTCGGGACCCACATCCTGGGCCGAAGGGCCTGCTCCTGTACTGTACCGTTCTATGTTCCATATGTACGGCGGCATATGTAGGTGCCACGGTGGCGCAGCGGTAGAGTTGCCGCCTTACAGCGCCAGAGACCCGGGTTTGATCCTGACTATGGGTGCTGTTTGTACGGAGTTTGTACGTTCTCCCCGTGACCTGCATGGGTTTTCTCCGGGGTACACAAAAAGCTGGAGAAACTCAGCGGGTGCAGCAGCATCAAAGGAGTGAAGGAGATAGGCGACGTTTCAGGTCGAGACCCTTCTTCAGACTGGTCAGGGATCAGGGAAACGAGAGGTATAGACGGTGATGTGGAGAGATAAAGAACGATGAATGAAAGATATGCAAAAAAGTATCCATGATAAAGGAAACAGGCCATTGTAAGCTGTTTGTAGTGCGAAAATGAGAAGCTAGTGGGGTGGGGGCGAGATAGAGAGAGAGAAGGAATGCCAGGGGCTGAGGGCTGAGGGAGAGGTGGGAAGGGGAGGAGACAGCAAGGGTTAACAGAATTGAGAAAATTCGATGTTTAAGCCCAGAGGATGCAGACTCCCCAAGCGGAATATGAGGTGCTGTTCCTCCAACTTGCGGTGTTGCTCACTCTGGCCGTGGAGGAGGCCCAGGACCGAGAGGTCGGATACGGAATGGGAGGGGGGTTGAAGTGCTGAGCCACTGGGAGGTCGGGTTTGGTTATTGCGGACCCGGTTTTCTCCGGGATCTCCGGTTTCCTCCCACACTCCAAAGGCGTACAGGTTTGTAGGCTAATTGTCTTTGCATAATTATAAATTGTCACTGGTGTGCGTAGGATAGCGTTAGTGTGCGGGGATCGCCTGGTGGGCGGAAGGGCCTGTTTCCGTGCTGAACTAAAAAAATGTAAGAATCTTGGCATATGTAATTATTTTATAATTTTCCACTAATTGCATCCATAGTGCCGAGCTTCCAAAGCTGCTCAAGCTCATGGTTGCAATGCTGAGAAAGTACAGAGAATGATTTCCACTTTCTTGTAGGAAGAATTTCCTGTGCATTTCACAAAGATTTAATTAGGAATAATTGGATGGCAAAGCAGAGAAACAGCCATTAGGAGGAGTGATCAAAAGCTAGCACATAAATAGCTTTTTAAGATGATTCTTTGAAGAATGCATGTTCTCTTTTGGCATGTCCTCCCATCTGACGGAAATTGTAAGTCTGCTACACTGGGGATGAATTGTGTAGTTCTAATCAAAGTATTTGTTCAATCCAAATTAATTTACTTACTCCTGTCAAAAATAAAACATAGTTTCTTCTGGAAACAAACGGATGAGAGAACAGGATAAAGGCAAGATCGCTTTACTGAAAATATGGCTTATGCCACCATAACATTTTATGTTCCTGAATTTCTTGCACCAGATTTCAGTTTCATATATTGTCAAAGCGTCACACAGCAGGGAAACAGGCCATTCGGCCCCACTTCCCCATGCCCTCCAAATTGCCCCATCTACATTAGTTCTAAATGCCCATGGGTTACACAAAAAGCTAGAGAAACTCAGCGGGTGCAGCAGCATCTAAGGAGTGAAGGAGATAGGCGACGTTTCGGGTCGAGACCCTTCTGAAGAAGGGTCTCGACCCGAAACGTCACCTATCTCCTTCACTCCTTAGATGCTGCTGCACCCGCTGAGTTTCTCCAGCTTTTTGTGTAACCCTCGATTCTCCAGCATCTGCAGTTCCTTCTTTAACACTTCTAAATGCCCATGTTTGGCCCAGATCCATAGAGCCACACAGCGTAGAAACATGACCTTCAGCCCAATTTGCCCACGCCACACACCGACCAACATGTCGCATCTGCACTAGTCCCACCTGCCTGCATTTGGTCCATATCCCTCTAAACCTGTCCTATCCATGTACCTGTCCAAATGTTAAACCTTCCCCCCCTCACATAAACCCATGTCCTCTGGTTCTCGATTCACGATTCCTCTACTCTGAGCAAGAGACTGTGGCCCTACCTGATCTATTCCTTTCGTGATTTTCTAAACCTTTCCTGTCAAATAAAGAAAATGTCCAACAAATGTTAAAACAGCACCGGAGGATAAACTCCCGGAAGGTTCTCCCCATGATCCACGTGGGTTTTCTCCGGGTGCTCCGGTTTCCTCCCACACTCCAAGGACGTACAGGTTGGTAGGTAAATTGGCTTCGGTAAAAATTGTAAATTGTCCCGAGTGTGCGTAGGATAGCGTTAGTGTGCGGGGATCGCTGGTCGGTGTGGACTCGGTGGGCCGAAGGGCTTGTTTCTGCGCTGTATCTCTGAACTAAACTGAAAACTATAAAAGGTGGTGTGCATATGGAATGAATTGCCAGAGGAGGTAGTTGAGGCACGTTGAGACATCACTTAAAAGACACTTGGGCAGGTACATGGATAGGAAAGGTTCAGAGGGCTATGCGCCAAATGTGGGCAGATGGGACTAGCTTAGATATGGGTTCTTGCTTGGCATGGACAAGCTGGGCTGAAGGGCCAGCTTCCATGCTGTAAGACTCGATGAACCTTCCTCCCCAGGAAGGCATGCAGGTACAGCCGGCAGTGAAGAAAGACAATGGCATGTTGGCCTTCATAACACGAGGAGTTGAGTATCGGAGCAAAGAGGTCATTCTGCAGTTGTACAGGGCCCCAGTGAGACCACACCTGGAGTATTGTGTGCAGTTTTAGTCTCCAGATTTGAGGAAGGACATCTTGCTATTGAGGGAGTGCAGTGTAGGTTCACCAGGTTAATTTCCGAGATGGCATGACTGTCATATTTTGAAAGAATGGAGCGACTGGGCTTGTATACACTGGAGTTTAGAAGGATGAGAGGGAATCTTCTTGAAACATATAATATTATTAAGGGATTGGACACGCTAGAGGCAGGAAACATGTTGAGGGAGTCCAGTACCAGGGGTCACATAAGGGGTAGGCCATGTAGAACGGAGATGAGGAAAAACTTTTTTACCCACAGAGTTGTGAATCTGTGGAATTCTTAGCCTCAGACAGCAGTGGAGGCTAATTTTCTGGATGCTTTCAAGACAGAGTTAGATTGAGCTCTTAAAGATAACGGAGTCAGGGGATATGGGGAGAAGGCAGGAACGGGGTACTGATTGGGGATGATCAGCCATGATCACATTGAATGGCGGTGCTGGCTCGAAGGGCTGAATGGCCTACTCCTGCACCTATTACCTGTTGTCTAATGTCTATTGGAGCAGAATATTCTCAAAGGGAAATGCCAATTGATTGGGAATTTATAAACAAATTCCCACCCATATCCCCACCCAAACCAACCCCACCCCACACTGCCTACCCAACCCCAGTCATGGTACTCTTTGTGCAATAAATTTGTATTTAAAGTTTGAGGAAAGCAAACCGGCAGCTGCTGGATATCTGAGGAAGTGCTGAGGGGCATTCTTACTTTATCAACATCATTACTAGTGGAAAAGACAAAAAGAGCTGAAGTGGCCCATGTAGGAAGGAACTGCAGATGGTGGTTTACACCGAAGATAGACACAAAATGCTCAGCGGGACAGGCAGCATCTCTGGAGAAAAGGAATAGGTGACGTTTCTGGATGAGACTCTCCTTCAAACCGCTTGAAGAAGGGTCTCGACCCGAAACAGGGCCTAATCTTTTTCTCCAAGTGATGTGCAGGCTTGTAGTTTAATTGGCCTCTGCACATTGCCCCCTAGCCTATAGGGAGTGGGATAACATAGAACTCGAGTGAATGGGAGATGTACAGTCAGATGGGCTGAAGGGCCTGTTGCAATGCTGTATCTCCAAACTAAACTAACACCCTCCATTTTATGATCTTTCAACAATGTATCTCCATCCATTTTAAACATCACAGTGATCTAACCATCACAAATGTTTGAAAAGAGAATTCTGGAAATTCACCTCACGGTGGCGCAGCGGTAGAGATGCTGCCTTACAACGCTTGTGGCGCCAGAGACAGGGGTTCGAACCCGACTACGGGTGCTGTCTGTACAGAGTTTGTACATTCTCAATGTGACCTCTCACACTCCAAAGACGTACAGTTTTGTAGGTAAATTGGCTTGGTGAATGTAAAAAAAAACCTCGATTGTTTGTAGGGTAGTGTTATTGTGTGGGGACCAATAGGCCGAAGGGCCTATTTCGGCGTTGTATCTCTGAACCAAACTAAACATCGAGGATTTAAACAGGCTTAGTGCTTTGGACACTTTTGGGTTTAGGTTTAGGATAAGATCCATCTCACTTTCTTTTAGATATGATTGGGGATGATTGGATTACCGCATGATGTGCATTTGTCGGCACTGGGCCTGCACTCACTGGAGTTTAGACGTCATGGAAACGTACAGAATAGTGAAAGTGGATGTGGAGAGGGTGTTTCCACTCCATGTTTCGGAGAGTCTATGACCAGAGGGCACAGCCTCAGAATTAAAGGCCGTACCTTTAAAAAGGAGATGAGGAGGAATTTCTTTAGAAACATAGAAACATAGAAACATAGAAATAGATGCAGGAGTAGGCCATTCGGCCCTTCGAGCCTGCACCGCCATTCAATATTATCATGGCTGATCATCCAACTCAGTATCCCGTACCTGCCTTCTCCCCATACGCCCTGATCCCTTTAGCCACAAGGACCATATCTAACTCCCTCTTAAATATAGCCAACGAACTGGCCTCAACTACCTTCTGTGGTAGAGAATTCCACAGATTCACCACTCTCTGTCTGAAAAATGTTTTTCTCATCTCGGTCCTAAAAGACTTCCCCCTTATCCTTAGTCTGTGACCCCTTGTTCTGGACTTCCCCATCATAGGGAACAATCTTCCTGCATCTAGCCTGTCCAACCCCTTAAGAATTTTGTAAGTTTCTATAAGATCCCCCCTCAATCTTCTAAATTCTAGCGAGTACGAGCCGAGTCTATCCAGTCTTTCTTCATATGAAAGTCCTGACATCCCAGGAATCAGTCTGGTGAACCTTCTCTGTATTCCCTCTATGGCAAGAATGTCTTTCCTCAGATTAGGAGGAAGGGTGATGAATCTGTGGAAGTCTTTGCCACAGACACCTGTGGAGGCCAAGTCAGTGGATATATTTAAGGAGGAGATTGACAAATTCTTCATTAGTGCGGGTGTCAGGGGTTATGCGGAGAAGACAGGAGAATGGGGTTGAGAGGGTAAGATAGATCAGCCATGATTGATTGGCGGAGTAGACTGATGGGCTGAATGGTCCAATTCTGCTCCTATGACCTTATGGACATGAATGTTAGGTTTATTATTATTATTATTATTATTATTATTATAATATGTACTTGGACAAAGTGAAAAGCTTAGTTTTGCATTCTATCCAGTCAGATAAAATAATGACAAATTAAGTCAAATAATATAATTAAGTCAAACTCAAGTAAAATAGATAGGGGAAGATACAGAGTTTTAAAGAAGGAACTGCAGATGCTGGAGAATCGAAGGTACACAAAAGGCTGGAGAAACTCAGCAGGTGCAGCAGCATCTAAGGAGCGAAGGGGATAGGCGACGTTTCGGGTCGAGACCCTCCTTCAGAAGATACAGAGTGCAGAGTATAGCTCTCAGCATTGTAACAAGTCCAAAGAAAGGTCTTGACTCGAAACGTCACTCATTCATTCTCCCAAGAGGTGCTCAGGAGTTACTCTGGCATTTTGCATCTAAGTTTTGGTGTAAAGCAGCATCTGCAGTTCCTCCCAAAGCTCCTATAGCAGAGCAAGATAGACCTCTCCTTCTAAATGCAATGGGCTGACGTGTAGTACCCAACGGAGAGGAACCTGGGCCTTTTTTTCACCCATTTCAGTAACCAGACCCGACTCACAGTGTAATCAACGTTGCGGGGCACCAGTTTGTGTTAATAAATTATAATTCTGAAAATGAGGAGAAGATCTTTGACCAAAGATCTTTGATTTTTACGAGAATGTCTCCGTCTCCGCACTAGTTATCTTTGCTCCGCGATGTGATCTTTGGTGCGGAGACGGAAGCCGGTTACGGAAAAGGGGCCAAAAATCACCCACAAATCTGCCCATGACCGTACTACGTCTTTTTCGTCGAGTGGACTATGTTGCTCGCTATGGGATCTTTGGTTCCTCCCTACACATGTCTCTGAGTTTAAAGGACAAGCAAAATGCCCAGGCTGGAGAGGTCACAGATGCTTGTTGTTGACTTGTCGCAGGCTGCCAACATTTACATAATAAAAGATGCCAGATGACATGCAAGTCGGTTAAGGGTACTTAAACAGAAATGTGAAGGGTGAGCTCTAACACACAATTACTGGCTAAGTATTGACACAATTTACTGCCTTTCTCTGCCTTGATTTGCGACCAGCTGTAAGTCAACGGATCCATTTGAACAGTGGATGTCGTCAAAGAAAACTAATCAGTTTAACAACAGGAAATGAACCACTTAACCTTTCCTAATGAATCAGAGTTTACGTCTGCTGCCAGAAGCCAAGGAGGATGGAACGCAAAATGTCACCCAGGCATAAGTCACATTTCAAAGTGTCCTTGGTGCATTTTAGTCAATGTCTGTTACTTTGTTCCAATGTTGAAAGTCGTTTTGTTCTTCTTAATTAGTCCTGCAGGAATGCAAGTGAAATTCACTACATCCATGGGCAAACTAGGTCCGGCACGGTGGCACAGCAGAGGGGTTTCTGCCTTATGGGCCTGTCCTACAAGCATGCAACTCTATGCGATGAACGCGATCAAACTAGAAGCGGGGGCCGCGCAGAGGTCGGGTGATCCCCTGTACAGGGCCGTTCCCACCAGCATGCGCCTGCATGCGGCAAGCGCAACCAAACCGGCAGTAGGGGCCGTGCGGAGGTCGGGTGAGTGGTGCAACATGGCGCAAAGTGAGGCGAACTTGGAGCGAAGTCTAAGGTAAGTTTGCCAGGACACAGAGGGGCACACAGAGAGGGGCACCACACACACAGAGGGCCACGGAGCCGCACACATAGAGGGTCACGGAGGCATCTACAGATAGGTTCACGGAGGCACGATGCCGAGACGGTGTGTAATGCGTCGAGGCGACTGCGAGCCGACAAGCCGTTGCCGCGCGGAATTTTTGGACATAGTCAGTTTTTCGGAGCCCCGCGCGACGTCGGGTGAACTCCGCACAATTCCGCACGGCTCCGGCGATCGAAGTGAGACCAGCCCCGCGACGCCGGACGGCTCAAGCGACCACGTTAGGTCGTGCTAATCGCATAGAGTTGCATGCGTGTAGGACAGGCCCTTTACAGCGCAAGAGACCCGGGTTCCACCCTGACCGCGGGTGCTGTCTGTATGGAGTTTATACGTTCTCCTCGTGACCTGTGTAGGTTTTTCTCTGGTTCTCCGGTTTCCTCCCACACTCCAAAGACGTACAGGTTCGTAGGTTAATTGGCTTGGTAAAGTTGTAAATTGTCAAAGAATTTTTATTGATTATAGTTTAATAACTGGGAAAAAATTAATATTAAAATTTTGGAAAGCCCCCCACAATTAAAATGTGGACTACAGAAATGTCGGAGACCCTATATTTGGAAAGGTTAAGATTCGTCTTAATGGACAAACAAGAACTATTTAAAATAATATGGTCCCCATTTATTGAATATTTGAAGGGGCAAACTGGTTCGGCACGGGAACCCGACTGAAACCTGAATCGAAGAATAGATGAAGAAGTACATTTCATAAAACGCGGATATATCTCCAACGATGCATAATCTATAGAACATGCCATTCTTTCTCAACTTTTCCTCCCTTTTTTGTTTCATTTTTCTCTATTAATTTCTACCTTTATAAAAAATGGAAAAAAAAAATATAGAAGTACAATTATTATGCAATTGTTAATATAAATAATACTGATAATGTATATGTCTACAAAGAACAAAATGCTTTTGATTATGTCGACAACGAACAATTTGCTTTTTATTATGTAGTTACTTCTAATTAATAAAAATATTAACAACATTTTAAAAAAGTTGTAAATTGTCCCTAGTGTGTGTGGGATAGCATTAATATGTGGGGATCGCAGGTCGGTGCGGACTCTATGTGGCTTCCTCCCCTCACCAGTGCCCGCTTCTTCCTGTGTCCGTCCCTTTGTCCGCTCCCCAGTCCACCACCACCCTCTTCTCCTCTACTCCCCCACAGTCTAGTTTTGTTTAGTTTAGAGACACAACACGGAAACAGGCCCTTCGGCCCAATAAGTCCAAACTGACCAGCGGTCCCCACGCACTAACATATCCTAACATATCTCATTGTACATGTGTATAGTGACAATAAAAAGGCATTCTCATTCTCATACACACAGTAGGGAGACACAGAGTGGGCAGCGATGGGAGGAAGGAGGACGAAGGGGTGGTGGGGGGGGGGGGGTGGGAGGTGGTGAGAGGACAAGTGGACAGAGCAGGAGGAGCCGGCGATGGAGAGGGGAGTGGATAAAACGCTGGGCGACAGGCAGAAGCGGCAGCTGGTGAGAGGGGAGGGAGCCCCATGTTGACCGAGCGGGTTCTATCGGCAGCGAGAAAGCTCTGTCCCCAGGGGCTACAACGTGAGCCGCAACAACAGCCGCATCATCGGACCGTGCGGTGGGTGAACAAGGGCTCACTGGTGCACCTAGCAACCAAAAGTGGTGTCGGAAAACGGAATTCTTATTGGCCGGGAAGGCGGTGAGAGCAAAGAGCAAAGAGAGGGGTCAATTAAAATGTGGGTTTATGGTATATTCCAAATCCATTCACTGCATTCAAGGTTTCTTACTGTCACCTGCATCATTTTTCCAACTTAAATCCATGCCATTTGATCACCAATCTTTCAGGCATACAAATAGTTTCTCAAGCTGGAAAGGGTGAGGAGAAAATTTACAAGGATGTTGCCTAGAATCGAGGCCCTGAGCTACAGGGAGAGGTTGAGCAGACTGGGACTGCATTCCCTGTAGCGCTGGAGGATGAGCGGTGATATCATGGAGTGTACAAAATCATGAGAAGAATAGATCAGGTAAACGCACAGAGTCTCTTTCCCGGAGCAGGAAAATCGAGAACGGGAGGGCATAGGTTTAATGTGAGGGGAAAAAAATTTCATAGGAACTTGAGGAGTACCTTTTTCACACAGAGGGCTGTGGATGTATGGAACGAGCTACCGGAGCAGGTAGTTGAGGCTGGTACTATCGTAGGTAGACGAAAGTGCTGGAGAAACTCAGCGGGTGCGGCAGCATCTATGGAGCGAAGGAAATAGGCAAAATTTGTGCCGAAACCCTTCTTCAGACCCTTAGAGGGATGTGGGCCAAACACTGGCAAGTGCACCTTGATGATGTACCTCTGGAAGTCCAAGATGGTTTGGGAGAGGGAGAGAAAATTACTTATTGGAGTAGTTCCAAGGACAAATTAACATGGATAAACTGGAGTAGCTGCTATTGATCTCCTAGCAGCAGAGAAAGCCCAAAAGCGGATATAATAGAAACATTTTTAATCATGAAGGATTTATATAAAATGGAGAGTCATAAGAGAATGTGAAAGGAGCAGAATTAGGACATTCAGCCCTACTCCGCCATTCAATCATGGCTGATCTATCTCTCTCTGTCAACTTCTCCCCATAGAGATAATATATATAAGCATCTGGATAACCAGGGTCTGATCAGAAACAGTCAACATGGATTTGTGCCTGGAAGGTCATGTTTGACAAACCTTCTTGAATTTTTTGAAGAGGTTACTAGGGAAATTGATGAGGGTAAAGCAGTGGATGTTGTCTATATGGATTTCAGTAAGGCCTTTGACAAGGCTCCCCATGGAAGGTT